>CM026070.1:20820000-20910000 GCA_014839685.1 Anableps anableps | reverse complement strand
TATTTGTTTTTGTTGGAGAATTATTCCACTGAATTTTTTTTTGCCCTTATGATCTAAATATGAATGTTGAAATAGTTGATCTAAAAAATACACAAACCTGTATTAAAATTAAATTGTTGATGTAAACAATGAGACTGCGATAAATCATTTCAACACCTTTTCCTTCTTGAACCCACAGATTTTCTGTCCAATTCAGTTCTGAAATCTGGATGGGCCATTCCCAAACTTTACAATACAGAAGCTTTTTTTTTAATAGATTTGGTTGTATAGTTAGTGTCGGTGTGCTGCTCTTGAAAAAAATCACTCTTCAGCTTTTTAGGAGACACCTGAAGATTTTGGGTTAAAACAAACTGGCATTTGGAACTATTCATACGTCTCGAAAACAACCCTAGATACACTTGAGGTTAAGTAACCCCACAGGATGATATTGTTATTTCCATGCTTCTCTGTGAGTATAGTGTACTTTTGGTGATGCAGTGTTGTTTTTCTGCCAATACCTGTTGGAATTGTTAAATTTTAAGATCATCAAAGTGAAAGGTTTTGGAAGATTGTTGTCAGGCCTGTTTGTTTTTATTTTGAAGAAAAGGAATCTATCCTGCCAGTCTGTTCCTTAGCCTAGACATATGGAGAACACGGGAGGTTTTTAACAAATGTAGAACACAAGCGGTACTTGCTGCAAATTCCTGCAGCTCCTTGCTGACCAGTTTTGATCTTCTCTGTTCCTATATATATTGGAGGAAGGCCCTGCTTTTAGAATATCAGTGTTATTTTCTAAATTTTTGCTCTTTCTCTCTCTCTCTCTCTGCATAGGGTCAGTTAGGTGAAGGTCAGTTACAATTACCTAAATTATGTCTCTTAGCTAAATGTCAAGATAATGAGAGAGTGGAATATAATTTTTTAAAAACTTTTTTCCAAATTCTGACGTTGACATACACTGAAATTACTATGCCTTTGCACTAATTGGGAAAGCCCAGATGAAGATGTTGTGGCTTTGTAAGATTCTGATTTTAATGATTATTTCACTACTCTTGAGGTAAAAAGGATGCATCATGGGGGGGCGTAAACAGAACGAAACAGACGAAGTATCAGAAGGAGACTTGTGGACTTTCACATGTCTGATTCATCCTATTTTTATTTTTTGTATTATTTCCCCAAACAGATTTTTGTATTTTTCATCCACATTAAAGGCAGAAAAAAATACTGAAATAATAATTTCTCATAGATTTTTTTTATTTTATTTTATTTTTTTTTAATTGTGTGCATCTAATATACATAAGTCTTACAAAGCCTTCAGATCACTTTTCTTTTTTATACTAATGAATGATGTACTGTACTGAGGTTGTGATGTGTGCATGTAGATAATTATATGTTTAAGGAAAAAAGAACCAGTCAGATTGTAAAAATAGAGATGCTGCAGAGGCAAAAACAATGTATACCAGCAATCACCTTCTGCTTAAAGAGTAGCCAGGCATATAGCATATATTGCTACTTGGCTGTAGCACAAATTTGTTGTGTTTTTGTATCAGACATGATCCTATGATCAAAATGAGTTTGTACATTACCTTTGTTACTGAGTTGGGAAACAAGTACAGACTCGCCTATTTGGTGCACGTCAATGAACCTGGCCAACACACTGCATAAAGTGCTCATAAGCTTTTTATGAAACATACATAATAAGAGCCGTCTATAACAGTTTTGCATCACTTTTTGATCACAAACGTCACTCTAAAGAACTAGTTCTCTAAAAACACCATTTCTGGTTCCACTACTGGATACTGCAACAGTCTCTGTTAATAGGAAACATCCTAAAGAATCATTTAAACAAGTCCAACCCAGATTTGTTGTAGTGTTTTAGGAATACCAAGAGCTTGATGATATGTTTCTTTCAGAAGATCATTAAAAATACTGCAGCTTCCATACCATTTCCATTTTTCCCACTGAACTGGTGTCAGTGTGATAATTAGAGACATCTCTGTCTGCTTGAGAAGGTCATCTATTACAACTTCGTCATAGTTTGTTTGTTGTCAGCTGGCTGCCGTTCTAACTGGTCTCAACCCAAAGCGTTAGATATTTCCACTGACAGGCCCTCTCCACCAACTCCTGTTCTCTAATAATAGCCCACTTATTTGTATATGTGGTTGGTAACTGTTCTAAATCAAAGCTTGGCCTACCGACTCCTCCTCCTCCTTCTCTTCCTTGGGGTTGGAGAGGGGGTGGCAGGTTTACCCTGGGCACCTCCCCTCATCAGCAGCCAGCCTCTCAGCTGCTGCCACCTGTCAGTGTCCTGTTGAGGCTGACACACATCCAACTAAAGCTATGACGCAGCTTGCCAAGGCCCAGGTGTCTCACTTCCTCTCTCACAGCCCTCCAACCTCTCTGTTTGAGGAAATCCCTCCTCTTACTCCTTTTTCCATTCATATTCCTGTTTTCTTAATCTATTTTCCATCTCTGGTTAACTGCCACATGTTTCTTCTCCTGTCTGATCAACGTCTGACTGTGCCTTCTGTTCTTTAGGACATTTCTTGCTGTCCCTTTAAGATCTTTGACCTGATTCGTCGTATCCATACTGGTTCTATGATCTAATCAGACAGCTGGTTGCAAACACCATGTGTTTCCATGTTACCAGTTGCCATAATATTAATAATATTATTAGTAATGTCAGAGAAAAGTTTGTTTGCTTTGATGAATTATGTAATTAATCAAATAAATTTATAAAATGATTTGTAGATTTTTGAGTGAGTAATATATAAAGTTAAAAGTAATCATTTTTTGTTTTGTGGTCAATATTAAAGTAAGTCTAAGCTGTTAGTTTAACCAGCTTAAAAAAATGTCAGTTGATTTTTACTTGTTTTTGTTCACTTTGAAATTAAATAATTTTATTTTATTTTTTTTTAATATAAAACTGCACTTCATTTCATATATAATTATAATCCTATTTGTAATTAATTATAATTTAAAAAAAAAAAAATCTTAATATTGTACAGGGTTACACTTATACATCTAATTTTTAAGGTAATAGTGATGTTTAAATACCTCCATTTTGACTATTCTAATTTTGTGAAATGGATTAAACCTGTGATCACTCTTATATCTGATATTCATGCTTCCTCCCTTAAAGATTTAGAGCTAAACCGTGATTTTAACGGAGAGGACTATGAGTATGAGGATGAGGCAAAGCTCGTCATTTTTCCAGACCACTTCGAGATCCCTTTACCAAATATTGAGGAGCTGCCAGCTCTGGTCAGTGAGTTGGTTCTGTGTGTTTCTGTGCATGCTGGAGGAGAATGGTGCATTTGGTGGTTCCCTGGATTCAGGAAAGGCAGGTCACTTTAAAAAGGGATGGTTAATTAAATGATTTGTGAAGCAACAGTATCAGCAGCTTTTGGAAATTTTGGTTAAATGAGTTAGACTTTGACCTATACACTACTGAAAAAAATAAGGCATTTTCCTTTCATAAAAATAACTAAAGTGTATTTGATCACATCCTGCCGAAATCTGATGCTTATCTCAGTGTAGACTAAGATATCAATCAATCAGTGCAATGCAATAAGCCACATCTCTGAGAGACCTGTATAAATTAACAGAACATGGTTTAATTAATTTGATGACTAGATTGAGAAAAGCCTATAATAACAGAAACTATCATTTTTATTAAACACTCTTCTCACAAGCAATGGCTACCATTATAGTGACGAAGCTTGTGGTGTGCACAGCTTTAGGCTTTAGGATACATTGACTAGCTTCTTTGTAATTAATAACTTGAAGGAAACTAAACAATATATTGTTGAAAGTGGTGAACAAGTGTCTAATGCCATGTTAGGATGCAAAGAATATATCCTAAGGTGTTTGCCCGCTTCTAAATAAATGTTTTAGATACTAAACTTGGCTCTGTTTTGTTTGTTATCAGGATCTTTAACTTTGCTTTTCAGAATACAATTCTTGTTTGATTATTCCAAATGAGATTAACATGTCTGCTGCAGGTGAGATACAGAATACCTTTAAGTTCCTCATAAAATCTTTATGATCCCTTTTGAAAAGCTGCAGTCCATTACATTTTGGATTTAATAAAACACATCCCTTTGACAAAAATGTATATAGCTATGTTTTCAGTAAAACATATGATTCTGGGGAACCACAAGGTGCACATGCTGGTGCTTTCAGCCTTTTGGGGGGTTTTCTTTGCTTGTTGCATGCATGGAGTTCATGACACTTCCCTACTTATATTTGTTTCTCTGTTTAAATCTTGGCTTTAGCATGCCTGTTTGTTTTATTGCTATTTTTATAAGAACACCTGATATATAAGTTACATATTTATTCTCAATTGTTTGTTGTATTTTAAAAGATGCATCATTACTTGTGGTGTTTGGCTGATTTTATTCTGAATATATTATTTTGGTGATAGAGTGGTGATGCATACATTGCAGTTTTGTCTGTGGACAAATAAACTTGAAATGATTTAGGTGTAATTGAGGATGAGTTTAAACACTGAAAATGAAAATTTGTATTCAGCTGGGAGAGTGGTCTATTTGTGGCAAAATTACAATTGGCTGTAAACTGCATTAAGGTAAAGTCAATAACCCTGTGTTTTAATCTATCAAAAGGATTAAACATTTTCAGGATGTATCAAACGTACAGCATCAAGTTTATACAGTTTCTGACATAAACCTTACAAGGCTAATAATGTCTTTTTGTATGTACTGTTTCATGCAGAGTTTTAGTTTATTTGTACTCCCTGAATTCACTTGTGGATTTGGGGGGATTGCCTTACCTCCATCCCATCCACACTCTGCTGCTCTGTCTGATGCCAGGTGACCATAGCCTGTGATGCGGTACTTAATGCACCTTCAGCTTACAAGAAACAGGAGCCTGAGTCTTGGGAGGAAGAGATCCAGGTGTCAAGACATGCCAGAAGCCTCAGACAACTGGATAACGGGGTCCGGATTCCACCTAGGTAGACCTAACACATTGCAATTGTGTGCAAATCAGCAAATATTTCTTACTGCATATTCTCAATTTGAATTTGATGCTATTGACACTTCTTACAACTTTTGAGAGAAAAAAACTATTAACTAGAAAAGCTTTATTTTGAAAAATTTTCTGTCCTGATCAGTGTACAAATCTTACTAGCATTTTTGTGTGTATTAAACCATAAAGAATGGCTGTCTGGAGACTAGACTTGCCACCCATTGAAATTATGCTGGAAAAACTGGGAGTTGAACTTCTAATCTTCTGATTATAGGATGACTGCTCTTCTTACTGGGCTGCCGCTCTCCTTTAGTGCATCATGTTCCATAAAATACATCAAACTGCAGTATGTTGCACTGCTGAAATATTATTATTGAACTAATCAAAGCTAAACATGTCCATTCAGTTTAAAAATATTTAGAAGGTGAAAAGATAATATCCTAAGTTTGTTATTGCTGGATATGCTGGTCAACATTTATTTCTGACTGAGTTGTAAAAATTTTTGTCAGCTCAGTGTTCATTTGCTTATATATAATACACATAAATAAAGCTTATGTCCAAATGTTACTGTGACACACGTTGTTTCTTTAGAAAAGCACATACTTATTTTGAAATAAGTTTCCTTGCCACTTGGTATTGTATCTTTTGTTAATGTGAAAAGTATTACAAAACAGTGATGTTGTTGTATTTTGGTAAAAAAAAAAGATTTAGTTTAATTAAATATAAATATAATAAAATAAATACAATAATATATAATTAATGAGTATATTTCTGCTTTGATGGTTCAGTCACTATTAATTTATTTATGTCATGCACATTGAGTAAAACCAGAACTTTTCAGACACAAAGTAAATAAGACAGATAAGTTTCACTCAAATTCCTATAGTATCTACTCTCATTGTATCTCACTCACATGTATCACTGTAGATGAACAGCTGTTTTTTCTGTGTCTGTGTTTTTGCTGTCAGTGGCTGGAAGTGTCAGAAATGTGAGCTGAGAGAGAACCTGTGGCTGAACCTGACTGACGGATCGGTTCTTTGTGGGAAGTGGTTCTTTGATGGGAGTGGGGGTAATGGCCACGCTCTGGAGCACTACAGAGAGATCAACTACCCCCTGGCTGTTAAATTGGACACCATCACTCCAGACGGAGCAGGTCTGAGAAACACAACACACCTCTTTACCTGTTAATCAGTCTGGAATGTGATTTGTGTTCTTGCAGAGCTTAAAAATATCATTACTTTGCAAAATTTTGCACAACACAACATTTATATGCTGTTAGAACTAAATTATTTTATAGATTTTTTTTTTTTTTTTCACTATCTAGATTTATTTCACTACAGCCACCTTACAAAGTTACAAACCTTTTTAGAAAATGTTTGGTATGACATTAATGCATATTTTAAAAAATATTTTTCCGTAAAAAGTAAGTAAATTCAGAATCTCTTGATTTACAATTCCCATGTTTTGTTTATTTATTTATTTTTTTTATTTATTGCCTGCTCCACTTTTATTTAAGCGTGACATTAGAAATAGCTTTAATTAGTCTAAAACACCTGCAGTTTGGGCTGAAAACAAATCCTCTTTGTATTGCAGCACTTTGGCTGGATCTCATTGTATCCATTTCTCCTCACTCTTAGATCTTAACCCTACGTTTCAAAGTGGCACATTGTCAAAGCTGTAGTTGTCAAGTAGGTTAGGAAAATGAACCTCTTAAAAAGAGAGCTTTCTTTTTTATATATACAAAACAAATTTCATTTAGGTTTCAGCTAGAAAACAAAAAGAAAATAAAAGCAGTAATAAAGCTGCTCCCTGTGAGCTATACACATGCATACATCCACAATGCAAATCCAAACCAAATAATGCCACAACTCATTAGCAAAACATAATTTACTTATTTAAAACATCCAAGGGAAGAGACAGTTTGGTTTTTGGGTCAAGTTATTGTCATAAGTAGACTTTTAGGAGCACACTTTGAAACCAAAGGGTAGTAGCTGCACTTTCAAACCCTGTTACAAATGTATATGTTTTTACAGTGTATTTTTATTTGTACAATAACCATTGTGATATCTAATCTGAAGTGTCCCAGTATGTTTAATACTGGGCAATTATTGTATTGTTTATTGGGATAACAATTGTGATTTATCTTTATAACAATAAACTCTAATTTTTGAATGTTTAATACTTTTATTGGTAATTTTCCCACAGTGATTTACTCATATTTTTATTACAGATGTTTATTCATTTGAGGAGGAAGAGGCTGTTTTGGACCCCCACATATCAGAACACTTGTCACACTTTGGAATAGACATGCTTCAGATGCAGAAGAGAGTAAGTGGACTAATTTCACAAGTTCACGTTACATCAGCGCTATCTAACCCGAAACAGCTGCAGTCTTGAAAGAAAATATGTCAAAAATATATTTTATTAGAGATCTGTTAGATGTTTTGTCTACATTTCTACACTATAAAGAAAAGTCTTCACATAAAATTGTCCTTCCTGTCCCTATCCCTTCCCATTTCAGACAGAAAATGGACACCACACAGATAATAACCCTCGACCACGAGTAAGCGAGTGGGAAGTGATCCAGGAGTCGGGTATGAAGCTGAAGGCGGTGTATGGTTCTGGTTACACTGGCATCAAAAACCTGGGAAACAGCTGCTACCTCAGCACAGTACTACAGGTCCTGTTCAGCATCCCAGATTTCCAGAGGATGTGAGTACTGTATGCTGTGATACATTCACATCATAGTGTTTTGGTTTTTTTTAATTACAGTAATCCTTGATGACATAATCCTTGACATACTGACATGTTATTCATGCTTTTATTATTTTTTGTTTGTTTTATGTTTGTATTTTTTCATTTAAAATATCTTGTATCCATTTTTCCCTTGAACCTGACGGCCTTATCAGTTAATACAATTTTTTTTGTTATGCAACGATGCTCATTTCAGCTGATTTTAGATTTTAAATTATTTTCATTAAACCAAGAAATTTGTTTCTGATTAGAAATGAGGGAGATATCTCTGAAAATGCCCCTTTGTAAATAGTAACATAATATTATTGTAAATGGAGTATCAATTAAAAAGAACTGCTTTTATTTGCATAAAACTGTGGCATGTTGAAAATTATGCACATTATTCTCAATTATCATTGGAAAAATCTTTGCTTGCCTTACAGCAGTTAAACCCTTTCTTATGACCAGGTTTTTGCATGTTTCTACTTGTATTTTTATGATTTATCTTTGGTGATGAGCTTCAAATCTTTAAAATTGGAAGGCCTCCTTGACATCACCCTGATCTTTAGCTTCCTCAGCAGATTCTATATCAGAAGTCGACACTCTGTTGGGGCGCTCAAAAACATATTTGGCTGTCTATGATAATAGATGATAATTAAATAACTTGTTTACCAGCAAGGGGTCTTTTAAGTCCCTCACAGGTTTCACTGGGGGTTTTGTCTGTGTGTCGTCTCACATACCTACCCCCATATGTTTTCTCTTTTAGGTATGTAGGTAACCTTCAGAGGATATTCGACTATTCACCCCTTGACCCCACCCAGGATTTTGCCACACAGATGTAAGTGACTCCTGAGAGTTATGCAACGCAGTGACAGAAGAGAAGGTGTTTTCCATCTCCCCCTGTCTCTGTTATTGATATTCAAAAACAGATTATTAAAATCATAAATTGCATAACTTGTATATTTGAATAGTACCTATTAATTAACAAAATATGTGTAACTGAGGTGGTGAATTTTATTTTTTCTCCATTTTAATAAAATCTTCACTATTTTGTTATTTAAGGCAATGTGTTGCAAAAGGCCAGTCAGATGCTGATAGGCAAAGCCTGACAGCAGCTATCAGACATGTGACTGAATCATAATCCTAAAGCAGGCAGCCAAATAAACATGTTTATACCTCATGTCAAATAGTATTTGGCAATTTGAAAAGTTGTTTACTTACCCTAATGTAATGGTTAAACCTGACCCTTCTCTAAAAATACATTTGAGGTGTTTTTGAAATGCATTCATCTATTTCTTGCTATGATTAGCTTTTATAAGAAGAATACTTTGTCTGGTGGTATCTTTAATGAAGAGGATGCTGGAGTGTGTACAGATGGTTATAGAGGGAAAAGTGGTGAAATTTAGCCCTATACCCATTTTGTTGCCTTGGTGTTTCTATTGTTTGTACCTGACTCTACCAGGTACAAAATGAGTTGTCTGTAAAGGAGCATTTCAATTTAAAGTAGTTATTAATATAGTCTTTTTTTTTATTATTTTTATTGTCTACTGTAAGGAAATGTGGTTGTGACTCCAGTAAATCAAATTTAGCAGCAGGAGGTTACTCAGTTATTTTGATCTTATTATGGTTCATAGTTTCCCCTGTTTCATATTTCCACTGCCCCAGCAGGGATTAGAGTAATAATCGGTGGAACAAAGGTGTAATATAAAATAAATACATGTAATTATGTGTGATGTATCAGCATGTTTATAATTGTTTATCTCCATAAATAAACATTTTGAGAATTGCGCTGGTCATGATGGAAGCATGGAATAGCTCTGTTGTGTTAGTTATGATTTCTACTATTTCTAGACTTTTGTTCATCATTTCTTTGGTTGAGGTATTGTGTGTTTGAACAATTATTTCCTCTGGTTTTGCAGCTGTAAAGATTGGGACCCCCAAATCCCAGAGGAGGGCAATAACTTAGGGATGTTTGCATATATGTGCTTATAGATAAGATAAGCATGGATATCTCAATTTTATAGCCAACTTTAAGTGTTATGGTAAACAAATAATTTACACTGTAATTAAGGTTGACAATAGATCAAACAAATGGAAATTGATGAAAATGTAATGTTAATTTTAGCAATTTATGCATTTGACACACTGAGTTTGCTTTTTTTTTTTTTTTTAAATACAAAAAAAATATATCATAAATCCGATAGTTTCACATACAAAGCACAAAAATATTCAGGCCCAAGCAGCTAAGCTCTGCTAAGGCCTATTGTAATCATGGTGTTTCTTATTATGATTCTCGACACACAAGAAGCGCTAATTTGAGGCCTAAACATATATGAAAACTCACCAAACTTCACCCAAAATTGTCCCCCAACTGAAATTTTAGTATTTTAATGGAATCAAAAGTGGGTGTGGCCAAACAACTCCACAGCGCCCCCTAACGTGAGATAGACCAACTGGTAAATCCTAGAGAACTGAAACTTGGTACATAGGTAGATCCCCCTAAAACAAGGGAAAAAGTCTCTTGGAGGTATGCGCTACATCCAACAGGAAGTTCGCCATTTTGGGTCAAAGAGTCAATTTTGGCCGTTTTTGAATTTACATACATGTCGAACTTTAACGAACTCCTCCTAGAGATTTTGACCTATCGGCTTCATCTTTGGTCAGTGTGCAGTTAAGGGATGGGGGAGTAAAAGTTATCAAAATCTTGAGTTTTTGAGCATGTTAAAGTGGCGGGGCCAGGCCTCAAAGTTGGCCTATTCACCATGAAATTCGAACTGCTATAACTTTCATATAAAAAGGTCAATTGGCACCAAACTTCATATGAGTCGTCCATAATGGATGCTCAATCTATCTATGTGGTCATATGCTGACGTCATCAGAGCCCCACCCCCTTAGAGGAGGAAGTCACTTTTTTTTTTTTCTTGGAAAAGCTCTGTCTCTGACCCCCTTGTCCTAATCAGCATGATCTTGTGTCAGAAGACCGATAACAAGTTGGTCTCACTTGCTTTAAAGAACCAAGCGTTTTCGGTGGAGGGCGTGGCCGTGGCAGCGTGGGGAAGTCAGACATCACGCCATTGCCATACGTTTGGCTCTAAATTCTACATATTTCAGCTGAGCTGCACTAAACTCACTATGATTGATCCTAATCCAACCCCCAACAGAAATGCCCTCCAATATTTTGTGGGCGTGGCCTAATCATTCTACAGCACCCCCTAGAAATCTTTAAAAAATCATCCCCAAGCCATGCTTTGACTGACAATCATGAAATTCAGCACACGTGTATCATCTCAGGACCTATGAAAAAGTCTCTTGGAGAGCTGGTCCAAGCCCCATGGGAAGTCGGCCATTTTAGATCAAAGCCGCCATTTTGTCTTTTTCACACATGTTGTGTCTGAGTGAACTCCTCCTACAGCTTTTAATATGGAGACTTCACAGTTACTCTGCAGAGTCTTGAAGAATTGAAGGGCAAAAGTTATAAAAAATTTTTTGCTACATCAAAGCATGTGGGCATGGTCAAGCCCCAAAGTCTAACCTTCGCCACAAAAGATCAAGGTGGAATAACTTCCACATTTAAGGTTGTGGCTTATCGAAACTTTCTGTGTGTCATAACAGACCGGTACTAATCACATTTTCATCATCATTTTTTGACATCACTATGCCCCGCCCTCCTTGAACAGCAAGTGAGCTGTTTTGCTGTTGGTTGTCTTCCTGTTACTCTTTGATTCAAACAGAATTAAACTGATGGAAACCATATCCATTAACTCTTGATAACCACACATGACAAGTTAAACAGTATACAGGAAATCCTCGCCAATCCTTCACCACAAAACAGGAAGTGACAGTAACTCCTGTCTGGAAGGTCGGATTTCTGCTAAACTTTTAAGACTTGTCGCTGGACTCATACTGACCTGTACCAAAGGTACCAAAGACGATTTGGGAGGTTTGCCAAATGCTCTGCCTAGTGGACAGGTGTGTTTACAGCATGAGAGCGTTGACGACAGCATTGGGGTGGAAAGGCTGGAGCGTCGCTGAGCTGTGAGGGCTGCCCAATGCTGCTTGCACCTTTAATTTGCTATTGAAACTAAAATCAAGTAAAAACTGAAATAGATATAGCAACAAATAAGGATCATCTGTACTGTAGGAAAAACCTGTGACGATTTTGATAAAATGTTTAGTAAATATATAATGTGTGGAGCCATCACACACATCTATACATTTAGTTTGAGTTGATGTGTTTTAATCATCTCACTGGTGCAAGATTGTTATATTAACTAAAACTCAGTTTTTACTAATGTTGACAGTAGTCCTTTTCCCTGCAGCAACAGTTTTTTGTTTCAAGTGGGCATTATTGTTTCTTCAGAGTGTGACAGAAAGGAAATTAACCACAATGAGAGAAAAATAAGACTGACTGCTTTGTTTTTCTGCCTGTGTTTTTGTCCATCAGGGCTAAACTGGGACATGGGCTGCTCTCAGGCCAGTACTCCAAACCACCCATGAAATCTGAGCTCATTGAACAGGTGATGAAAGAAGAACACAAGGTATTAAACGGGGTATGTCCTGCTCCATAATTGGGTGACCATGACCAATATTGAAAATGAGATGTCACAGAATTGGTGGTTATGGCATTATCAAGCATGTACAAAGTAATTTCCTTTTAACTGTCACCCTCAAAATGCTTACATGTTATCTAATGGATCTATGAGGACACCTGCGTCCTCATGACAGTTAAGAGGTTAATGAATGTAGTAGTTCCCAGGTGTAAGTAACGTAGAGGAGGTAAACTATTACAAACTATTATCAGGACCTTCCAGTTTTTCTGTCAGCTCTTAGCTTCTTTTTGGCCTGATTACTCTCAGTAACTGACAGGGCAAAGCTGTGGTCCTAAACTTGCTACATGTGATGGAGGAGTCAAGTTTGGACATGAATTGACAGCTGAGAGGAAACGGTGGTGGACTTGTGCTGACATGTTGTTCTCAGTTTTCACAGAGGGATTCTTAGCCAATGCAGTTATATATATATATATATATATATATATATATATATATATATATATATATATATATATATATATATATATATATATATATATATATAAAAATTTAAGATGGCTTTCTAAATTTATTTTCTGATCATTGGAAATTTGATATGCTGAGATGTGGTGGTCTTGTTTGCTGTGAGGATGAATGCCAGGATTTAAAGACTCTGTTTGCAATGCCTTACAAAAGTATTCATGCCGCTTGTATCGTTTTCACATTAAAAACCCATACTTCATTGTGTTTTATGTGATAGACAGAAGAAAAAGGATGCATAATTTTATTTGTTTTTAAAAATAAAAATCTGAAAAGTGTGGCATGCATTTACATTCATGATACTCTGACCCTCCTAAATAAAATCAATTCCAACCAATGTTTTCAGGAGGCACCTAATTAAGGTCCTGCTGAGAGTAATTTAACTTTTAATCTGTGGCAACATTACATGAGTGTAAATTAAATTAAAGAAATAGTTCAATTTTGTTAAAAAAAAAAACACACACACATCTAGGTTGCAGAGGCATGCTCTCCCCAAAGTAGAAGACAACAGAATCATTTGCTTGGTGACAGTATTTGATATATAGCATACAGTCAGGTGGACTTAAAAGAACATCCTAAGTGTTTACTCTTTTCAATGTGGTGCAAGCCAACAAACATGTCATAAGGGATGAATGAGCAAAATATGAAGTTAAGCTAAACATTCAGCCTTGTGATCAGTGTTTGATCACAAGGCTGTGATCAAACACTGCCATCTTATCAGTTGCGTTTTCTTAGTGGTCATTGCATCCAGATCTATAATATGGATTCATTATAAACAATTTCATTGAATTCTGTTAATTTTACCCACTTTTAGTGCCATACATCCCCCTTGAGAAAGGTGACTTCTCATGCAAAATCGGTGTGTGTGAATTTTTCAATATTTTGTTTTTTGTCAACACAGCACCAACAGAGAGGAATCTCTCCCCGAATGTTGAAGGCACTGGTCAGCAGGGGGCACCCAGAGTTTTCCTCCAACAGACAACAAGATGCCCATGAGTTCTTCCTGCACCTTATCAATTTGGTGGAAGTAAGTGAATCTCAAATCCTTCTGCATATAGAGGGTATCCAGGGTGTTTGCAATAGTATGTCAGCTGATTTCCTGTCCCCTTCTCTGGAGGACAAATGGAACAAAGCATTACCAGATACTTCCACTAGAGCAACGCCACAAAGAGTTTTTGTTGCAAAGTTATGATTCTGAGCTGTTGCAAAGAGATGAGGAAAAAAAATATATCATTTATTGGTCCAATTGCAATTTCAGAGAAAACAGAGGAATTATGAAGACATGGTTGTCATAAAACGGACTAGAGGATTTATGTGATTCAGCTCTACATAATGTCAGGGTGTGTTCATATAATTTCATATAAACTTGTCCCTTTTACTGTTACTGTGCTGAAGGAAGAGTAGTTTATTAGTTTGTTTTTTTTTTTGGGCATCACTAGGCAAGTGCTTGGCTTAGATCTAGGTCTAACTTTTACAGGCATGAGCTAGGTATATATTTTTGAAACTTAAACTGCTTTAAAATAATGTTTTACCCTATGCACATAAATTTTCACTCAAATCTGCATGGGACCTGTTCATAGTGTATCCCATCTCTTGCCCAATGACTGCTTAAGATAGGTACGAGCTCCCCACAACCCTGCAAGGATAAACAGCTATGGACTATTGATGGGAAATCTAGACCAAAAGCATCAGTTTTATTATTTAGCCTTCAGCACAGCTTACAGACAAGTTGTAGGTTTTCAAATTCTAAGCTTGTGCCCAAGAGCACTTAACAATAATCGAATTAAAAAAATAGAAAATCCTTACCTTGCTGTTGTGATAACAGCTGTGTTTTCTTTTGGACAAATTTCTTCCCCAACTAGATGTAAACGTCTGTGCTCCACTGACAACAACAAATAGTTTTTCATATTAGTGTATGGAAACATTGTTAGCGTATCTGTTATGGGTGTAGTCCATGAAATATAACATTTTCACTTAAACTGCCTTGTTGTCCCTTAATACCTGTGTTTAGTACTTGCCTTCTCTGATATTCCATGGTGACACACTGTAATTACACTCCTTGTTGGTCTTCCAAAATGGCGTGTAGTAACTCCTTTTGACATTAATACAAACACAGTATACTGTAGATAAATTATGTGAATTTTATAGAAATGTAACCAAATTAATAGCTTTGGACATAATTTGCTAAAGATTAGAGTCAAATGACTAAAGATAAAATTACAGTAGAGCAACAAGCTTTCTGACTGTAGACATGGATAAATTTCAGCAAGAAGCTATTTTCTTGTTATTGTCAGACTTGTGAAGGTACAGACATCTTTCTTACTTGAATGGTAGTTTTTCTCGTCTTTAACATTTTGGAGGTTGACGATGTTACGTTTATACCTTAAGAAACCAGGAAGTCGTGACTTAGTACAAAGTTCATTCAAATATGTGGTGGTGAGAAAATGCTTTCTTAAAAATCCTGGCCCTGAGACATATACAAGCCCTCAAGAAGAAACTGACATTTCTGTCTTGTTGTATGCATTAATTAAACACATCAGTTGGTTTTTTTCCCCCTTTGTTACAAATTGTTATGATGTTGTCTCAGTATCCATAGAACTTCTTAAAGATTTTCTAGATTCTCCTTTTAATCCCACTGCCAATTTTTTTTTGCAGCTGTCTTTAAATGACTTGCTGGTTTATGCAGACAGATAACCAGACTAAAGCCACAACCATCAGTCACCCTACAAGCTGGGCCTGGGTGAAATTATAGCTTGTGTGTTTCTGTAGCTTCCTGGAATAGAAGGCCCACATTGGCAATAGTCCGCAGCCATGCAGACCAGTTTCCCTTTCAACACAGTCCTCAAATAAACAGTGTGAAACCCCCATTGACCACAGACTATGTAAGTATTGGAGATCTGAGCAGCTCCAGGAAAATAGTTAATGTGATGGTGTTTCTAAAGAGATGCAACTGTCAAGATTGAAAGATAAATTGATTGAGGGGTCAACTGATACTTGACATGAAGTGATATTACTCTGGGATCTGACTCCAGTAGACTGCAGTACACACAAAGACATTTTAAACTTTTGGCTGTGTCATACAGGTTATTTAGCCACTTTTCCAGATTATATAATAATAAATCAAATAGCTTTCTTTATTTCCTATCTATACCCAGGCTTGACACCCTCACCTTTCACTCCTTAAAGAGCATATATCCTACTCCAGTCCTCAAGAACTGGTATCCTGCATGTTTTAGATGTACCTCTGGTCCAGCACAGCTGAAATATTGGATAAATTACCTCCTCAGTATGTCCTCAGTTCTTCAGAGGCCTGGTAAAGAGTTATTCATTTGATTCAGGTGTGTTGAACCACTGTCCCCCCTCAATTTTATTCAAACTTGTAGTGCATGATAATTATATTCATTTCTATCTCTGCAATGGAGCATTACGTGAAAACTAAATTAAGCCAAAAGGAGCAGAAGAGTGATGTTAGGTTTGGAACTCAGACCCTGGGATTAAGACACAATGAAAAGTCCTTCTAAGATGAAAGTAGCACTAACAAAGTCTCGAGCAAGAATTTGAGTTCATAAAGTGAACATCATTAGCTATATACATTTATCCAGAGAGGAGGAGTAAGTCAAGAGAAATGCTGTTTGAATGATGTACCTTGAAGACATAACAAATTGGCACCCTATGGAGGGATTTAAAAGTGTTCTATGGTGAGTCTGTCTGTAATTCACCACAGTAAGGAAATACTGCTTGTAGAAAAAACTGACTTGAAACAGAAGCATTCACATAGACATATTTTCTAATTTACCCAGAATTGTTACCCTGGTGCATACAGACATTAACCCTCTATTTTCTCCAAACACTCATGAGGAATTAATTGCTCTTCTGTAATGTAGCTGTCAAAACATTATTCCAATGACTCTGTTTTAATTTTCTCACATCAACATGCTGTTTGGTTAAAAAGTCACTTCGGGCTGATGCGGGGGTCAAAATAGTTAAGCAGCCTCTGAAGTCAAATGCTCTCTCCTTTATTTGGCTCATTTTGTTCAGAAAACAGAGGAAAAAATGATGATGTTTGCATGCTTTGAAACAGCACCCACTGTGACTCCAGTCCGACCAGACTACCAGTATTATTCTGGAGGTCTGGTTGATAGCTCGACCCGGTCGAGCTTGATCATCTCAAGCTATTGGTCATAACAGTGGTATGAACTGTGTTGTCTCCTCTTCTCTCAGATTTTGATTCTTCCTTCCCTTAAATCCAAGAGTTCAATGTTTTTTTTTTTTATTTATTTATTTTTTTATTTTATATATATATATATATATATATATATATATATATATATATATATATATATATATATATATATATATATATATATATATATAATCTTGTGACAAACATTGTTTTGGTGGATGGGCAAAATACGTCCACCCTGCTTGTGTGGGAGTTCAACCACATTTTCTGTGTAGATGGCATTAAAGTTCTCACTCTATCCTTCTCTGTCACCAATATACATCCAAATATTCATTCAGTTTTCCCCTTAAAAAAGTTTTTTTTTTTTTTTTTTTTTTTTTTTTAAATAAAAAACCCCCACTTTTTTCTGTCTATAGCTTTAGGTGGTCCCAGGTGTCAAGATGGTGCTGTTATGGCTCTGAATTACTTTCAAGAGCATATGGCTGAAAAGACTCCTTTTTTTCTGAGTAATATCATTTAAAATTATTTATTGATTTTCAAAAACCAAATGAAAAGGCCAATAATGACCTATCTTTTGTTTTTTCATTTTCTGGCTGTGTAAGATTTATGCTTTGTAATCAGCTAGTTTCATAATCTTGTGTCACAAATGGAAAAAGTTCAGCTTAGCATTTATTTATTAGTAAAACTCACTATGGGTTTAAGTGGGTTTTTTTTTTTTTTTTTTTTTTTTTTTTCTTTCTTTCTTTGAGAATTATTTGTTTTTGATTTTGGTTTGTTTCTGCAGAGAAACAGCGCCGGCTCAGAAAATCCAAGCGACTCCTTTCGTTTCTTGGTGGAGGAGAGAGTTCAGTGCTGTCAGACTCGGCGGGTTCGTTACACTCAGCGGGTAGACTACTGCATCCAGCTACCGGCTCCTATTGAAGCAGCTACAAACAGAGGTACAGGGAGTGGCTGTTTTTGCATGAAGTGAGCCCCTCTGTCAAATTTCATTTGTGTTTTTCAAGAATTTGTAAGCCACACGGAATAATTTAGTCAAGGTTTGAACTGTCTATGCAGTTCACTGTTCGCATTGTATTCAATCAAAAATTGTCCTGATGTCATGAAACTTCCAATGTGTATTGTCTTTGGATTTTCATAACTAGGATACAGATTTGGAGAATCAGTCCATTTTTGACCAGTTTAAACATTAACGGATTTTGAACTAGAGATCAGCAAAGAGTCCTGATTGTTTCACAAACAGTCCCCATTGGCTGTAGATGCAAATACAAATACATAATTCTGGATGCTTCTGCCACCCCATGGTGGAAAGGTGCCCTGGGCAAGGAGCCATACTATGAAAACGACCTCCGGGCACAAGGGTCTATACAAAAGCTTACAGATACGAGCTCTCACATGCACTTACAGGATTGGAAGATGTCTGGTTCTGAAATGAGAGGAACGAGGAAGGATGAGAGGAAGCATGACCTTATGTGCTATTTTGATGATTTTGATGTCTACTACTGATATCTAACTTCAACTTTCCACTGTAATGTTAACATATTTTATTTCACATTTGAACCTTTATAATTACAAATCAAAGATGATACATTGGTCTTACTTTTCTTTACAATTCCTCTCACTTTGAACTCTTTAATCTTTTCAGAGGAGCTGCTTGCATACGAGGTCAAACGGAAAGAAGCTGAGGAGAACACGCGAGCTCCTCCTGAGCCAGTGCGAGCACGAATTCCTTTCACAGCCTGCCTTCAGGCCTTTACGGAGCCTGAAAACGTTCCTGATTTCTGGAGCTCAGCGTTGCAGGCCAAATCAGCTGGAGTAAAGTAAGCACACATGCATTGGTTTAATCACCTCATTATTGTCTCTTTCATTTACTGCTTGTTTTTAGTCCTCACCTTTTTTAAACATTTGTTCCCAGAACTTCCCGTTTTGCCTCTTTCCCGGAGTATCTGGTTGTGCAGATCAAGAAATTCACCTTCGGTGTTGACTGGGTACCAAAGAAGCTTGGTAATTAAGCTATAGCTCAATAGTGATTAATCGAACTTAAAGTGAATTGATCTCCATCGATGTTGTGACTTGGATTCAAAAAGTGTTGTAATACTATAAATAACCAGCAGAGGGAAGCACCAAACTGCATTTCACAAAGTCTATGTAATCAGAGAATACATGTCTGACAAGCTAATGGAAATTCATTAGTAATTCACCTGCAGTTTGAAGATGAGGTTAATAAACTACTTTTTTTGTCATCGATATGTAGTTCAATAAGTGTATCTGTTCAACACTGTTGGAAGCAGAAATTATACTAGACAGATATGTTCATAATTGTGAATAAACCAGTGGTTACACATTATTTATAGTGTTTTAACAATTTGCCAACCATAGCTGTTCAGGAATCTTCTCAGTTGACACCAGTATGCATGTGCTGTTTTACAGACTTGGCCATTGATGTCCCAGACTTTTTGGATCTGAGCCGGCTGCGAGCCACAGGACTGCAGGCAGGCGAAGAGGAGCTGCCGGATCTCATGCCTCCGATTGTGTTGCCGGAAGACACCAGAGGTATGCCACTGGCCAACATTACACATATTTGCCTCTATACATACATGTATATGGATATGTACCACAGGCTTTTGAGGTGGTTGTATGTGTATGTGTATATATCTATGCACACATGTGATGTCACAATGTGTGCTGTACATGATAGTTCATAAATCAAGTTCCACATAGGCTGCCCTGAATAAATGTAATTAGTTTTTTAGGTAAACATAGCAAACAGTTTTTGCAGTGTTTCTATGCAAAAAAAATTGTTTTTTTGTACACTTGCAATAAATACAAACTTTAATATTTGCTTCTGGTCTAGTTAAAACCTTCTCAAGTGAGATTATGTACCAAATGTAAATAATCAGGAATACAAAGATAATTATAGATGATTCATATCGTATTTTTTTGTGAAATACTTCAGTTGTTGATAAAATGTTGAAGAAGACCAAAGTTACTGCAGTCAGATTAGACTTTTTTTTTTTTTTTTTTTAGCTGCCTAGCTCTACTAACTGCAGAGAATAAAAAAAAGCCATCAGAGCCCCATTGTATTACCACAAGTATTACTGTAAAAAATGCATGATAGAAAAGTATATTCTCATTTATATGTTGCTCCAGACCACAGTGCACCATTTGGGGAACATCTGTGCTGCAAGCAGAATGTAGTTTTGCGATATATTGCTTAAAAACTGTTGCAAAGTGTTTTACCAGGTATTTTGTTGTTGCTGTTGTTAAAACTTCTGACAGGTACTTCTGTATCAAATTTAAACTAAACATAAATTTAACAAATACATAAATATTTCAACATGCAATTGGTGGTTTAACATTCTGCTCTAAGTTTTAAATAGGAAAATAAAAGTATAACTCTTTGTGTTCAGGTTTTTGTATTTCCTACAATGTACCGGTTTTTTGTGGAGCAGAGTTGTGGAATATTTGTCCATTTTTCTCACCCTCACATCACGGACAGGGGTCTCCCATGATTTACAAGCAGTGGCCTACAACTATGTCAGTGGTGATGCATGAACTCGTTGAAGAAAATGCTAAATGGCACTCTTTACAACTTGGGGCATTTTTGGCCCTGCATTTTCAATTTCACAGTCCTGTTCGTGTTGTTAAAGGGCAGCGTTTTCCCTGAGCGCCTGTGCTTTTGTTTGGCCAAACCAATTTTTGTGCCTTTGTTGAGTCACCATAAGTCTGACTTTTCTGTCCAACAAAGTCACAACTTCCAGTTGTTTTGAGCGGAAACTTCAATGAGAGTTGTTAAAAGCAGCTACCATACATCCTTCATAGCTGATGTGGAGTATTTTTTTTGAGCCCAGTCATCTGTAAAATTGTCTTCAGTATGATATTCTGCTCAAAGCTACCCAAGTTCTCTCTTAAGTACACATTCAGTGGGAATCTGAGGGGAGGGAAACTCTCAGTCAGTTACTGAAAGGCTGTTGTGCTCAAAGTGTAGCTAAGCCTAATAAATTATGTTTCATGCGAGGCTTTTGTAAAGCACATTGCTGGGTTTTGGGAGAAGAGGCACTGGAATCTGCTCAGTTGTGTTTTGTAGGAGATGTTGGTGCCACTTTTCTAGAGACTTGGATTAACTAGACTTGTGCTTTGTGAAGCTTCATGTATAAACAGCACTTTGCGTTTTGTCTTGGTTTTCTCGCTTCAGGACAGAACTGCAGCTTCTTGTGTCGTTTTTTTCAATCCTCATTCTGTTTAAAAAGTTAATCTACTTGAAATTATTGGTGTGTTCTTAATATTTTAGAAGAAATTTGCCAGATAGAGAGAGAGCTGAGGCCAGCATTTGCAGTAGTTCATAGATAGGAAAACAGGATATATTAAAAAAAAAAAAAACAAAAAACACTTCTTGCTGCTGCAGTATCTCAGTAAAGGAAACTTGGAGGACAAGAAAGAGAATTTGAAGCTTTTTTGTTTGAGTGGGCCTAAATATTTCAGGACTGAACAGCTTGTGCTGTCCACACTGAACTGGCTTCAAAGAGTCTATTAAATATTTCTATATTGGCCATTAGGTATGGGCCAAAAATGTTATGCACTTATTAATCAAGGATTCTAATGTTTATGTTTTTACCGATTTTAATTTGAACCAAGGTTTATGTATTTAATCAGATTATCTTTGATATAAAAAAATATTTGATCTGAAATATATTTGTGAAAAAAAAAACAAACAAACAGAAGAAATCTGTACTTTATTCACAGCTCTGTACAAACAGAATGTGTGTTAAAGCCTTTGCATGTGTCTTTAGGTACAAATGTTCGTTTTGGCACAATTGTTATGCCTTGAACCGATTGGACGGTGACCAATCAAACTGTTCAGCAAGAAAACGTTTGTACATTTGCACAAACCTTAGTTTCTCAAGTACTTTAAGTTACCAAGCTGGATTTACAAACACAAAATACTTTTTGACCACAATTATACGTTCTTAACTTGCCTCACATAGACTGTATTGCATATCTGAACCTGACAGAAGCAAGTCACACAATTTGAGAACAGGGCTATAATAAAGATGACCACAGTTCTAAACGTTTTTCTTATTATGTAAAGTTTGTGATTTTAATGACTGCCATGTTATTTTCTCCGAGTTTTGTGCTCAAATCTGTTTATTCAAGGTTACAATAACATTCCTCTTGTATGTAATGCGATTAAAACTGTGACATGAAAAGAGGTCAGAGCAAATAATTTGCTGTTTCTCAGTAAGCTCTTGTATTTACTATTTTCATATTAATATCTTGAATTTTTATTTGTTGCAAATGAACCGCTGGTTCGTTATCCCATCTGGCTGGAGTTGGCAGTGATGAATGATTGGTCACCCTTTTGTCTCCAGATTCATCAGTGCTTTGCACTGATTACACTGCAGCCCATAAATGTGTTTTCTTGTAGGCTGACTGAACCACAATATTACTCATCAGTCTGTTAATCAGTTGTTTGCCAAAATATTTCTGACCATTCAGGGGGAGTAAAATACAAATTAGGGTTTTTGTTTCAGTATTTCTATTCTTAATGTATCAAACTAACGAGAGCACTCTGGATAACATAAATACATATTGATTTCTGAGTTCAGCTTCTCTTTTTTTTTTTTTGCATATACAACTGGAAATGACCCACAGCAAAAAATCTATAATATTTCCAACTATTTCATAAATCATAATATTTCTTTTGTAATTAAACTAAAGTGTAGCAGAAGGAAGAAGCACATCAACCATTCTCTCAAAGGGATCTGTATTCTCCCCTTGTAAAGCTCTCTGAAGTTTTATACTGTGTAATTTAAGAGAGAAACACAAAACAACTGATTTTGTGATAGGGGTTTTTTGTTGCTCGTTCTCACGTACCTACATAGATGGTAAATATATTGTGGTTTGTTAAAATATCATCAGCAAAAATATAAATCAGTTTTTTCCATGTGTCCAACTTATTCACATGTGAAGATATCAAACAAATGTTTTTTGTATGTAACTGAGGAGTGATCAAATGTTTTTTTTTTTTTTTGTTTTTTTTTTTTTTTTCAGTAATTCCATTTCAAAAAGTGAAATTCACACATAACTTAGTTCCACAGATCTATAAATTTTAAGTGTTTATTGTGATAATTTTAATCACTATGACATTCATCTGATGAAAACCCCAAATTCAGTTTCTCTAAAAGTTAGAATTTTTAACAAGACTATTGGGGGGAAAAGGAAATCCATGCAGAAATGTTGTATTATGATCATGTTATGGACTGCACAATGATTGGGAAGACTGCCATCTTAACAGTTGTCCAGCAGACAGTCATCGACACCCTCCACAAGGAGGGTAAGCCATAAAAGGTCATTGCTAAAGAAGCTGGCTGTTCAGAGTGATTCATGTTAGGATTTTAATGGAAAGCTGAGTGAATGAGAACATGTGTTGGAAAAAGCTGCAAAAGCGTAAATGTTAACCACAGCCTTGAAAGTATTTTGAAGCAAAGCCCTTTGAAGAGTTTGGGGGAAGATTCAAATAACATCGACTACAGCTGAAGTCTTACCTGAGTTAAGGAGAAAAAGGACTGGACTGTTGCTTTGTGGTTCAAAGTCCCCTTTTCAATGAAAGTAAATTTTATATTTCACTGGGAAATCAAGGTCCTATAGTCTAGAGGAAGAGCGGAGAGGCACAGAATACAAGCTGTTTCAGGTTCAGTATGAGGTTTCTACAGTCAGTGATGATTCAAGGAGCCATCTTATGTGCTGGTTCACTGTTTTTTTTTTTTGTTTGTTTTGTTTTTTTAAATTAAGCTCAAAGTCAGCAGAACAATCAACCCGGACACTTTAGAGCACTTCTGCATCTCCATAAGGCTTTTTCATTAGAGGGGAGCATGATTTAATTTTCCAGGACTTAGCATCTGTCAACACTGCTAAAGGTACCAATGCCTGTTCAAGTGACCATAGTATCACCACAGTTGAATGGCCACCAAGCTGGCCTGAACTAAACCCCACAGAGAATCAGTGGAATATCGAAGATCAACTATGCAGCAGAGCTGAAGCCCACTATTAAAGGGACCTGGTCTTCCTTAGAGGCCCAAAAAGTATAGAGTACATGCACTGTACCATACAAATGGTATATATGTCAATGTAAATACTTTCTTTGGACTGAATGAGCACAAATTAGACCAATTAATGCAGGGACCTGTGTGTGTGGGTGTGCAGATGAAGCATTGTGTCAGAATTTGAGCAAAGGGGCTTCTCACCACATAATGCTAAAGTTTTGTTGGTTTTAGGAAATCATAATAATCACCTCACTTAGTTTAAAAATAGTTGGTTCTTCAGGATATACTGTATTGTAAATAGTCGGTCTTTTTTTAATGTTCAGTACACATGTACATTATGTACATTTTTGGAAAAAGTGATCCGACTCGGTTGCACAGCCTTAGGATCGTGAGTCTAACCTGCCTATTTCTTTTTTTTTTTTCCTATGTTTTGTTTTCTCTTTCTGCAGGTCTCGAGGCAAACTTCAAAGGTGTTGACTTGTTTTTTCTCTATGCTTTTTTTCTCTCCTCTACTTCTATCTCCTTTTTTCTCTTTAAACCTTTCCTTCATCTTTCTCCCCACCCCACTTTTTTGCTTTTGCTTTTCGTCTTTGTGTCCATTACATTTGAAACAAACCCAAAGTAATTTTTAATAAAGTTTCATACATATATATATATATATATATATATATATATATATATATATATATATATATATATATATATATATATATATATATATATATATATATATATATATATATATGAAGGGAACATCATTGCGAAAGCCATAATGCTCTGCTTGTGAAAGCAAATCTGTTGGGTCTTACCTTGACATTCAGACGACAATTCTGAGTGCCACACTGCCGGACAGGACATGTTAACAAAAAAAACAACAAAAAAAAAACATGCCTATTTCTAATACCTGCACTGTATTTTCTGCTAGAATCTTGTACAGTATATTATTGTTATTGTTAATCTTGTTTTTTAAAAATTGTTTTTTTATACTTTAAGAACTTTTTGTGTGAAACTTTATCTGTTGCTGCTGTTACACCTGAATTTCCCCTTTGTTGGACAATAAAGGCTGTTTCTATTCTATTCTGTTTCTATTCCTTTAATGAATTTTGTGTTTGTTAGCCGTAACCTTCACTAACATGCTCCTTTTAGCTTTCCTGCAGGTTTACCTTGTTTAAAGCAGTGGTGAAAGGTGTATGTGATAAGCTTACCCAACTTTATGGATGTGAGGCGTTTAGGAAACGTCTGTAAATCCTGTGAAGCATTACTCTTCCTGAGGCACATTCTGAGCTGAAACAAAAAGCACAACTTGTGATTATTGATCTCACTCTGCACTGTTACCTCTAAACAATCATTCTCCTCCTTTTTTTTCAGATAACTCTATGAGCTCAACTGACTGTGAGTATTAATTTCTCTTTTGAGTCGAACTGTTTGAACAAATGTGTTACATGCATGTAAATTATTGCTTTGGAAAGTGTATTTTCCTTTAGACAGTTGTGATGAATGCTTTGACTACCTGAGCAGGTGCTGCAGGTGCTTTGTACTTTCAGGCAAACTTAACTTTTTGGATGTAGCTCTGGTTATTTTAGCTGGGCTCATTTCTCTCTCTGATAAATCTTACGTCAGTGAAGATGCCTCATCGGCCCTGATTCTCCTCTGGTCCTTTTGTCTAATGAGTCCCAGAGAGAGAGTTACTGTTACTGCTGAATCAGTGAGTGTATGGTAAGGTGTTGATGTTGGTTTATTTTGTCCACAGCTCCAGAGATAGATGAAGGCGCCGTTATGCAGCTAGCAGAGATGGGTTTTCCACTGGAGGCCTGCAGGAAGGCGGTGTACTACACAGGAAACATGGGCCCAGAGATGGCCTTCAACTGGATCATAGCCCACATGGAGGAGCCTGGTAAGGCAGCAATACCACAGAGAACATGATAACATGATGTTGAGGAAAGGGGGAATGTTTGACAGTAACTGAGCAAGCATCTTTAGGCTGTCTTCATTAGTTTTAAATCAGTCTTTGGAGTAATAATAAAATAAACCAAACCTAATGATAGAAAATGTACAGAAACACAATACAGCAAATTTTACACAGCTTGTGTACAGACTTTTTAAGCTCTCTGTTTATGTTTTATATTAAGGCTCCACCTCATCCATCCTTTGGTGGTGACTAAGGGGAGGGTCGTGGACTTTCAGTGTTCTGTTAATGTAATGCAAAATTAGTAGTTGCTGTTAACATAAGCTTTGATTTTATTATCAAATTTTGCAATCTAATATCTAATTTTGAAAACCACCCAAAAACAAAGAATTTATAATCTTTTTTGCTTTGTTGTTTGCAAACTAATTCCAAGCAGACCCTGGTCAAATTAGAATCATAATATTAAAGGCCTGCAAAAGGTTTCTTGGTAAGTTTTGAGTGAGTGTTATGGGGAAACTGAAGTGTGAGAAACTAAAGACGCCAAACAACTGCACCTAAAAAAAAAAAAAAAAAAAGGCTCAGCTTTGACGCAGTATCTTTCAGCAGAGTCTACAGGCTTCGAAGGGGTACAGAGAGGAGCAAAAAGAATACAAAAAGGCAGGACAACTTTATTTATTAGGGACCTTTTTGAACACAGAGGTAATTTGAAGTGATAGACAGATCACATCTAATGTTTTTCTAGTCTGTATATATAGAAACCTGACACTGTTCCAGACTATCTCCCTTTCTGGGCTGCAAGTGTTTATCTGTGCATGTCTGTATATTACTGATCCTCAGCAAAAACTTAGTGGAAATCGACCCAGAGTATCAGAGCTGCTCAGCAGTGGAGCTGTTCCCCTCAGGCGTCGACTCGTGTCACTTTTTATTTCCCTTGCTAGATATAAAGAGCCTTTGCACAGTGGATGGAAATTAGAGCAGCCTCCTGCCAGTTAGTCTTTAAATGGGACTAATGCATCTGCAAAATGGCTGCATTCAGACTTGGTAACATCAGCAGGATCAGCTGTTCAAGTGTGCCTCATAAAGTTTTATTCTTGCTCAGCTTTCTTCTTTTGATTTGCTTTTTTCTTACCACATAACTTTTGATTCCTCAAAATATTTTGCCCAAAGAAAGTTGGATATCTTTTAGCAAGTTTTTTAGACCCTGAAAACATTGTTAGTCAATAAAATAATAAACCACATTAGCTTTTATTTTCACAAATCCATTTGCACAGATTAGAATGAAGCACTTTTTGTAGCTTTATTAATAAATGCCCAGCAACATTAAAATGTGCAGAAATGTCCCCTGTAAAAAAGGGGACTAGTGCCACAAAAAAAATCTGTTTTTTAAGAAAGCTGAAGAGAGGAAAACATGTAAAGAAATGCAGAAAATTGTGGGCTTAGGTAAAATGATGTCAATTGCTTTAAAATGGAAACCAAAAGCAGAAAAACACGGAGGCAAAAAAGTTACCGTTCAAATAGATCGTACGCCTGAATCAGCCACTGCTCAGCTCCAAGGTGATCAAAGAATGTCTAGTTTTACCTGTTAGCACTGTAACAGTTAGGAGTGTGAAGCCGAGTTATTGGCAAGAAGCCCCTGCAAGAGGTCCTATTGCTGAAAGAGGGATTACAAGTTGCCCGAAGAAAACATTGACTGGCCTAAAGAGAAATGATGCAAAATTTTGGACACTCAAGAAGGCAAGACTGTTCTTTTTGGATCTAGGGGCAGCAGAATCATCAGCATAGCATGGATCATTTTGAAAACATCATGATACATGTTGCCTTATATTGAAGAGGAGAGGCCTTCAAAATGGGTGTTTCAACAAGATAATTCAAAGCACATCAGTAAGCAAGCAGCATCTAAGTTCTTGACAAACAAGATTTACATTTTGGAGAGGACAGCCAGATCCCCAGATCTGAAGCAAATCCAAGAAAAGCAGAAGAACTGTGGACTGTAGTGCAATCCTCCTGTGCTGGAACACCTGTTCACAGGTGCCAGAAGTTTGTTAACTTGACGCAACACATAGATATGAAGCAGTTATCGGGAAAAGTAGTTATTCAACTATATGTTAACAGGTATACAACAATATGCAGTGCTCCCAATGCATTTGCGCTTATGGAATAGATATATCATAAAAAGAGTGAGCTTTACTAACGTTAAACACACTGTTTTTGAAAACAATTTTGTACAGCTATTGTTCTCTGGTTTCATGGAAGCTTTGTGGAAATCCCACTTTAGAAAGTATCAAAAAGTAAACAGAAGGTGGAGAATTGAAGTCTGTCTCTGTGTGGTGAACTTAACCAATTTAGACTAGCATAAACCTATATATTAATAAAATTATTATTTATAAATACTTGCTGTTTTAGAGTTAAAATAACTTTCTTCTGGTACTAAAAGCACAAGTGATATTTATTTTGGATAAGAACAGAATGATTATTTGCATGTAGTACAGTTTGTGACCCAATTTTTGCTGCATCAAGTAGGGAAACCAATGAAGTAGGGACTTTGTGTTCCTGCTTATCAGTAATTTGAAAACCAGGTCAGCATGTTGAGATATTACGACAACTTAGAGCCTATCTGCAGAGGTAGGTTTGGTAATAAGAAGAGCTAATGTATTATTTTTGTCTTCAGCTACTTGTTGACTATTTTGCTTTTAATATAAGCAAACCATTCTCTTCTCATTAGAGCAGTCAAGGTCAGTCTGTTATATTTAATGTATTTCCAAATATTGAAGCATATCTGCAATGAGCCTTTAAAGTATGGTTTACTGACCCTGCTCTAATGATTACATCTCAAAGACATCCATTTTCATGTGATTAAATAAGAACAACTTGATTATTACTAACGTGGACGCAAGACCAGAAGGCCAAGATGGAAAATGGTACTGGAAGATAAGTGCTCTGCATTTTCATTTACGGCAATGACTATAAAAGAGGCGCCGTTTGATACAAAGTGTATCTATTTTAGAAGTGTCCTTGTTCCGTGGTTGAAGGGCATTGTTCAATTTGATTTGGCTAAAAAAAACCAGCATTTTTTTTAAAACTGCATTTTTCAGGGTTAAATCTGAAATGGTGTTACCACATTATTCCAGGTGGACTGAATCTCTCTCTCTCTCTCTCTCTCTCTCTCTCTCTCTCTCTCTCTCTCTCTCTCTCTCTCTCTCTCTCTCTCTCTCTCTCTCTCTCTTTCCTCACAAATAATTTGATATGAAAAATAATCATTACTAGCATTTTGCAGATTTTGTTCCTAAGCAACACACAAACACAACAACCAAAAGGGTCACAGTGGCAGGAAAAAAAAAAAAAAAAGATTGCTGCTGCTAAGAATTGCACCACATTAGCAAAATGTGCAGCATGCAATCTCCATCCACTGTCTTTACCCGCTTGTCTTGCAGAGACCTATGCGGGCAGTCATTGAGCAAGAGGCAGGGTACACCCTGGACAGGTTGCCAGTTCAACACAGAGCAACACACAGGGCAAAGAGAGACCAATTAACCTAACAGTCATGTTTTTTGACTGTGGGAGGAAGCCCAAGAAGCCAGAGAGAACCCATCCATGCACAGGGAGAACATGCAAACTCTATGCAGAAAGACCCCTGGCAGGGATTTAAACCCAGGAACTTCTAGCTGCAAGGCAACAGTGCTACCAACTGCTCTAACAGCTGTGTCACTGTGCAGCCCGGATGCAGTCTCATTGTTGAATATTGCAATAACAATATGGCTTCTTGTTTTTGTTGATCTTCTCATACCATCATGTTGCATGAGAGTGTCATCGCTTCAGTTTTATGGACACATTTTGCATGTGCTGTCTGCTTTATTCCTCATCAGATTCACAATGCAGATTGTAGTAAATAAATGTAGACACAAACTTTACAAATATCTGATTGTACCAAAGAGGAATGAATCACTTCTGGAATCGATGTGCTTAAATCATTGAGTAATGGATGTTTTTACTTCGTTCCTGTATATTTGTAAAATACAGTGGAATGGTGCATTCATTTAACTGATTCACTGGTTAATGGTTAAAATATACCAAATGGTAATATTATTATTGGTTGAGGAAGCAAACATGTAGTGTGCTAATTTCATACATTGTCAGAATTACATTTCAGTACAAACTATCCAAGGGTAGACAGGTGTCTGAGGCTGCAGCCATCCTTGGAGGCGCTGCCCTTAGCTGATTCTCCTTTGCTTCTAGTTTAAGAATGAGAAGGACACATAAACTCTGATTTGCACACACGTAGCTTGTGCAAACAGCTTTGTGAATTTGGCGCTCTGTCTTCCTTAGCCTCTCCAAAAACATATTTTAAATTGGGTTTTACATTTAGGGCAGCGAACGTCCTTCTGATTGGCCAAATACAGTTCAGGCATAAAAACTGAGGACTTGTATCCTACCTTTTTTTTTTTTTTTTTTTTTTTTTTTTTTTACATAGCAAAAAGTCCTTTTCTGTACTGGTTGATTTGATTGATTTTGAGGTAACGATGCATTTTTAAAATAGTGTGCAAGTTTTACACATCTGTAAAAAATTAAATTTGTGCTAATTTATTTTCAAAAGAATGCTCAGATTATTCTCAACCAATAAGGTATGTTAACAGAAACCAGACCATGCAGTCTTTAATGATTGTCTCCTCATAATGTCTCAACTTGTTTCAAGTTCTGTAGTTTTGCTCTAGTTAAATTCATCATATCTTTTTCTTCTTTATCTCTTTCTTTTATTCCTCTTTCTAATAATTCAAATGTCTGTAGAACTGGTTAGCGATGATCAAGGACTTGGAACTTTTTTTTTTTTTTATGTTCCCAGTGCTAATAAATCCTCATCATTTTTAAATGATTTTCCTCTGTTTTTTCAGACTTTGCTGAACCACTCTCTCTGCCCTCAATGATGGATCCTCTTCCCTCTACCAGTGACAGCCCCACAGGGGCGACTCCACTAGACAACTCGCCCCCTGAGGAGAGCGTTGCCATCCTCACATCAATGGGCTTTCCTCGCAATCACAGCATCCGTGCTCTCAAAGCCACGGTCAGTCAACTGCTAACTGTGTTCCTTTCCTTTGTTTGCAATAATATGGTTCATCTTTTGGCATATTGGATTAATATTCTTTGTAAGCATAGCTCAAAAAGACTAATGAAATATTCTCAGCCACAGTTTTTTAGATGTGCCTTAGGAAAGTATTTGTACTTCATATTTTCTCATGTTACAGCCTCAAACTGGAATTTATTTTATTGGGATTTTATGTGATAGACCAACAAATAGTTGTCCATAACTGTGACCTGGATGAAAAAGGATGCATGGTTTTCAAACATTTTTGCCAATAAAAATCTGAATAGTGTTGATGTATATATTCAGCCTTCAATTGAGAATACTTTTTACTTTTTTTCGGTGCAATTACAGCTGTAAGTCTTTTGGGCTGTGACTGTCAGCTTCGCACATCTCTGCAATGTAATGTGATAAGTGAGTTATTTTAGCTGAACACATGCAGAGCTGAGCTGTCTCAGCGTGGGCAGAGATGGCCGTCACGTCTGACCTGCTTAAAGAGGAAAAAGCTTAGGTGGATGGCCCTTAATCTGGCTCTCATACAGACTGTTGATAGTTTGAAAGAAACTGGAAAAAGTCAGACATGAGCAAGAGAAAGGATGTGGACAAAGAATCATCTACACAGTGTGTTGAGTGTCTCTAAGAAATGAAAGGCTTAAAGCATATCTCTAACAACTGTTTGGCACTACAAGAAAACACAAAACCAACACTTTTTAGAAACTTAAAGGAAACTGGAGCTCAGGTTAAAGACAGGAAAAGCAGGAGGAGGGCAAGAAGTGAATTGGCATTTAAAAGAGGGCGAAGACAGCAAGATGATGAAAAGCAAACTGTGTAAGTCATAAAAGGCTCTGGCTGCCCTACTTGTTCACTTTCCAAGGTGCAGATTTATTCGGTCCTACATGTCAGAGTGATTAAGGATGTCTGCTCTACATGGTGTTTACAAATAGTCCCAGCATCACATGAACAACCCCCCCACCTCCATATTATACAGACTTTCTGGTTGAGGAACATAAACAACTGGTAAAGGACTTCAAAATCACAAATGGTGTGGGGGGGGGAAAAAGTTTTTACTTCTTTTATGAGTCAAAGAGTATGTACCTCCATTTCTAAGTTCCTCCAGCCTTGAAATGGCCTCTGATTCTCACATTTCATGTTTCATATTTCAAACTGCCCCTCTCAGCAAAAATAGCCCAGCAGACGGCTGGTAGGAAACAAAAATAGATGCCGGGCTTTCTTGTTTATCATTAGTAAAGCCACAGTGCTCGCTGGCACACACGCTGTTGCTGTTGCTGCTGCTGCTGTTGTTGTTGAAGTGGAGAGAAAACAAAGAATGCATATCCCTCCCAGGGGAGGCGTGGAGGTGTGAAACAGAGAGAGGTCTCACTGCTGGTTTATCGTCAGACCATATTGAGCGCGAGACACATTTATTTGACCCCAATGACCTCTCTGAGGGATGAAAGCAGATGCCATCAGCCAAACCATCTCCACATGCATTCCCCAGACTCTCATTCTCCACCAGTCACACCTCTGCTTTGGATTCAAAACAAACATCTTCAGGGGAAGTTTATCACAGATGGAGGCCTCCCACTTCTATAATGCAAGATTGCTCATTTATCATGGGGCATATGACATAGTAGCAAAACTAGAAGAGTAAACATTTCGAAACCTGTTTTCAGTAGCATGTGCTAAGGTTGCAACTGTTCGTAAGAGTATTCATACTCCTCTGACATTCCCCTAATTTTGTCACATTACAACCACAATTCAAACAACAAAACAGATGGTTTTCATTTTATTTTATAAATAAAAATCTAAAAAGTGTGGTGTACATTTTATAATCAACCTATTTTACTCGAACAGCTCTAACTAAAATCAAGTGCAAACAATTGTCAGCAGAAGGTCCCTAATAACACACCAGTGTGTAATTTAGTCACAGTATAAATGCAGTGGTTCTGCAAAGGCCTCAGCAGTTTGTTTTGAGAACATTAGTGAACGATCAGCATTGCAAAGACTTAGGCTGAAATGATTAATCGGATTAATCGTGATGAATTGATCACTGAAATTATCAGTCACTGAAATTATCAGTCACTGAAATTATCGTCAACTAATTTAGTAATCGATTATTCATCGATTATTCATTAACTAGAGTATACAAACTCAAAAAAAGGCCATTTGCTGGAAGAACAACACAGTCAGTGCCGTGATTAAGCCAAAACTGTACAAAAATATATACATTTTGCATTTAAGATAAAAAATCTTTGTCTGTAAATGTTTCACCCAGAATTCCTCAAGTGGCCTAGTTTTAGCTACACCTGGTTCAAATTCTGTTCTCTTCTTAATGTCCTATTAAGCACCTTTTTCTATCCAATTATTAATCAGTTTATCAAAAAAAATCAAACAAAATCAACAGATTAGTCTAACACTGTATTGATGTTTAGTCAGAAAGGGCTGAACTTTTCCCATTTTGGTGGGGGGGTTTTTTTTTTTTTTTTTTTTTTTTTTTTTTTTTTTTTTTTTAGCTACAGATGCATCCTTTGCTACAAATGATCAAGTGTGCACTAAAGTAATGCTATGTTGTTGCATTTTAGGCAATAAAATGTTTATTTTGTCATTTTTAAAAATGAATTAAATTATTTACCATTCCTAATGTATATCTAATTTTATATAAAAAAGGCTCAAGTAGTTAAATGAAAAATCTGTGGAATGTGCCATTTTTTTAAAAAATCCAATTAATTGTCAGAATGATCGATTACTAAAATAATCATTAGTTGCAGCCCTAATGAAGACCAAGGAACAACCAGACACATCAAGGAGAAAGTTGTGGAGAAGTTAAAAGCAGGGTTTGGTTATGAAACAAATGCTGCACTTTGAAGATTTTCAGAGAGTAGCCATCAATTTAGTCCTTCATTTGAAAACAGAGTATCCCACTGTTGCAAACCTACCAAGACACTTTCCATCTAAACTGAACAGGACAAGAAGAGGGTTATTTAGAGAAGCAGCCAGTGTTACATCTGGAGTAGCTGCAGAGATTCAGAGCTCAGGTGTTGACAGGACAACTATTACTTATACTACTTATACTGTTTATACACTATACTATTACTTATCCCCCTGTATGGGGAAGTGGCAAGAAGAAAAAGTCTCTGTTGAAAGGAAGCCATAATTGCTGTTTGCCACAAACCATGTAGGTGACACAGAAAACATGTGGAAGAATGTGCTCTTTTGAGATGAGACTAAAACTGAACTTTTGTTCTACATGCAAAATGTTAAGTGTGGTTGGAATCTAACCCTATCAACACATCATTTCAACAGTGAATGATAGTGTGAATGTGGATGTATTTCTTCACCGGGAAAAGGGAAAATAGTAATAGCTATGGGGAAAATGGATAGAGACCATACCAGTCCTGGAATAAAATTTGTTAGAGACTTGAATCTGGTTCACCTTTCAGTAAGACGACAACCCTAAACATGCAACCAAATCTACAATGCTTAGATCAAAGCATACCCCTGTGTTAGAATGGCCTAGTCAAAGTCCAGATCTAAATCAAGTTGTTAACCCATGGCAAGATTTTAAAATTGATGTTCACACACACACACATACACTACATTCAATTTAATAAAGCTTGAGCCTTTGTGCAGTGGTAAAAACAAGAATGGGCCGAATTTACTGCAACAAGGCATAAAAGTTTGATAGAAGCTTGTTCCAAAATATTTGTAACTCTAATTATAGTGAAAGGTCGTTCTACAAATTGCTGATTCAGGGTGGATAAGTACACATGCATGCCACACTTTTCGGATTTTTGTTTTGGAAAAAAAAATTTTAAAAACAATGCATCCTTTTATTTCAGCTTCACAATTATGAAATACTTTCTTCGGCTGTATCAAAAAAATCCTAAAAATACATATAGTGAAAAAGTTTAAGTCTGCTTATGTAAGCTACTGCTAATCTTTGCAGTGCTGCAGCTTCATGGAGTAGCATCTCATGTGTCTGTTTCTGTGCAAAAAAAGTGTTTAAAAATCTGCTTCAAACCGCCAGTTGCATTTCCAGTGATGTATAATACTGTCAATTTAAAAGACGACTTGATATCAACATAATTTTACTGCAAGAAATATTTTTTTAGCTTGGCCTCCTTTTATGATTTTCTAGAATAATAATCTTGAGCGAGCACTCGACTGGATCTTCACCCACCCAGAGGAGGAGGAGAGCGACGCCCTCTCAGACATGGCAGACACGGAGCCCAACGACAACACCTTTTCCAATGTCAACTCGCACAGCGACTCCACGCTGTCTCCAGACAGAGAAACATCAGGCCCAAGAGTCAAAGACGGACCAGGACGTAAGTGCTTCACACTAACTGTGGCTTCTTTCAGTTTTATATGTTGTTGATCTTTCTGTGAAGTCACATAAGGTCATCAGATTTCGACTTTTTAAGCATCTTTGGCAACTAAAGACAGCTCATCAAGATCCAACAGAAATTTTCAGTGTTTCAGTAGATTGTATTGTATAATTCTCCAAAACCTATGTGACAAGGTATCAAACGTTAGTACTGTGAGTACTTTCCTGATATGCTGTACATGTAAAAGTAAAGCTGACTTTAGTTACCCTTGAAATGCCTTTGCTTATTAAAATTTTCAACATTTCTGTGTTTACTTGTTTCTCACCGTGTTTGCGGCTTTTCTTCACTTAAGGATATGAACTCTTTGCCATCATCAGCCACATGGGAGCCTCCACGATGTCTGGACATTATGTTTGTCACATCAAAAAAGAGGGAAGGTGAGTCGCAGCCTGTCTCAAAAAATACATAAAATCTGCTTCCTGCGTATAACTAAGTGGATAATATCCACACTTCTCCTTTAGCCTCAAAAATTATTTTCTAATCATCCTATTTGCTCTTGTAGCATTCATGGCTCTAAACTGACAGTGTGCAAAATTAGTGTAATTACTGTTGGTTCAAATCTTTGTCCAAATGCTCCTCTTCATTCAGGTGGGTAATCTTCAATGACCACAAGGTGTGTTTGTCAGAAAGGCCTCCAAAAGACTTGGGCTACATCTACTTTTACCGTCGACTCTCAAGCAGTTAAAATCACTGCCTCCCTCCTCCCTGCAACCTTTAAATAGCTTCAGTCTTTTACCCAGAAAGACTGGCAGACACCTGCAACAGCCACAGTGGAAACAATGGAAGAAACCTCACAGACCAGCTTCTTGCCTTACCGTCATTTCACACAGGAGTAAATAGGAATACTGGTTTTGTGCATTTATGTTTTATACTTTAAATGTATATTTCATTGTTTTAAGTTGGAATAGATAAAGAGGGGAAAAAAATTCATAGGTATATAGGGATGTGTGCAATTGCTACTTTTGGAGTGGTCTGGAAACAAAATGATGCAACATATCAGATCAGGTTGTTCCTCCTCTTTGCCTTCAGCTGCTGCGCTGTACTTTCAGAGTGCTACATTTTATAAATGTTTGCTTAGATGGCAGTGCTACACTACTACTTCACAAATGCTCAGAACCTGCAACAAAAGATAAGTAACGAGTGTGCTGTTGGTGGCTTTACATTTTGCCAGGAAATACAATTTCCTTTTCATTGTGGGGTAACTTTGGATGTTGAGATAATCCCCCAAACACTTTTTAAGTTTCCAAATGTAGGAAAGCACAATAAAGGTTAAAAACAAATGTTACCTAGACTGTAAATATACAGTATTTTCTGCTGGGCTACAGCTAAAAACTGCCCCGGGAATGAGAAAACAATGTGAGTTTTTCACATTTACTAAAAAGTTGTTTCCATTTTCTTCTGCGCTGACTGACTGATTCCCCCCACCCCTCCCAAAAGCACTTTTAAATAAAAAAAGTTATATTCCGCACTTGATACAAAAGAAGCAGAACATCATGCCCATTCACCAATATTTACAAGTGAATGTGAAATCTTGAGTTAAATTATTTCTTAAATCATGACAGTATTTAATTTCATGAATGCCTGAGCATGTGTGAGCTTATTTAAATGAATATTAAGTCAGTGCTGCACCAATATCTTATATAGAAGTTCTCAGTCCTCCACTTTTTAAACAGTTTTTGCCCAAATTGCAAAATATTTGCTTCCTCTGCAAACTTGAACCTAGCTGCACCTGCAGCAGTTTGGTTCCTTTATCACCCTGACAGATTCAGACTGTGACCCAAAAAGGTGAAATGAATGTTTTCATTGACTTGTTGCCACTTTACAGGACTCTTGTTGTATTTATGCATTGGAACAGTTGTCTAGAGCAATATGCACTGCAACTAAATCCCAGATGAAAGCTGCACACTGATCTGTACCTGTATCTCCTCTGCAGTGCACACGATGCACGTGTTTGCAATGCCGAATGTAAATCTTTATGGTGCTCATTGTAAACAGAACCTCCACTTTTCAAAACCCATAAACCAGCAAAAATCATTCAACTCATTTGTCTTCAGGATCTTAATAGGGTGTCCTCAACATTCAGGATGCATTGAGTGGTAGATATGGTTTTTTTTTGTTCCTGTCAAAATCCCCTTAACCCTGGTGCTCAGATCATCTTTTCAATTGTAGTTTGGCATGGGCTGGTTACTGGTATATACCAAGGTTTCAAAAAGTTAATTTCAAAACTGCGTATAAAGCCCACGATTTAAACTTATTTTAATGCAATGTAAGAGAAAGTGATTAGATGGTATGGAACATTGAGAAAAGCCAGTTTCCCCCTCCTCAACTTGTTGCAACACACTGCCAGCTCCTGCAAATTGAGCTAAAATCAGGTTGCTATACTTGGCAAGAAGGTATATTTTGTGCAACAAGCACTTGAAAACTAAATTTAATGGACATTTGTTTTTTAATTTGCTGTGCATCAAAATAGCAGTAAATAAACAGTTTAACTATTAATCAATTTGTTTTAGTAGCAGCAGAGGGAATAATTATCAATTTTTTTGTATTTTTAAAGAAAAACAGTTACACATTTTGTGTTTTGTTGTTTTAAACACACTGATTCATTGAAACTGTGGTGTTTTATCACAAGGTTATCATACTGGCAGGATTTCTTACTGGCCCATGCCTGCTTGTTGTCCATTAGATTTGACTGGAATACAAACTGGTTTTGTTAGATGCATCCAACCAAAAGACAATGTAATATTACAAAACATCGGCAAGTTGTTTTGTCTACTGACATGCCTAGCAGTAACTCAGCGGTTCCTGAAGCTGGAGTCAGGAAGTTGACCTTTGAAAAATAAAAAATAAAAAATGCTATTTAAGCTGTTTGTTGGAACAAATACTCAATTTATGGGATAAATTTCAATTTATGCTGTGCTCCTCTTTAACAACACTGTGCCTAAACCTCCCTGGACAAATCTTAACTGATATTAAATCTCAGCCTCTCAATGAAACTGCTGCTGTGTTTCTTGTCTATGCAGCAGGAAATATTACTCAAAGTCTCTATGCAAGTCCTGCATTTCTGTTGCTGATCATCAGCAGATGACTGATGAGGTTTTTGTCTCGTTCTGCTGTGGTTGGTTATAAATGTATCCACACGTGCTGTGAAGTTTGTCATTTCGCTGCTCCTTCTGTTTCTGGTGCCTTCTTGGTTAAATTGTTTTTTTTTTGTTTTTTTTTTTTGTTTGTTTTGTTTTTTTATTCTTGTATCGTTTAAGCTTTCCCTCTGCTCAGTCTCTCTTTCTCTTATTGTTTGATTTGTTACAAAAAAAAAAAAAAAAAAAAGAAAAATCACATTCAGCATGTGCACTAAACATCAACATGTAGTTATTTGGACTGTACAATAGTACTTTTGCAGGTTTTATTCTTTTTTTTCATTTACCTAAATGTCAAAAATGTTCTTCACTTTTTTTCTCTCTGCTGCCTTTTTGCAAAAAGATTTGTGCCATTTCTTTAGTTTTCATTAGCAGAAATTGACTTTTGTAATGTAGCTGTTAATCCAAATATGGCTTCAGTGTACATGAATACCGTACAGTATATCCAGTGGCACTGTTTACTTTACGATGTTTGGGTAATTTAATAAACTCCACATTTGTTGAAACATAGTCTCTTTTCTTTTGAATCTGCAATTTCACACCTGATAATTTTAAAAAACTGTCAATAAAGACAAGCCTGTTTTAGTTGTAAGCACCTTTCATACAGAGGGTAATTCAAGTTAAAAATAAAAATCAAAATACAAATTAAAAACATGAAGCATCACATAAATGTATAAAAACATGACATGACCACATAAAATGTTAAAATGACAATTTAAGCCAATAAAAAAAAAAAAAAAACCTAACTTAAACACTTTAACATGGAACCAGTGCACCAATTTAAGGACTGGTGTAATGTGATCAAATTTTCTAGTAGCGCTCAGGACTCTGGTTGCAGCATTTCGAATGAGCTGCTGACGCCTGATAGATCATAGAGACCTGTATGCCATTACGTTAATAACGTTGAAAATAAAAGCATGTGGCAGTTTTTCTGTCCTGGTTTTAAAGGAAATTCTCTTTTCGGGTGATTTTTTTTTTTTTTTTTTTTTTTTTTTTTTTGTGGTCTGGCAATGTTATTAAAATGTTTTTTTAACATACTTGACTTTTGCTGTTGAAACTGAGGTGCATGTCTATGAAGACATCTAGCTTTTTTGCTTGCCCTGTGGTTATTGGCCCCATGCAGTCAAATTGAGCTTTGCTTTCTAACCTCACATGATTTCTGTCTGTTCTGCATTATGCAGTAGGAAATTCTGACCCATACACTTTTGGACACTGGCTCAGTAACTGTAGGGGACTATAGTCAGATGGGGACAAAGAAATGTGAAGCTTTATGCCATCAGAATAGACATTGTAGTGGATGCTGTGGTACTTCATAATCTGAGGTAGCAGAATCATATAGATGTTAAATAAAAGTGGCCCCAGAATTGAACCTTGAGGTACCCAAAAGAAAGACACATAAGCAGGAAATATATAACAACTGTTTATTTTAAAAGGTTGGTTCCATACTTCATTTTTAAAGGTGCTAATGCTTTTCTTGTGATTATACAAGTTGAGTAACAAGCATAATAGTAAGTGGTTCAATAAATGGATGGATGTATAGAAAGTATATCATTTCTAGTTTCAGTCATCAAAATATAGTTTTCTTCATTCATTTGTAATGCTTCAGTTAAATAAGCTAAAACAAACTATCTCTATACATGTTGCAACAAAGGAAAAGAGAACTGTAAACAGCATGGATTGATGACCTTCTTGAGCCCCGATCTATAAGCAGCTTTAAATAGTCTATAAATGCCTTAAAGTTACATCGCAACAAAACCAGCATATGTATTATTACATCCGTAAAGTACAGATTCTTTACATTTATGGAGACATAAAATGCAATTCGGTCTTAATAAAATATAGAACAAAGATAAGCAAATGTATCATTTAATAAAGGTAAAAAAATAACTTAATCTTGTACTATAATTATGCATTGTTTCTTCAGGTATTTTTTAAAATGTTCTGGACATTTAATTTTATTCTAGTTACATAGTCTTACGGGAACTTTTGTTCTTCATATGAAATGCATAAACAGAGGTGTTTAAAAACGCTATTCCATTTCTTAAGCTAGATTGCATTACATAATAAGCAACAATGATTACAGTTGTAAATGTATGAATGTAAAATCATTTCAATTTGATTTGCAGTTTTAATGTATATTTTGCACAACTTTGAATCCCTATATCCCTGTCACTATTGCATATCTGCTTTGTTTTTCCAAATTGTGGCTTTCTACTCATCTGACTCTGTAAAGTTTAATTTTATCTGCAACAAAGCTACCAGAGGGCTTTTGTACAAGTCAAAAAAAATTCTGTCACATGAGCATTACAACTAAGAGATGCCATATACAACGCACATAGGCACTAGTGCTACAAAATGTACATAAATGCTACTTAAATGTTACAGCAATGACAAGATAATATTAGTGATGCTATGCTACACCATGCAGAGTGGTTCAGGTGGCTCCAACAGCTGAATGGTATGACCTATTTCCTGATAAAATTCAGCTAATAATTATTTTACCTCTTGGGGACAGTCACAGACTGGGTATAGAGGGTTGAACTTTCATCCCCAGATGGATTGACAAGCGATAAGTTGGAAAAAGGGAAAAAAAAAGATACTAACATCACAACAATAGTAACTTACACCTTTCCTCCTGATATGCTTGCACTATGCCAAGAGGGGTCATATCAAAAGCAACATGCAAACTTCACAGAAATGAAAAAGTCTTTTTAGATAAGACAACAAACATGGCAAGATAGGAAAGTAACAGTGGCAAAAAACGTTTTTTATAGGTTGGGGTCACTACATCAGCTACCAGTGTGTTTGCAATATATAGATGTAATTTCAAAATGTCATGAGAATATAACTATGATCATCTGCTGCTATGGGGAACTTGAATTCAAGCCTGCATTTTTATAAAAACCAAATGTTTTTCCACATCCCATTATTTTGCTTGAGCCCTGCACATTTCATCTTTTATACCAAGAAACATACCTTGTGTTGAATAAATACTGAATATATAAATGTTGTTTTAATGCTAAGTTTGCAGTATATTGTAGAAATATTGCAAGGGAACCTCTTCATATGCCTAAAATGTTATATATATTAGTGATAGGAAAAGCAAGCACTTACATGCATTAAAATGAATGTATAATTCTGTGCCATAACTAACATGCTATCAGCCTCATGATGTTCCTCAGAAGCATGCGCTTAGCTACTTTAGTTCACCTGAGAAGGTAGCTAATTCTACAAAAAACTCGACATTAAGATGGCAGCTTAAAGTTCTCTCCTCTTTTTGTCTTAACAGATGTACAGAATCAAAAAGTGAAGGCCCAAAATAAAAAATGTAAACTAGAATTGATTTGAAAAATCATCAAAATTACCAGACACATTGTTTCTACTGTTTTGTTGAGAAAGTGGACAAATGGAAGTAGGTTGTATGTATAAAATAATTCTAAAGAATATATTTTCTTTTCTAAAAGGAACCAAAAAAGTTATTACAAAGAAGACGCAGGATGAAGGTGAACAGAGACTTGTCTAGAATTGTACGCTCTGCCCAACAAACACAATGTGTACTCATCATTTTAGCAGACAGAAACACTTGTGCATACATGACATCTGACTAGTGTAGATGCGTTCTCAGGACATTTCTTCTTGATTATTACAATGATTTCCAGAAAGACTACCAAATGATGTAACTGAAGATTCCCAATGACATCTGTAAATATTTTTGATATTTTTCATGCAAAAGCTTGGAGCGAGAAGATTTCTGGAACCAGCATCTATTAACCTTCACAAGTACAGAACTTAATCTTATAATAAGGTAACTTACAAGTCAATATATTAGTGAATTGTGAATAGTGAATTGAATTAAGTTTAAAGGTCTACATTTCAATTTCCACAATGTATTAGCCAGTAATACAACACCTATCTCATTAAGAATGCAATTAGCTCTAAACTGGCAAAACTGTCAAAGTGCCAGAACTGTTGTTTTGTTTTATAGGTAAGTTGCACCAAACCGAGCTGAAAACTGGGTAAACATATCTCTTGGTGATATCACTCAGTGAAGGAGGAAAAGTTTTAACTGAAGCAAAATTGTAAAATTTCAGGTTGTTGAGGGGAGTTTTGTGAGAATAATTTAGTTTTAGATGGACAAAAAAGAGATTACACTTTAATAAAATGAAAATGCATAACAGTAGTTTGGTGAATCGGAAACTGTTGAAAATCTCCTTTACTCCTAAAGTTAATATGTAACCTTAATGTGGAAACAAACACACTAAGTTTCAAACCATAACTTAACTAAACTTGCCATAAGAATATTAACATGTGCAAATATAACTGGTATTTAGAAAGCTAGGAGCAATTTTGCTCCCTAATTTTCTGTAAGGCCTTTCCAAAAGGACTACAGAAAGTCCTTCTGGAAAGTATAAAACATCCAACAATGAATTTTAAATGCTTCAGATCCTTTAAATTTCAATTGTAATGCAAATATTTGTGTGAACAAACAAAACTTGAACATTATCCAACTGAGGTGATTTCCTAAAAAAAAAATCCTTGTTGGCCACAGAATATTTCATTGAAGGTAGATGCTCATTTCTTTTTAACTGAAATTGACTTTACTTGCCTCGCAAAAGTATTCACACCCCTTGAACACTGCTGCATTACAACCACAACTCATCTGTTCTGTGAAGGCCTCGAGGTTTGTTAGAGAGCAATAATGAACAAACAGTATCCTAAAGATGAAGGAACACATCGAATAGGTTGGGGATAAAGTGAAAAAGTTGAAACCAGGATTAGGTTTTTAAGCAACATGAGATCCAAGAATGTAGCAGAGCTGCACACGGCTAGAAAAGGAGAGCATTAATCAGAGAAGCAGCCAGGAGGACCATGATGACTCCAGAGGAACTATAGAGATTCACAGCTTAGGTTGGAGACTCTGTTGACTGCATGTGTTAGTTGTGCCTTCAAAAAAAATCTGGCTGGCCCATATGAAAGCGTGACAACAAGAAAGTCATGCTGTAAGAAAGACATACAATGTTTTATTTATAGTTTGCCACAAGCATATTGGGAGCCCAGCAAGCATGTGGAAGAAGATGTTCCATGTGTGGTAGAAAGCCAACACTTCAACACCATTCCTACCATAAAACATGGCGCTGACAGCATCAGGATATTGAGGTGCTCCTTCAGAGTGAATGGGCCCTAAATACAAGACAATACTAAAAAATTACATGTTAGAAATGGCAAAACCAACCACCAGAGCTGAATAGCTTGTTCAAAGCATATTCATGTGTTAGAATGGCCCTGTCAAAGACCATACCTAAATCAATTGTGCAAAGACTTGAAAATTGCTGTTCGCAAATGCTTTTCATCAAACCTGACTGAGCTTAGCTACTTGCAAAGTAAAATGGGCAAAATGTTCTGTCACTTGATGTGATAAGTTGATAAAGGAAACCCCAGCCCAAAAAATTTGCAAATGCAATTTCTTTTAGAAGTAGTTGTACATCGTAATGACTTAGGGGGGCTGAGGACAACTGCATGTTAGATTTTTCTCATTTTAATTTATTAAAAAAAGTAACAAAAAAAACATCGAGCAGTTTTCTTTTACTTCACAATTATGCACATTTTTGTGCATGTGTATCATATAAAATTCCAGTAAGATATGTTGATGTTTGTGGCTGTAATGTGACAATGTGACAAGTTTGAGTACTTCTGCAAAAAAGGGAAAAGTGAGTTGAGAGTCCGAGAGAAGAAAAATGTGTACAGTTGTGAATTTGGTGTGCAGCTGCAGCCAAAGATGCATCATTATGTCACAGATTCATACAGTGTCAATGCAGCACTTCAGCTGGTTTGTGTTTGTTATCCCCCAGCCACCTGATAAAACACTCCTCCTTACACAGAGTGTGTCATCCCAGCTGCACTGTTTGGAAGATGAATGGTTCTGGTACTGGTCTCTGGTCCCCGCTGATAGCATTCATTCAAAACACAGAATCAACACTTCCCTTTGGTCCACTGAGGCAGATGGGAACAAACATGAAACATGACCTTTTGCATAGGAGCCGACAATAAAAAAAAAAAAAAAAAAAAAAAAAAAAAAAAAAAAAAACTTTCTGCAGCACACCCAGACTGTGGACACGACTGATAAACACCAAAGTGAGCCGTACTGCACAGTAGATTATCTATCATTCACTCTGCCGCACGGCAAGCTGCACGCTGTTAAACTCAGAGTAGCTTTCAAACTGTGACTCAAAGGAAGCTGACAACTGAAAAGCATGTTTATAAAAATATTCAGAGTTGCTGCAAAGTATTTATCTTAAGCAAGAGCATCAGTGCAATTTATATTTATAAAGATTTTCTGAATAACATTTATTTATTTATAAGATCTATTTTCCTTTAATAGATGCATATTAATCTGGTAAAAGCAAGCAAACAAATGTGTGCAACACTCTAAACAACCCTCTATAAATATTGAAATCATGCATGATGACTGAGGGTAACTGATTTAATTAAATGAATGAGCTTTGCTGCTGGTGCAGGAGCAGCAAAGATACAAATGACTACAATAAGAAAATTCATCAAGCTGCTGTCTTGGGTCCTGGCTTCCAAATACTCATCTTTAATCTAATGTTAATATGCTGTATTGAAATAAACACAGTCAGCATAAATAAAAATTAGGCTTTTCTTTGTAGGGGCCTCTGAGATGAGAGATATTTTGAGAAATATAACCACTTTTCCTGCTGAGAAAGGTTCAATAACACTATTCAAATCAATATTACCCACCCATTGTGTGCATTCCTCCAGTCAGTCAGCATAAAGGGAAGAAATATTACATATGAGCTGCATAAATATATAAACAACCGAACTGAAATTAGCAGCTCATAAATCTTTCAAGTTCTACGAACAGCACTTATGTTAAGAAATTTAATCTGGACTGAAAATGGCTTAGATAGCTTTTTTTTCTTGTTGCCATAAAAATAGTGTAAATAAATAAGGTTGGATGCATGCATCTTAGTAAGGCTTCACAACCTGGGTTGCACATTTCACTTGGATTGAGGAAGTCATCTAAAAGTGCAAAGGGAAAACTTCTATAAGTATGTTAATCTCTCCATTTCAGAAAATGTTTTTTTATGCAGAGTAATAAGTCTCCATTGACAGAGGGAGAACTGAAGCCAGGAAGACACTATGGAGCTCTGGGCTTACAAGCTGCAGCGTTTATTGTTCACTCACTCGATCCATCCGTCATAGAGGGGGAGAGACAGTCCTGAGTCAACAGTTCTACCTCTCAGAACCTCATCTTTTCTGCTGCAAACAGCTTGTGAGAGTTCCTCTATGGGGGTCTTAAATCTGGCTGTCACTCCTGGCTCACCTCTGTTCCACTGCATGAGTCAGTTTTTAATTGATGCATCCTCTAAGGCATTGCTCGAACAATCTTTGCCTGTCCTTGTGCTCTTTAGGGAAATCACAAATTGCAGTGCAAATTCCATCACCAAGCAGTCTATCCAAACCCTTGGAAGAACCAGCCCTCCAAACTCCTCCAAAGAAATTAAGGGCAAGAAAATATGACTGGGCTTAACCTTTTTAGTCTATTTTGATATGCAGAATCTAAACACACCGTTGTGTGTTAACTCAAACATGTGCACTTTGGGCTTTTGGCTTCTGGGTAGAAATAAAAGAATAAATGATAGAGCAGACTCCATCAATTACTCAAATATCCAAGTTAAAGGCCCGCATCAGGAGATCCAGATCACCAATGTTTGCAGCCTGGAAGAGTTCGGGTTGGTCCATCATGGATAAAGCTATCCTCAGTGCTGCCCAGATGTTCCCAGACATCACCTGATGGGACTGCTGGCCACTCTGGCTTTTCCTCTGGAGACTTAAAGCTGTCAGGAAGTTACTGGCTGCCTCTCTGGGGAAACAAAAGGAATAAATCACTTCTTGCAATGTAAACTGAGTTTGTGAACAGTTATGGAAACTACTTTATTACATTTTCTGAATAAGTTATAAACAAATGTCCAAAAGGATATCTCATAAGTGTCTCTGCTGTTTGAATAGAATGTGACCTCTACCTTGTTACTATAGCATGGTAAAATGCAGGTTTTGGAGATTACTTTATGTCACAGGGATCTAAATGTCACAGCTATTGTTGAAATATATGATGCCTTGCAAAAACTATTCATTTGCCTTACATTTTTCCACCTTTTGTACAAATACAAAGCTAAAATTTTGTGTACATTTGTATTCAGCCCCCTTTACTCCTTCATGTAACAGTGGAAAGCAGAAACCTATTGTTGAAACAAAGCCCTAAAAAGTCCCATTTGCAATTTGGAACAAGTGGGTGCTCTGTTCAGCTGAGACCAAAAGTTTACTTTCTCGTCTAAGAACGCTAAACACTGTACATCACCCTGAACACAAAGTTCCCAAAGTACAACATGGCAGAGGCAACATCATGTTGTGCAACTGCTATTCTTCAGCAGGGACATAGAAACTGGACAGCATTGATAGAGCCTAAACACTGAGAAGGTGATACAATAGGATGGTTTTGACCAAGGTATATATTTATATTGGCTTGGTCCAGTCAAAGGTTAGAACTAAATTGAGATAAGAATATGGGGTAAGATTAGCTCAGTCGTTCAGTCTGGCTGAGCTCGGTCTATTTTTCAAAGAGGGATGGGTGAAATTACTCTCTAGATGTGGAAAGCTGGGAGAGACATACTGAAAAAAAAATCTTGCAGCTGTAAATGCAGCAAAAGATGATTCAATTATGTGAAACAACAAAAAATTACACTGAAGTCTGTAATTGTAATGTGACAAAAATTCAAGGGATAGGAAAGGATAAGAATAGTTTTGCATCATGTTAGCTTTTTCCACATGTGTAAGTCTCTCCTTGTATTTTACTTCTCTGGAGTCTTGTCATTTTAACAGTGTATTTAACTATGTCTTAATACTAAATACTATGAACCATATTAGCAGAAAAAAATGTTCAGGCCTTAATGTGTATAAATGTCAAACATCAAAAGTATAATCAAATAACATTTATTACTATTGTGTATGAATGACAACAAAAAGTGAAAATGGCACCTTCATGTATGAGTTCTTGTACTGCAGCTTTACACCATTTATAAAATTGGTCATTTATTGCTGTTGGAAAAGCTGGGAAGGACTTTATCAGATTTGAACAACACACATTAAAATATATAACTCAGCTCTGTGATAGACTAAAGACCAAAGCCCTGATTGTTATCGATGGTTTAAGCAGGTTCTCAACCTTTCCTGAGTGTTATTTGCAGCTTCATACCATGAAGACAAATTACTCTCAAAATGCTAAAGGTCACTGCTTCTTCTCACCAAGCCAAGCGTTTGGCTTTTCCTTTGCTATAATCCTAAAACCATTTTGTTCAGCTATTGTGTGATTGCTTGGCTACTAATGATTCTGCTCATCATATTTCTAACAAACATAAATAATAAAAGTAATCATCCTAAAGCCAATTAACTATTTAAAGTCTTATTTGTGACAAATTTTGCGAAGCATTCATGTCTTTTGGCTTTAGGCTTTATAGCATCAGAATCACTCAAAACCACCTCATTCCCAACTATAGTCTCATTGAATTTATCTCACTGCATTAATTTAGTTAACTTTCACCTAAAGACAAAATGTACTTCTTGAAAGACTTTCTTAAACCTAAACTGTGTTTAAATATATTTTATAGCCTTTTTAAAAAACTAGTATTATTCTTTTGATTAAATTTGCTTCCAAATTACAAGAACATTCGATTTTCATTCATGAGTAGGGTTCTTTGCTTGTAATCCGTTGAATACTTCTCTCCATCAAAACTAAAAATACTCTCACTTGCTTACAAAAAAGAATTCAGTCAGCCTTGGGTTGAAAACAGAGAGCAATGATGGTTTGTCCAGCTATACAGACAGCTTGTAAACCTGTCTGCTGTTATTGAGACAAATTCAAAGTTTTGGAGAGATGTTATGTTGTCCATCACTAGACTATCCAGTTAAATATACAGAGATAATCTACCTAATTCCCTGTCATGGTATGGTTTGTGCCTGAAAGGTGGAATTTGTATTGTTTATAGTCATGATCTTATCAAACATTGTCAAAACTTTTTTTTATAATTAAGACGGTTTAATACTGGTATTTGCAGACACGTCTATCTGTAGATGACTGATAATTCGTGTTCCTGTATTTGGAACGAAAAATCTCCCAAAGTGTTTTTTATGGTTTTGTTACTGTAGCTCTTGTTCATTTGTATAAAAGAAGTTAGTGTTGAAAATTAGACATTTAGCAAATTTGACATTGGAAAAAAAAAGCTAAATTCTTTCCAGGGAGCTTTTTATGTATAGTTGAAACCAGAACTGAACATTCAGTGTATAAAAATAAATGTAAACTTTTTTTCTCTTTTTGACATTTAATCAGACTGTACTTTCCCTGTTTTAGGTCAGAATGATTAGAGAAAGATGTTTTTTAGAGACTTTGTTATCAATGTCTTTAGTAATTTACATAAAGTAGAGAACATAAGATTACTATGGCTTTAAAAAAACGGGACAGCCCAGAGGATGTCCCTCTAGGTTACTAATTTGAATTCACTGAAGGCACACCTTTGGGTGTATTTTAAGGAAATACCTAAAACACACTGCTTCCTTGAGTGACATCATGAGAAAATAAACAATCAATATCAGGAAGGGAATTGAGGACCTACAAAATTCTGGTTCATCCATTGGAAAAATTTTCAGATTCCTGAAGGTGCCCTATTCATCAGTTAAAAAAAAAAAATGCAAGTATAAACAGGTTGATAATGTCCAGCCATCATGCCCTTCAAGAAGGAAAGGAACATGTTTTGGTAAGAAATATGTGTATCAACCCAAGACCAGAAGCAAAGGATCAAGTGAAGATTATGCTGAAGCTGGTAGGAGAGTATCATGATCCACAGTGAAATGATTCATGTATCAATATGGAAGAAAGGCCACTCAGAGGAAATAACAATTATTCCAAATGCTACATAAAAAAGACAGATCTGAGTTGTAAATGCACCCAGGGACAAAGGCCTTCTTTTCTGGAGACATGTCCAATTGTCTGATGATGAAATCAAAATGATGGTGTTTGGCCATAATGACCATAGTTACATTTAGAGGAAAAGCAACACCATTCCAAGTGTGAAGTACAGAAGTGGCAACATCATATTGTGGAGATGTTTTGATGCAAGGGGAGCTGGTGAACTTCATAAAATAGATAGCCTCAAGAGGAAAAAACATAATGTGGAAATAATAGAGTAACATGTCAATACATCAGGTAAGTTAAAGCTTGGGCACTAATGGGTCTTTCAAATGGACAAATTATTTGGGTATTTAGCAAATAAAAATAAATAATATTGGTAATCCTTACTGACATAAAATGAGAAAAGTGTAATCTGATTTTTCGTCAGACAATGTATATTTTTATACAGTGCTTGGTTTCTACTGCATGTTGTATGTGGTCCACTGTATAAAACCTGGGCATATTTATTTGTCCTTCCTCATACAGCTTCAGGTTACTCACCTGTGGGCCCCCAGGTTAATGCAGCTGATGCCCAGGTTATAGCGGGACCTGATAAACCCTGGATGCAGCTCAAGAGCTCGTGTGTAAGCCTCCACTGCCTCTTCACTCCGGTCTCCGTTTGCTAGTGTGGCTCCAAGGCGATTCCACAACAAATAGTCCTGCGATAGAGGAAGAGCATTGGGGTGATTAAAAGGTATAAGATGGTGACATGTGGTGGTTTTAAATTTTTTTCTAACAATGTTTGTTTTTGGAGGGTTATTGAATCCTTAATGCTTTACTACTTAAAAGGTAGTAGTTAAGAATTCAAAAAGTAGTCTTTTGAGGAAGTGAATGTCAAAATAAGGAAAATAATATGGGTGGCTGTTCATCCTGGTATCTGTAGTGTCAGCAGAACAAATTACTATTTTATCAGCAAATTATGATTGGTTTTCCTTAATCGCCAAAAAAGAAAAACCTATTTTGAACTACTATGCACTATGGCTTTCGGATATAAAAGTAGTCCGACAAGGTTAATTTAATGAAAACTGAGTTACATCACACTGAATGTCCTTGTCACTGTTTCCCACCTGCAGGCGTACAGGCTCATGCAGAGGTCAGTGGTCTGCTACAGAACTGGGGTCCTTCATCTCTAGCTAAGCCAAGCAGCAGGATATAATTATCCCCCTTTTGTTTTCAGAGCTGTTTTTTTTCTTCTTTTTAGCGGGGGAGCACAAATTAGCAAGTCAAATGTGGGAGACTGGATTTAACAGTGATAGTCATGCCGGCCTGGGTCGGGAAGGGAGGACATGAACTGTTCTGTCTGATGCAGATGGAGTAAAAAGTTTGTAGATGCAGTAGATTTAGATTTATTTATTTTTTTTATGTATATCTACATTTTACCAAAAGAAATATAAATTTACAGTGGTGTGAAAACGTGTGTGAAAACCTATATGGTCCTGTGTGAAAAAATGATTCCCCTGTTAAAACATAAATTAACTGTGGTTTATCACACCTGAGGTCACTGTCTCTAGCCACACCCAAGCCTGATTACTGCCACACCTGTTCTCAATCAAGCCTGGACGACAAACTAAAGTACACCAAAATATCCTCAAAAGCTATACATCATGCCAAGATCCAAAGAAATTCAGGAACAAATGAGGACAAAAGTGATTGAGATCTATCAGTCTGCAAGGGGTTACAAAGCCATTTCTAAAGCTTTGGGACTCCAGTGAATCACAGTGAAAGCCATTATGTATAAATGGCGAAAACAAGGAACAGTGATGAAGCTTCCCAGGAGCAGCCGACCGACCAAAATTACCCCAAGAGCTCAGCGACAACTCATCCAAGAGGTCACCAAAGACCCCACAACAGCATCCAAAGAACTGCATACCTCACCTGCCTTAGTTAGGGTCAGAGGTCACTATGGGAAAGAGACTGGGTGAAAATGGACTGCATGGTAGAGTTCCAAGACAAATACCACTATTGAGCGAAAAGAACATGAACAAAGATTTTTCTAGAACACATCTTGATGACCTCCAAGACTTTTGGGAAAACATTCTGTGGACTGACAACACAAAAGTTGAACTCTTTGGAGGGTGTGTGTCCCATTACATTTGCCGGAAAACTAATACCGGATTTCAGAAAAAGAACACGATACCAACAGTAAACATGGTGGTGGTAGTGTGATGGTCTGAGGCTGTTTTGCTGCTTCAGGACCTGGAAGACTTGCTGTGATAAATGGAACCATGAATTCTGCCGTCTACCAAAACATCCTGAAGGAGAACGCCCGGCCATCAGTCCATGACGTCAAGCTGAAACCAACTTAGGTTCTGCAGCAGGACAATGATCCAAAACACACCAGCAAGTCCACCTCTGAATGGCTGAAGAAAGACACAATGAAGAGTTTGGAATGGCCGAGTCAAAGTCCTGACCTGAATCCTATTGAGATGCTGTGGTATGACCTTAAAGAGACGGTTCATGCTTAAAAACCCTCCATGAGGCTGAATTAGAACAATTCTGCAAAGATAAGTGTTCCGAAATTTCTCCACAGCTGGAAAAGACTCATTGCAAGTTATCGCAAATGCTTGATAGCAGTTGTTGCTGCTAAGGGTGGCCCAACCAGCTATTAGGTTTTTCACCCACTTTTTCACATGGGTCCATGAAGGTTTCGATTTATTTCTCCCTTAATAATAAACTTTCATTTAAACACTGCATTCTGTGTTTACTTTTGTTGTCTTTGACTAATATTTAAATTGGCTTGATGTTCTGAAACACTGAAGTATGACAAACATGCAAAAACATAGGAAAAAATAGGAAATCCGGAAGGGGCCAAACAATTTTTTCACACCACTGTACATTTACTTTTTTTGGGTGTTGTGTACTACATCTTGGTCTTGAATAAAAATCTATATCTATCTCAAATCAGGAACATGTTTTTTCAGAGTGAGAATATCATGGCTCATTTTGATGTTTGTACACATTCACTCTCCCTGGCAAGATTTTAAATCAACTGCTTTCATTTATTTTGCTCATGTTAGCTCATGAAGCTCTTACATCTCTGTTTCTGCTTTTAGACTTTGACCTGATTGTAAAGTATTCATGTGGATACAAACAAATCTTTTTTCTTGTGCCTTTTTCCATGAATCTCTCATCTGAAACTATTTTTAAGCATATATGTATTTCAGTGAATTGCATTGCATTGGACCATGCAGGCTTCATTTCTGCAGGAGCTGAGATGAAAGTCTGATTGATGGATCCATATTTGATCAGCTCTTCTGACGATCCGACAGACTGCATTATTAATTGAATAAATAGGACTCTAACGTTGCAGCACAGCCATATGAAAAACATGGTACACATGAAATATATCCATTCATTCATTCATTCATCCATCCACCTATCTATTATCTTCTGGTTATCTATGACCGGGTTGCCAGGGTAACAGGTCCAGGAGAGAAACCAAGACATCCCGCTCCCCAGCAACACTCTATGGCTCATTCGGGGAGATCCTAAGGCATTCCCAGGCTACAAGGGAACAATATACAATAGGTATATCTAGTCCCTCCAATGTGTTCTTATACATATGAACGGTGCCTGGAAAACCTCCAAAGGGAAATGCCCAGGAGGCATCCTGACACCCTGCAAAAGAAGGTCAATTCACCTGCTTGTATCCGGGATCTTGCTCTTTCTGTCCATATATCCTGACCATAGGTGAGGGTAGAAGCATAGATGGTCTGGTGAATCAAAAGAGCTGCTTTTTGGCTCAACAATTTCTTACCCATCACAGGAAAAAAAAAGAGAAAAATGTTTGCTCTGTTTGCACTTTTTTCTCTAAAAGAGACATGTTTTATTTATTGTTTTCTGTTTTCTAAAGATGTTAACTGTTTTACTTGCAGTGTAAGCCTTGTTACACTGCCATCTGGCTTGGACCTCTTCAATTTAAGAGAGAAAAAGGGTTATAAGGCTTTGTTTTCACTTTTAAGATGTATTTTATTCTGAGGTTTTTGTTTTAATCTGAAAGGTCTTAATTGTATTTGCCTGGGACTATTTTTAAATATGGAAAAATAGCTAATTGTCTTGTTAACAGATTCTCCCACCTGAGCTGTGAATCTTTGTAGCTCTTCCAGATTTACCATGGGCTTTTTGACTTCTTCTCTGATGAATGCTTGTCTTCCTCAGTTTATGTGGACAGCCTCAGGATTTTTTTTTTAGAGGTATCACTATTATGCTCTAGTTTCTCTTGGTTTATTATATAAAATCCAAATTAAACACATTGAAGTTTGTGACTGGAACATAAAAAGAATGTACAAGTCATTCTACTATAGTTTGGATATTTAAGACTAAGAAAGTGTCATTAAAATAGAAGAAACCAATAAACTGATGCTGACTCTTAAAGGAAACCAAGGCGTCCTGTGTGTTCACTAACAGCAGCTTACAGTAGGCATCTCATGCCAACATGATTCAGTGCCACCTCTGGCTCTGAGCCTAATTACTTTCAGCTGCAGAACTGCGTAAGAGGCAAAAATATGTGTTTACTGAATGGGCAAAATTGTGCATCAACTAAAACCCTTTGTACTTAGAAGACCCAACAGGGCTATCAGTTTATATCAAGTTCTACAGACACTTTTTTTCTTTAAAACTGCATATTGTGTAAAAGCACACTGCTTATGTAGATTTAATCCAATGTGATGTTAGATAACCTTTTTTACAGTTTTGCCGGTGTTTGTATCTCACTCTATACACTCCTTGGGTTGCTCCATCTGGAGTCTTTATCTGAAGCTTCAGGCAATTGCATATCCTTTTTGCCAGCTAGATTTTATTGTGCACAGAGATAAATGTAAGAACGACTTTGGACAAACTGCTGAAGAAAGATATCAGAACCACCCAGTGAGTACAAGGACTTCTTTCTTCAGACACTGCAGTATGTACCTTGACTTATTCAAATGCAGTTCCACAGTCAGCGAACAACATAACTTTGGGCCACATATAACCTTATATTTAGGAGTTCTAGGATAAAACGTCAAATTGAGCCCAAGTAAAAATATGTTTATAAAGTCATCAACTGCTTGCTAATGTGTTATTTTAATTGTTAGCTGTATTTTGGTCCCCTTTTTTAGACAATGATTTGGTTAGTGAGAAAAAATGAAAAAGTAAAAGGAGACAAGAAATGTTATCACCAAACCAGCTGAGTGAAAACACTTTTTAGTTTGTTGTTCCTTTTCATAATTATTTTAACACTATGTGGCTGTATAAAAATCCCCCCAAAATTAAATATTAGCCATTTATCCTAAACATGTTGAAATATGAACTAGGGCTTAACTTTGTGTCCCCTTCCATTAAATATATCTCCCAACAACACAAGCCTTTCTCCATAAGTATTGGTCAGAGTAATGTTCCTGTAACTACTGTACTCCTTTGCAGTTTTCTTACTTTTACTACTTTGGGAAACACCATTCAAAGTTTAAATACTTTTTAAACACACACATACATACATACATACATACACACACACACACACACACACACACACACACACACATATATATATATATATATATATATATATATATATATATATACAGCCTATATATATATACAGCCTATATATATATACAGCCTATATATATATACAGCCTATATATATATATATATATATATATATATATATGTTTTAACTGGTGCTATGACAATGCACATTTCAGACCACAGTAAGCAAAGGACATTTTCAGAGTTCAGTTCTGTTTAGTCTGCACATTTTCTCAAAGAGTAAAGAGAGAGTGAGGGACGGAGTGGCTTTGAGGGGTTTCCTACCTCGGGCCGCACTGACAGGGCTGTATTGAAAGCATCTACAGCTTTGTTGAACTCTCCACTGAGGTTGTAGAGCACCCCGAGGCCTGTCTGTAAATCCGGGTCAATGCTGTCTGAGTTGTTCTGAGCTGCTTCCAGGAAGAGCTCCTTGACCTCTGGCAGCAGTGAGCTGAGAACACATGAGCAAACACGCATGCAGAGATCAGGATTAGTGTGACTTAAGGCTGCTGCTGAGTGAGCGCTCTGAAGTCTCTAGAGCTGTGCTGTACAATTTGGCAGCATGTAAACTTTCATTCCTGAACTGATGGAAGGGGATTGAATGAAGGTGGAGAAATGAAAACGAGTCGCTGAAAACGAAATGTTGAGGCATCAATTTTTATTAGTGTACGTACATCAGGTACAGCTGATGTACATAAACACACATTACCTTCAGTGGTCATCTGTCTCCATAGTTCTAGATTTAGATAAAAGTTCACAGTTTAATGTAAGTTTCCAATGAGAGCAGCATCAAAAAATGATGAAGGTTGAAGGAGAGACATTTGAAAAAGAAGAATGACACAGAGAACACAGTGAGGTCAAACTAAAAGTAATGGTATGTGCAGTAAAAATGCAAAGGCCTATAGAGCATTTCCAGAGGGAACACCATGGTAATTGGTTCTACCTGTATCTCTCTGCACAGGCTAGACGATTAATGAGTTGATAAAGTTTTGCTTTACACTGAGAGAAAAGTTAGGCCTTTAGAATCTGATATACAGAATGACCTCATCCATTGGATTAAGAATGAAATGGACAGTCTGCCTTCTTTAACAGTGAGAGCTATTTTACAACAAGGATGCTCTTAGGTGTGTGTCTGGCATTTTACCAGTAAATTAAACTTTTACCATTTGTGGGTATGAAATTTTGAAATAAGTTTCCAATAACATTATGGCAAAGGAGACTCTAAAACTGCTCATTTTAAGTTTTATAGGAGCAACTCAAAGCACAGAAGTTATCATGATTGTTTTACAATTTGACTCTGAGGCATCAGAACAAGCTGATATTCTGTCCTGATGGTAGTTTCTTATTATTTCTTATTATAATGCTTTGAAATTATTGATTTTGTCTTTGATGCTTTGTAGCATTGACACAAAATGCAAAATACAATATTATAAGGAAATTACAACAGAAAAATTTAAATTAAAAAATTAACGAAAGGGGACAAAAAAATTAATGATTTCAAAATAAATAATTGCATAAATAAAACCAGCATCAAACAACTAAATGGCTGACTTTACAGAAGAAACTGACCCACATAATCATGAGAAGTTTTGTTTTCTTGAGGAAGATTCATTAGGAGGAGCTTATTACAACCGAAAATCCTCAAACTCTGAAGAACTTCTTCACATTAAGTGACATAATGTTTTAGATGAACAGACTTTAACACTGCTGTTCAAAGTAAGTCATTTTTAGAGCAGGACTGATGAAGCGGGATCATTTTTCATGTGTTTGCTGCTTGTGTATTAATGTTTTTCATTTGTTCAAAGAAGTTTAATGTTGCTTCAGCACTGAATAACTGCATGTAAAGTCATGCTTTGGCATTGCTTTTTTGTACACAACCATAAAATAATGCCATACGTGTTTCCTCTTTCTCTACCTCTCAGCCGCTACTTAGTGGCACTCAAAGCTGCTCTTAAACAGCACACAAACAGTGCGAAGTATGAGGAAGGACGAGCATTATTCTGCCGTCTTCTTTTTTTTCTTTTCTGCCCCAGACTCTTGATGCCTTTTCAAGGCAAACACAGGTGTCTGCCAAACTTGAAACTGAGGCATAATTGAACAGACCACTGGGAGGTGGGGGAGAGGAGGACCACAGGGGAGATTGGAGATAGGGCCACACAGGAAATTAATCTTTTTTTTTTTTAAGCAAATATGGTACTTTTGTGTTACTTAAATCTATTTACATGCTTTACACATTTTCCTTTTAAATATGTTTTTATCATGATAATTATGATGAGTTTCTATGAGCCTGATTTTTTAGTGCCCCGCCTGGGCAGTGCATGATCCACGTGGGCGGAGTGCCAGCACTTGTCAAGACAAGCTACAGGAAGGGTGACAATGCAATAAAATATACTATATTGCCAAAAATATTCATTCTTCTGCCTTTACACACATATGAACTTGAGCGATGTCATACTTTCAGTCTATCGGGTTGAATATGATGTTGGCCTCCATTTGCAGCTATAGCTTTAACTCCTCTGGGGAGGTTTCCACAAAGTTTATGAGTGTATTTATGGTAATTATTCACCATTCCTCCAGAAGAATGGAGGGTCAGACACTGATGTTAGATGAAAAGATATTTGCTCTAATTCATCCCATAGTTCTAACAGATTGTCAGGACTAGTCAGGTTCTTCCACACCAAACTATGTTTTTGTACATTTATGTTTTTGTAGACCTTGCTTTGTGCACTGGTCCACAGTCAGGCTGAAAAAGACAGGGGCCATACCAAAAATCTGGGAGAGAGAAATTGTCTGAAATAGCTTGGTATGCTGAAGCATTAAGAATTCTTTTTACTTAAACCAAGGGGTGCCAAGCTTAACTACTGAAAAACAGACCATACCATACCATACCGTAATCCTCCCTGCACAAAACTTTACATTTGACACAATACAATCAGCCTCTCCTGGCAACCTACAAACCCAGGCTCATCTACTGGATCGCCAGACAGAGAGGCATGATTTGTAAATAAAGATTACACCACTGTTCCAAATGATTTGCATTGCACTGGGTGATGTAAGGCTTTGATGCAGCCGCTTGATGATGTAACCCGACCCATTCTTTCACAATTGTTTAAGCCAGCAGTCTGCATGCCTAGGTGCTAGATTTTATACACATGTGGCCATGGAAGTGAATCGACACCTGAGTTCAGTGATTTGAAGAGGTGAACAAATACTTTTGGTGTTCCATCTGGATGTTGCAGTACATTGAGAAACAGTTTAAAAAAAAAAAAAAAAAAAAAAAAAAAGGCTGAATTGAGTCCTGCCACTCATTGTTTTAAGATATAAGATATATCAGATAAAAGTTCAACCTTTTCTTATATCTTGTCACCTCCATCTTTCTAGCCAGTAACTGTTTGGCTGGTAAATATTAACAATGATTAAGGAGAGGGAAATGTTTAATTCCCTTCTCCACTCTTCCAAATATACAATGCGGTTTTGCCTCTTTTTGGGTCACAGAAACAATCATTTTCTGTGAAATAGGGTTAAATTTGAAACCATTAACTTCAATAGAAACTAAACAGATGACCCTGATATAAATCTAAAAAAGTTCTGAAATGTGAAATGGCATAATCAAAAAAGCAAACCCACACAGTTACTGCTGACTAAACCTAGAAAATTAATTGGTAACAAATTATATTATTGATCAAAGCAGATGGTTAGTCATTCTCTTATTGCTGGGTCCTCAGTGATGTGAGGGCTCTAAACTTTAAATATTTATGAATGAAACAGCTTCTATATGTATAATTTTGCCTGATACACTGAGTAAAGTGAATTAATATCTAATAATTGCATGAATATATTAAATTATTCATGCATTAAATAGCTTATTAATCCTGAACCTAAATAGTAGATCAATCAAGAAGAAATTAGGCCAACTATTTATCTTTTATAAAATAAACAGCAAGGGGAAAAATTTACATAAATAAATTTAAATGAATAAAGTTTAATAAATTTAAAAGTTTAAATAAATAAATTTGGCCAAGAAATAAAATAAAATAAATAAAAAGTCTATACTGGTCTATGCTAGTCTATAAATCTAGAGTATCAGAAATCAGTTTAGGTTCTCTACCTTTCATGTCTGCCCGCATTGAGAGCATAAGACATTCTGCGCTGAGAGTTTGGGGAGCCTATCAGATGGGTCTTGGCCTTCAACAGGTGCTTGTACTTGGGATTGTGTTTCAACCAGTGGAGCAGGGCCTCACAGGCGTCATGACGCATGCCAGTGTTGGTCAGGCTCACTGCCAGAGCCATGAGGGCCGGTAGGTTATTTGGGTGGAGCTCCAAACACCTGGACAGAAACAAGATCCAAGCATGTGCAAGGAGAGATGGTGTAAAATGTGACTTCAAAGAGAAATTTAGATGTGACAAACATTAATTGGGACCAGCTGAAGCATAGACACCAGGCATGGATGAACTGCAACTCTGTTGCCCTGCATTCTCTACAGAAGAGTAGGTTTTCCATGCTGCCCACACCTGGTTGATTTGAATTAACTTTGCATTTATGCAAACTCTTATTTAGTGATGTTACAGGAGATTGGAACTGTCTGTGCTGCGATTATTGTAAGTATATCTTCAAAATACATCACTGTAGCAGTTTCTGTAGTGATTTTTCATTGGCTTTGTTAGCAAAAAAGAAAGTAGAACATAGAGTTGGACGAAGACTTGGATTAGTTAAGAGACTAGGTGAGAGGCCAAAACAAGATTTGGCTTTCATCAACATTCAAGCCTGATTTACTGCAGCTGCTCTGCCAACTTCCTTAAAACCATCATAATCCCAGACCAACTAAATTATTTCAGCCTCCTGCTGGGAACAGTTCTTGGCTATGCTTGCACAAATGCTTGTAGAAGATGTTTGAATTTACAGAACCCTTAAAGAAATGGGTCTTTTTTGGAATAAAAAAAAAAAAAAAACAAAACTAGGTCATCTGTGTTTCTTAACACTTTCCATGGTTTGTCAGGGACATGTCTGGGAATAAATCATTCATGTTTTGATTTATTAAGCTAGACACAGCAAGTGCTTTTGTGCAGAACTATAGCTTGATGCTTTGTTTAAAAACTAAAAAACTCAATTTCAGGCAGAATATTTTTTTTAATTGGTTGCAAAATAGCAACACAATAGCTGCCAGTTGATAAAGATCAGTGTAGCAACAACAGGATTAATGCCAGCAAAAAAATCTAATCTCACTTCAGACCAAACTACTCCTCACAGATGGAGTGATTACATAACAATCAAAGTAAATATGAGGCCAGCAAGCAACCTGAGATTTGAAAGGTACTGGTATGCAAGTAAGACTATTTTAGAGGCAGAAAAATAAAGATCTGGTTTCTAATCAGTTCAATCTAAACCTAAATTATTTGCTTATTTGACAAAAAGCAAATTAATCAAACACTTATAAAAGAGGGTTTATTTCTCCCCAACAGCATTTCCACTTCACTTATCAGTGTTCACACTCTGGGAAAGGTGCAATTTCTGACTTTGGCAGTGTTGTGAACGAAACTGGGCCACCTCCTATTGAGGAATCCAGTCAGAGCCCTGACTCTTGCAATCACCATCCAAGCAGGGTTCCTCTAGTTTAAGAATAGAAAAAAAATTACATAAATTGTTCTTCCAATAGCTGGTTTCAATAGCAAACTAGTGGAGGCTTTATGCTTCTTGTAGCTGTGGCTACAATTCCATATGCAGCATCTTGGAAAGGTATTCAAAGCCCTTTCACTTTCTTACATGTCATCATGTTACAACCATATCTTTTAATGAATTAATTGTTGTTTATGTGATAGATCAACACAATGTTGCACATAATTGTTACATTTATTCCACAAATAAAAAATAGAATTTATATTCAGCCCACTATACTGAATACAAATGCACATCCTAGTTTTCTGATTTTTTATTTGTAAAACATTTTGAAAACATATATAATTTTCTTTCTACTTAACTGTGTGGTACTTTGATACTTTGTGTTGGTCTATCACATAAAATGCCAAAAAGAAAATGCCCTGAACTTGTGGTTGAAATGTGTCTAAATGTGAAAAGGTCCAAGGGAAAGAAATGATTTTGTAAGGCACATTACTTTGCAAAAGTCTTAGTGCCTATTTATCTGTATCTCTAGATGTATATGTATACATCTTGCATTTTTTGTTATTTGAGTTTTATTCTTTTTGCATATACTGTCAGAAAGGTTGAATAGACCTCTAAGCAAATATGAAATCAGGCTCTTCTGTTAACATTTTTAGATTTGAAAACAGAACTGAACTCAGATGTTTTTCATTACCTTTGGAGGGAAACAATTGCAGCCTGCTCATTTTCATTTTCTGCCTGTGTGGTCCCCAACACTTGCCAAGCCTATAGGGAAAAAGAGAATACAGATATCAGTAAATAGCAGGATGGAAACACCACAGCTTGTCTTCTCAGGGGGGTCAAACACAGAACGAATAAATAGCAGAGATCTGTCATAAAGCAACTGAAGCTGCTGCTTCTGATCGACTGGCCGAGATGAGCTGCAGTGCTTTTCAACAATCAGAGCTGAGTCTTTCATTTTTTCCTAGTTGAGGAAGTGTAACTTTAATTTATTTGTTTGATTATTTTAACTTTTCCATTTTTCCTCACATCTCATTTGGGTAATTGATTGTTTAAAATCTTCATTTGGTAAATGCCCATAATTTAATCAAACCTCTCTCTGAACATTTTTTACCTTGGTAATGAAAGCAATTGCAGAAACACCAAAGCTTTAGCAAATCAAAGATTAGAATATTTCACATTTGAAGGTTGCACCCTAAATTTCCCAGCACAGGCATAAAATTGCCTTGTTGCTTTTTTAGTTCCACCAGTTATGCAGAGCTGTGAGTGAAAAATCAGTCAGTGCTGTGCAACAATTTCATAGCCGACACCAGATTTACTTTAACAAACTACAAGATGTGGAAAACGTTGCACTGTAACAGTAAAACCACAGTAAATGTTTCAGAGTTTGCAGCAGACATAAATATTTAATTCAAATGTTAATTAACCATTACCTAAAACAAAAGTTTCAAGGTTAATTCATCATGTTACATTCAGCTGCTCCAATTAACCAAAGAAAGCGGTAAATTTAAACCTGCTAGAATTAAATACTAATATTGTTTTAAAACTTGCAGAGGAAGAAGCCAGAAGTCTAGGAGATTTAAGAATTGCAAAAAAATGCTATAAATGCAGAAATCTGACTACAGTTTGTCTTTCAGGAACTTGTAAAGACAAATAAGATAATGTGCATTCAATGTCTATATCTACTTTGAAAAAATAAAACACTTTGGTATTACAGCTTTAAAGACAAATTGCTGTGTTGGCCCTTTTATCAAGGTCTAATGTTTGCGATGTCAAGAAACAGAGCCAGCCAAATTAATCAGCCATAGACTGATGGATTACAATCAGCTTTGGCTTCCAAATCAGTGAGAAATACAAGTATAATAGGCAAAATTCAGGGAATGTAATCTTATTTATCTTACAGGGAAACAGGGATTTTACCAGCTTCTGGAGAGCTGGGGTAGAAGCTCATTCTACAGAATAACTTTGCTGTGCTATTTAACTAAATCCCAAGTAAAAGAATAGTTGCTATGTGCAATTTCGATGCCTTTTGTTGTACTGCCTTGGGTCACTTTGACTTGCACTGAAAACATGATGAATTTTTACTTGTTCTTACTCATTTTTGCTAAAAAAAGAAGACTAAAATCAATGATTGACTATTTTCAAACTGCTCTAAGGTTCAGAATTATGTTTCAGGGTTTTTTTTTCTTTTTTTTAGCTTAATTTATGTTAGACTAAGATTGCTCATTTCTGTATGACCTCAGGGTGTATAGTAAATTTTTTAACAGCATTCCTTGAGAACATTAAGGTAAAACTTTAACTGTAAACTGTAAATGTTCTGTGTTCAGGAAATTGGTTTAATTTTCTCTGTTTTCATATTTTTTAAAAGAGAAATGTTTAATAATTAAAATGTCTTGCAAACATATTCACACCCCTTGAATGTTTTCACAGTTTGTCACATGAGTGGGGTTTTATGTGACAGACACAATCACAACATAAACACAGAATGATGAAGTAGACATAAAATGATTCATGGTTTCAAACATTTTTAACAAATTGCTATCTGAAAAGAATAGCATGCATTTGTACTGGTTCCAATTACTTTGGATTTTATTTGAGGGGTCTCAGTGCAACTTGCCTTCAGAACAAACAGCACAATGAAACTCAGGAGAAACACTAGACAGGTCAGGTGTGAAATTGTGGAGATGTTAAATATAAATATTCTAAGCTTTGAATATTTTACAGGACATTGATCAATCCTTTATCTGAAATTGGAAGGAGTATGATTTAATGGACTATCAACATCAACATGACTGGCCACCTAAACTGAGAGTTGGGTATGGAAAGCATCAATCAGAAAAGTAGCCCATGCTAACTCTGGGGGAGATGCAGAGATCTTCTGCTGAATAATGTCATTCTCTAGATATGCAAAGCTGGTACAAATGTAAGTCAGAAGACCTGCAGTTGTAATTGCAGTGAAAGGTGATTCTAGAAAATACTGGCTCAGGGGACTCAATTTAAATGCATGTCATGTTAACTGTTTCTGATTGTAACTTAAAGAAAATTTAAAAAAACATATTTTATTTTACTTCTCCTTACCAAGGTTCCTACACAGTCTAAAAGTCCTAAAAAAGTCTGGAAAAGTCTGGAATTTGCTTTTATGAATTTCCAGGTCTGGACAGGTATGGAAAAATACTGAGTATAGAAATGTATTTGATTTTGCAGACTTTTTCCTTCTTACATTTTCTAAAGGGCAAAAATCTCATAATATTTAATACATTAAGTGTTTTCACATTATTTTAAATTAATTTAACATGTTTTAGTTTTGATTGGCTAAATCACATCTTGATTGTATCATTTTACACATCAGTAATTTGTTTTTTGACTTACTGACCAAATGTACATTGAAAACTCAAAAAATGGCTCATTTTATCACATGCTTAGTCTCTAGACAACTTTATATCCAGGTTGAACTGGACCCATGTTTCTTAATCTGGGTCTAAAATGACACTGTAATTTTTAGGAATTTTAGGGTATCAACGTTCAGAAACTGTGCTTTAAAGAATCTGCATTTAGCCCACAAAACTTTCCATTGCGTATTTGACAAGAACCTATAAGAAACAGGTACAATTCAACCAGATTCCAGAACATGACACTCAGATGCCCAGAATACAGTAAAAATGCAGGTAATCGAGAAATGTGAATCTGGAAAAGTTTGGAATTTTGTAATGAAATAAGTGTAGGGAACCCTGGCTTTACAATTAGGTGTTACTTTTGTGTTTATCGATCACATAAGATTCCCTCATTAAAGATCTTGGTTGTAACCCGACAAAAATAAATAAAAAAAGGTTAAAGGACTTGAAAACTTTTAGAACTCAGTATTTTTCAGATTTTTTTGTAAGTAAACTTAAACTGTGATTGTCTGTGAGGTCTGGCATGTGTGTATCAGGTCTGCAACAGTAATATTTTTATGAGTTTGCTCCCCTCTACTGTGTCTGAATGTAAGGGTATATTCATTAACTTGTTCTGAAGGTAATCTCTGACACCACTGTTTTGCTTGACTCTGGAATGAGGGGCGAAATTATTTCTGAATGATTCATGGTGGGGCAATAAGCCACTAAGCACCCTAGGAGGAATTTGGGAATCGTATTAGTTCCATACACCACAGGATAATCCTCTCCTTGGAATAACTGGCACATTTCTGTATGTTCCAGGGGACTCTGAAGGCACTTTGTGTGACGGCTTTGCTCTTTGAGCTTGCAAAGAGGTCACTCCTTTAGTAAAAGAGGAAGATTTAAAAAAAAAAAAAAAAACAGCCTAGAATGAGCTATTATTCAGCTCGTTGGGCAAATGGAAGCTCTCATGAAGAGCAAGTTGTGTGCTACAGCAGGCACTCTTGGTAAAGGCAATCAACATCAGGCCTGTGGATGCTGCCTGCTAAATCAGCTTCACACAGCCTGTGGTCAGGCAGGCATTCTTCCCATGCAGCTTTCCACTACATGAGGTGAAGAAGGTGAGGTTGGAGTTTGATTAAGGTATGCAGCTTATCCAGTTTAATTTACAGGTGCTGTAGTTTTTCTGGCAATCGGTACAATAAATGTTCCTTCCTTCTCCTCCAATAAAATGTGTGTGTAAACATGAACGTCCCCATGGTTAACTTTGGTAGTCAAATAGGGCAAAGAGCAAACAAAACACAAACCAAGGTGTGTGTGTTATCCTGCGTACAAGTGTGTGTGCTAAATGAATTCACCTCTGAATCATGAGGGTCCTGCAACACGGCTGCTTCAAGCAAAAGCACAGCATTTGGCAAGTCTCCCTCTCGAGACTTCTTCAGGCCCTCCTCAAATGCATTAGGCAAGTCCTTATAAGGATTATCTGTGTGGAAGTAGTAACCCTGTCAGCAAAGAAAAAAAACAACAAAAAACAGGGGCATAAGCAATGTCAGTTATTCTCCTTCACCTGAAAATGAACACCAATGCAACGGTCCCGTGCTTTTGATTTTTTTAAGTAAAGCTCCGACAGCAGGCATTGATTCTCCCCCCCCTTTCTGCTTCACATCAAACGTGTGTGGATCTCCTTTAGGTTTGGCTGTTCTCTTTAAATGTTAAGCCTTGCATTTTTTAACTTGGATGACCCTGGTCTGTTGTATGGATTTGAGCTTGAAGACTTTGAAACTGCGTTTTCTGTAAGATTTGATTCTGTCCTGGGAATCAGACGGCCCACAATCCTGATCTTATGGGGTTTGCTTTTATAACAAGGTCTTCTCATGGCTAAATGGTTCAGGAATGCTGTGGTGTACAGTGGACCGTATGACATGCAATACCAATGCAATAAACTTTATTATCATCTATATTGCATGACTATATGTGAGTAAAAAGAGCTTATCTCAAAAAAAATTAAAAATGTTTCTTCTATTTTGAGAGCATATTCTTGCAACAGGAAATTGAAGATTGTTACTTTATTTTTTTAAAGGCTTTGGTGAGCCTAAAGGTTGCTGCATCATTCTTGTCTTGTCTTTTGGGTTTCAGTGTTGGTTTAATACAACTTTCAGAAATTGGGCCAAAAATTGTCACAATTTTATAAATAAATGCTTATATATGTAATCATGACATTCCCTCCCTTTTAAGTGGAGGGATCCGTCCCTAATTTTGTTAATTGCTTGTTTTCCTTTTCCTCATCGGAAGTTGCGGCACCCAGGATCTGCCAGGATCCAGCATCTCCTGGGTATAAAAGCAGGTGTGCATGAAATTAAAATCACACACAGACAGAATTTTGCACAGCTCTAAGTAAATAATGCATTGTTTACTCTAGGTATGCTGTGACTAATTCAATCCATTTACAAGATGCCAATTTACAATAAATGACATCTCAAGGCACTGTACAAACATCACATAGATGAATTAACATTTATTTACATGCATTTCAGTTTAACCCTGGTTATAATACAAAATAGTTAAATTTAGTTTAAACTATTTTGTCAACAGATTAAAAGTTGTCTGTCCAAGGAAGGCCAGCTGATTGCATTGAGTCACTGTGTATGCAACAATGGCTCCTTCTCAGAAAGCATGTGGCTGCAACAGAAAGGAATGACACTCTTTTAACATATCTACTGCACATCATCTTTACCGTCTGAAAAGATTTCTGTACATGCTTGGTGTAACCTGTAAATGACTCTGACCTTCTCATGTGGAGATACAGATGAGGGTATTTGTGCCTGCTCATTTTCTGTCAGCCAGTTTCGTCGGGCCAGTTCTTCCCACTCTGCCTGCATTTTGTCCCAGAACTCTGTATCCGACTGCAGACATCATAGATGGGAAACAGTGGAGGATTAAGGTTGGATAGATGGGGGAGAGAGTGCAAGGTGACAGCAGGGAATGACTGATTAGTGTGCTGTAAAACAAAAGCTCCTGTTAGGGTTTTCATCACCTACTCTTGGAAATGTCACATTTGTCAAGATTAGCGAGTCTTTGTAATTTATGGACTTCACTCTCCTTTTTACTTACTATAATTATATGTCAAGGTGGAGCATAAAAAAAGTTTGTTCAATAAGAACAAAGGCATGTATGAAAAAATAATCAATTCCTTTACTAACTGACTAACAAATCAAGTCAAAATTGCTTATTTAAAAAAATAAAACTCACAATATCAAGAAGGTAAATACTATTGACGTGTAACAATACTGGTAAAATATCATTCTTGTACAGAAAACATTTTTACTATCTTAACTGCAGATGTGAAAGCATGCCAACCCAGAACTTTATAGTCTCTATCAGCTTGACATTTGAACTGTTATTTACTGGCATTTAATTAGCTGCCCAAAGAGCTGATGTTTATTCTGAATGGGCAACCTGTCAGTTTAAGATGACAAATCACCTCTTGCATAAAGATTTTCATCTTTATATTTGACAGGAAAGCAAATCCTGGACCTTTGATATAGCATAGATTAGCCTTTTTTTCCATGAACCTCATCTTGTAATGTCTCTCCCTGAAACTTCAATATGAGACATTAGTGAACTGTTTTTTAGTTTGAATACATTCTTGTATTGAATTCATTCCATATATTATAATCTGAAATTCTTCCATTTGTACCCAGTGTTTTACATGAATTTCGGACTAATTTAGTAAACATCAATGTCAAAAATGAAGGATGTGTTTGAATAAATATTCTTTAAATTCATAATTTGTAATACTACTTTGCATACTACTAAGCATGCAGCCAAAGTGGTTACAAAGTGGCTTATAGTCAAAAAGTCAATGTTTTTACATGGCCATCACAAAGCCTTGATCTCAGTCCTACAAGGTTCGAGGCGGCCCACAGATCTGACTTGGTTTCACCAGTTCTGTCAGGAGGAATGGACCAGATTTCCATCAAACTATTGTGAGAAGCTTGTGAAAAGAAACCCAGAACATTTGACCTTAGGGATACAGTTCAAAGACAATGCTACCAAATACTGAGGAAAGGTATGTAAACTTCTGATATTGAAGAAATTAATACATAAATCTCTGAGATATGCTTTCTCTCATTATTGTGGCATTTAGAAATAATTTTAGTATTTCTAACTGACCTTTAAACAAGATAACTTTGGTATGATTTAGCTTTCGACAGTGACGAAAAAAAAGATGGATGTTTCTTTTTATTTAGTGTATGTAAACTTCCGGTTTCAACTGTACAAAAATTATGATTCCGTGAATACTGAAACAGTGGTAATTATCAAAGTCATTTTTTCAATGATCTGGAAATGACAGAATTGGTTGGTCTTTAACTTTGCTGTTTGATTTGTTTTTATTAGTTCAGAAATATGCAAGCAACTGATTTATCAATAAAAAGTTAAGTTATTTTCTTATTAGCTACTACTTGGTTTTACTTTAGTTTAAGCTGAATCTTAGTATTTTATAAAATCAAAGCAAGTATTGTTAGAGTAATGTTTCTTTGAAAGAAAATTGACTAACCTGGACCAGCATCAGCTGTGTTTGAATCAGCCTTGGGGTCCTCTGCAGTGGATGTTGCTTATGTTTTTTCATCTCTCTTTATGTTTATGTATTTCAACACTTCTTAATGAGTAGTCCCATCTCTTTTCATGCACATGACTGTCAGTACAGATGCTTTTACTGTTGTAAATATAAAACTTGTGTGGAATGAATAGCCACAGCTTTTTCTCTTCCAGCTGGCTGATTCCATGATTTTCGGATGTCTTCCTGTCAGAAAGGAGAGTGAACCGGGAGGAATGAAGCCAAGCTGAGCAGAAAAGCCTTGTGTGACTAACTGACTGACTAAACCCAGAACTCCATCAGTACGTGATGGATGAGTATTATACAGTAACTGTGTGTGTACTGATGCTGCAGATGTGTGTGTGTGTGTGTGTGTTTATATATATATATATATATATATATATATATATATATATATATATATATATATATATATATATATATATATATAGATAGATAGATAGATAGATAGATAGATAGATAGATAGATAGATAGATAGATAGTAAGAACACAAAGGTCATTAAATCCTCCATATGTCTGATCGTTAGGAGAGTCCACTGGATGTTTAACTTGTGTTGATTTTATTCTCACTATTTTTTTATGTTTTAAATTACATTATAACTTAAATAATAAAGGTGTAATTCTAGAAACTTAAATATATTTGTTTTCATTAAAGTATACGTAGCCACTGAGCAATATTAGCAATAAATGAATAAATGAATACATTCAAATATCATACAAATAAGAGCCTAAAGTTTATTCTAAATGTTTATTCTATACATTTTTCATATTGAATAATATTAGATTATGTATAATGTGAGTTATCCTTTAAGCCAGATCTGTGTTAGTACTTTAGTGAATCCACCACACATTGCATCCTCATTTTTTTCAAATTTGCTTTAAATCTCCATCCTGATGCCTGGTTTGACGGTTTTCATGATGCAGATATTATCATTATCATAAAGCTGTCTTAATGCTTTTCGTTATTCCTTACCTGTGTTTGAACTGTGACTTAGTTCATCATCTCATTACTTGCATCTTGTATACAGTCAAATGTTTGTGCAGTGAAACTATTCAGGGTATAACACACTCTCTCTAATCACATCATATGATGACAGTAAATTGCTTGCATGTTTAAAGTGTAGTGAAAGGGGACATCTTTTTATTATAAACATGTTTCTTTATAATGGTGTGATGTGTTATTTTTTACACTGGTGCTGGCAGTTTAATTAAGGGAAACATAGCACAAATACAGTGGGAAGATTTAAATCCTGTGTATTACTGGAAAGAGCCCATAGCTCTGATTTTTAATCTCAGCTGCTCTAAAACAGCTTCCAGCCAAACATGTCACAACTGGGTAGAAATTAATTGGCAATACAAATATCTTGATTAGTGTGTCTTTTTTGTGAAATTTGATTTTTGTCGTGTGGTCGTTCACATTTCCGAATATATGCGACTTGTATGTGATCTCCTGTGTGAACTGCAAACAACCTGAAAGTGTCTTGCATGCGCAGTAGAGGACGTAATAATGTCACTGGTAGTGAGCATGCTCAGTGTTTGAGGAAGTAAAGATGAATGGTAAAAGTGAAGTATATCTTGCAATTTTAAAGTTGTTATCCAGCCAACACGTTCACAACTCTCTCCACTGACAGCTCTCCGCATTATTACCCGCATGGTAGTTGTTTTTCTTCCTGTTTCCTCGTATCAGGATGCAAAATAGTGATGCTTGTCAAGCATAAATGATGTACAGGTCGGATGAATGCAACCTGGCTGTACAGACACAGGTCACATTTGAAAAGATCAGATATGTATCGGCTTTAGGACCACATATTCAAGTGGCCTGGGTTGCATTTGTAAAAATTGGATCTGTATTGTTCAGACCGTCATGAAAAACTCAGATATAAGTTGCTTAAGGGCAAAAAAATTGGATTTGGGTGACTTCAGGCTACAGTGTGAATGTAGCCAAAGTCTGCATAGGACATAGGTGATATGCAGCTGAAGTAGATTTTTATTGTGGTGATAATAACTACAACCCTTGTGAGGTGCACAGAAACATAGAAACTGTTCATGAAAAATATAAAACTAAAACAAAAAAATAAAACCATACTGATCTTACTTTAGAGAAATACTACAATGTCACCGTATTGTAGTGTTTGTACTGTACTTAATGTAAGCTCTCCTTTACAGAAGATTAAGACCACTTTATAGTCCCCAGAAGCTCCAGCACTGTTCAAATGGTTCTGGACACTAGGATGATTTCTGACAATTTGCTGAGCTTCCTTATACTCCCATAGGTGGTTTCTGCATCCCTATCATCAGTTTCCATGCTTCCATATTGAAGATAAACATCATTGATATTTTATTATTTTCATTAATTTTAATTACTTTCATTAATTCATCAGCAGCATAGGAGGATGCAGGTAATTAGATTGTTTGTACAGAATACTACACACCACTTAACAAGTTATTTTGTGCAATAGCTTTGCCCCAGCATAGCATTCTATGTACATATTTGCAGCAAGGGCATTCAGAAATAATCACAACATCCAAAATCTGATCATTTTTTTACTTAGCAATCCAAGGCTCTGAAGCTTTAAGACGTTTTTTTATGAGTCACAAAACAGTTAGTGCATCATCTTACTATAAACCGCCTGAGCTGCTGCCTGCTCATATTCCATTTCTTCCTCTTCCTCCTTTATGTATTTCATAGCATTTTTTTCTGACACATAGATATTGCATCTGAACTGCAGCCAGAAAAAAAGGATAACATCTCTTGGTCCCCCAGCAACCTTACTGTGTATGTGAATTTCAGAGGTGTGTGCATTTCTCTTAGGGATGGAGTCAAGACCAAACCTTCCGAGACCAAGACCAAGACCAGGACCGAATGTTTATAACCTCCTCGACAAATATTTCAGGACATTGCATTTTGTACACCACAAAATGCAAAAGTTAATAGAAAAATGGTTAATTACTCAACTAAAACAATTTCTTGGTATTAAATCTATAATGGTCATAATAAATTAATACTTATTAAATGCAGCCATACATTTTTACAGATTCCATAAACTGAAATAATCATCTTACATTGCACAACAGTTGTATGATAAATTTAAAAGACAGTGAGAGATTAGGCTGATAAAGATTTGTCATATTTAAAATAAATCTTTCCTCTTATGATCATCTGAATAAAAGCAATTCATTAAAGTATCAGACGTTAAAAAACGCACATATGCTGACATATTAATAAATTATTAGGCATTTTAATATTATTATTAGTCCATACAGGCATGCAAATTGCCTCACAGGGGGATTCCAAAACCATGAGAGCCAATAGAATCTGTGGGATTTACAATAATAACAATAATCACGTAGCCAACAGGGATGATATCAGGACAACAGATTACAGGAGCCAAGTGGGAATATTTTCTCTAACATGGATTATGACCATAAAACACTGAAGGTAAGACCGAATTTATGTTTTTGACTTGATAAGCATTATTTTCTTTATCATCGGTTGCTGGCTAAGACTTAACGTAGAGCGGTGATGCAGGTTTAGCATCTATTTATGTTTTTATTATTATTATTATTACTATTATTTAGCTGCATAGTGTTGAATCTGGGTATTGTGTATATTTTTCGCATTATTACTGACCTTTTCTTCTGTCTGCTGTAGATGTAAAACTAGATGTTGCCCCACTCACTTCGCATATCGTTAATCCTGGTGGTGAATAAAATTTACAGGTTTGCTTTCCCCTTCATTTTCCTGTCTTAAAATTATTCATGTTTTAAAAAACAAATTGAATAATTTTCTGTGGTCAGATGCAGGTGTTTATTCATCAAAAGCTAGTAGCGCACCGCATATAAACACGCAAACGTGCTCTTTTAAATCAAAGGACCTAATAATGCCTTCTAGTTTTGTAAACAATCATGTGCAATAAGATTGTGCTGTCATTAGCATTACTAACATTGTATTTTTTCTGAGATGGTGGGACGCAGCTGCACTCTGATCACTGCTTTTAATTCACATTGTTGTGCATATGCGGGTAAAGATAAATGGGAGTTAAGTTTTTGTAATTTTGACAAAAACTATTGAGTCTTGATCCGGTCTTGATCCAGTTTGTCAAATGAGACCAAACCAAGATGGAAGCAAAACAATCCGAGACCGAGACCAAGAAAAAAACAGCCCTTGACCGGTCTTGGTCTAGGCCTGATTTCTTGCTATATTCAAGGGGCATGATGATGCTCTGTGTTTTATTTATTTGTTTTTTTGATTTTGTTTGTTTGAGTATTTAAGGAGAGTATGGCTTATTTGTTTTAGCTTGTTAGTAGGGTTGATTTGTTGAAGGGTGCCATACATGCATTAGCTGAGGTTGCAAGAAAATTACAGCAAATTTGTTGGGGAACTCCTACCCCAGTGTGGATCTAATTAGGTTATGACCCCTGAATGAGGTCACAACCATCCTTCAAATTCCTTCCTTCCAAATTCCTCGATGACCAAGCTATGCGGGTGTGCCCATCCCATGGGTAAGCTGCCCCGACAATCCTGAATCACCACAATTTGACCAGGAAATTTTGTGCCTGCTCAAAATAGTCCAGGACCTTTTTTGACTCCTTCACCATAATTGGTTCCTGATGCACTCCAGAAGACCTCTCTAAGTTCTGGCTGAGGTTAAATTACTGGTGTGTATTTGTACTCTGATTTAAAAGCGAACTGAACAAGCATACTGTACACAATGAGTCACTATTAACCTGAAACATGAAGCCATGGTCAATTAATTCTCAGATTTTGAAACCTTACAAATCTAGACTCCAACCACATTTGAAATCAGATAAAATGTATGTCATACAGATTTGTCTCTACCTATGAATACCAATGAAGGGAATGATTCTAAACTTTGCTATTTTGGCACTTAATTAAACAGGTTATATCTGTGGCATGAAGTAATTCACATTTCATAGTCTTTTCCCTTACTAATTCAACTGCAAAAAAGAAAAAAAAAAACTTCCACATTTTAAAGCTGTTCCACCTGGGCAAATTTAGTAGCCGCTTCATTTGTGAATCTTTGTTTTAACGTTAATTAAATTTCTGGAGAGCAGATTGAATTCAGAGTTGCTAGAAGGTCTATACAGAACAACAACAACATAAATAGAATACAATACTTTCTTTTCACTGTTGCAGACCTTCAAAATTGTATTTGCTTGTTTGAAAAAATGTGTGCATGTAATGGACAGAGCTTTGACCGCTGACCAAATCAAATACTGTGTTTATTTATGTCTTCAATCAAATTTAAATGCACACTGTGTCAAATGATTTGCATGACCACATACAATAGTCACACTACATTTATTAATGTACCATTATGGAGGTTTTGCCAGCAATCTTGCCCTTTTACTTTCATCCACATTTTCAATACATAAACTCAGCACAGCAGCACAACCATTATTTTTGCATCACTGAGCATAATGTAATCCCAAAATAATTAAATAAAAAGTTTTGTTAGGGAACAAATGAGCCTTTTCATGATCCATATTAAGTTGGTCCAAGAGATACAAAGTTTATATATGGCCAGCTGCCATATATAAACTTTATGTTCACCGAGCTGCCACACAAGCACAAAGTAACTGTGTATAAAGAAACCTCACAAAACACCTTAGCAAAGTAATGTTAAAATAGAAAACACTGCTGCTTTTTTGAAGCATGCTTTCCTAATTATTTTTACAGGAGAGGAGGCTTTGTGACAGTTCAGTTTTAAAGGATTTTTATTAGTCATCCTTTTATAATAAACATACAATTCTTATTAAAGAAGTTACAAACATTTGCATATGTTGCAACTCATGATATGTATCACTATCTGGATAACTATATCAGTTTGGGATTTGCTTTGATTCATGGACAATCTATAAGAAAAAGAGTTTATTTTGCATTCAACTGCATTATGGTAGGCATCCTAAAAGTTGAAGTTTAAACATCTATGTACATCAACTTTGGTTATTTTAATTTGGGTCAGTTTCTGGAGCCAATCAAGTATTTGGCTGTAGGTTACTCATTCATTTTTTGCCCAGGGAGCATTTTTTTTTTTTTTTTTAAAAGGGAAAGTCTCATTATTTACTGGTGACACAGCAGCCTCCTGATAGAAAAAAAAGCCCTTTTCATCTCCAGCACAGGGCTGGCCTTTTAATGTTAATGAGCTACCCACTGCTATGCTGCATAGGGCAAGTCCTTGGTCAGCAGGACAAAAATAGGAAGCTGGAGTCCTGATAATGTCACTCAGAGGAGAATAAAACATCTCCTTGGACAAAATACTACAAAGCCATTAGAGCAGGGAATAAAACTGTTGTCTTAGGAAATGTCTTTCAGGAAGCTAACTGCATGCTTCTGTTGTGGGCAGTCACAGAACAGTTGTAAACGGTGAAATTATAGAACAATCAGAACTTCAATCAGTGTCTGATCTTTTCTTCTCAAATGCTTGGGGCTCATAACCAAAGTAAAACCATCAACATACCAGTGGAAGCATGCAAAAAGCTGGTCAGTAATTTTAAGTAGAGTTCAATGCCAATAAAAATGTTTCCACTGAGTATTGAGAATGGTATGTATAATTTTCAAAATCTCAGTTTTTATTCAAACATAAATAAAAATAAATACATTTATTTTTTCAAAACTGATGCATTTTTTTTTACATTGTTTTATTATCCTTTAAGAAATGCTTGTGTCAGACAATTTAGCTGAATAAAATTAATTTCAAATCTAAATCTACCAGGTGTATAAATAATTTTGGGTCTGACATTATATGTCTTTTTAATTACTTTTTCTGTAAAGTTTTGCATGGTCTCTCTGTGCATATGTGGGTTCTCTCTGGGTACTCTAAAATCATAACTGGTTACTCTAAATTGCCCTTAGGTCTGAGTGTGTGGTTGCATGATTATTTGTCCTGCATCTCTCCTTGTTGCTTTATGTGAGACAGATGACCTGGGAGGTTATAAAAGACCTGCTTTGTTTGGCTTATGTTTAAGGATTTGATTGCCTTTGAAAGTGTGAAAAACTAGCAACCTAAATTACTGCACTATTGATTATGGCTGAATAAATGGCTTGCTGCCTGGTTTTAGTTTCTGTTGTGCTCAGCAGTGAACATTTGCTTTAATTCCAAGTTACAAAGTATGTATTGTTTGACATGATAGTGAAGGGATTTCTATTCTATTCTATTCTATTCTATTCTATTCTATTCTATTCTATTCTATAAACTATTTTTGAAATATTATTTATTTAACACATTTTGCAAGCTTCTGTATCATCAAATATCCTGCATGCACACAAACCCAACCTGTAGCTGTTTAATCACACAGTCATTGGTCTGATAAAATGACAGATGACAAAGTACATTTTATGCTGCAATTTGAACATGCTGTGAAAACAGAGAAGATGTAAGAAAAACTAAGGTGTTCAACATGGCTACAAATCGTATCTTCTCCATGGGCAACAGTGAAAAATGGATGACAATTAAGGCTCATTAAAGCAGGTGATTTTGTAATTGTAAATCACAACCATTGTACAAATAAGTCATAAAACATTTTATGTATTATTAATTAAACTTTACAGTTTTTTCAATGTATAATTCTTAACTACTGTTGATGAAAGCATTACATTGGATTCTTTTATTCACAGGAGAAGACAGAAGGAAGTGAAGGTCAGATGAGATGATGGAGACAAACAAGAAAATAGTGAAGACTCTGAACCAGACATAAAACACTGGAGGATCTTAAGAAGACAGAAGAAATGACTGTATTTCTTCTGCAATCCCAAACCTGCTTCTGACAATGTTCTAAATAACAAACGTAAATGTCTCCTGTTGTCATTTGATCCAAAACAAGGACTTACTGTCACCTACAATTTATTTTATCACCATTGTTGGAAGCATTCTCATTGTCCCTCAATGTTCACCTAAGTCATGATTTAGCTGGTGCTGTTTCAGTGGTTCTATGTATTTCACTGTCACAAGCTCAGAATAATTGACAGTGTCCTTATGAATACCCATTTACATTCTTTAAATATCGCTTTATCACCTTCCTGTAAAAGGAATTCAAAGCTGAGCTCCATGTCTTGGATCGCTACCCTTTTCTCTTCCCTTCTCCACTGATTTTTATGCATAAAGACATAAAACCTTACTGTTTCTTATCAGGGACGACTTTGTAAAATGGAGCTCATACTTCTGAGATTAATTCTTTGTCTGCTGTCTCTCCGGGCCATAATTTCCTTATGTTTGTCTGGCTCTTCTAATCCAGTGAATTAAAATGAAAAGCTCAGTGCTGATTTAATATTCTTTGAGCTATTCTTTCTGGATTTCTAGATAAATATGAAAGGGCACGAGTATGTACTGCATTTTAAATTAGAGTTATGTGATGTGGGCCTTTGACACTTAAAACAAAAGCAAAAAACATTAAGGCTGCTCGGACCAGAACTTATCTAGAGAGGAAGCTGAGGCTGGAGGATACTGTTACAAGTCGATGCGCCAGGCTAAGATGTTTGCCTGGGAGAATTCTGGGATCTCATCGCTCACCTGCCATGCATGTTTTGTTTGTATTCAGGCAAGAGGTGGATGGTTTTTGGCTTTTGTCATGTGACATTATTGCTAGGTTTGGAAAGGGATTTCCAATTCCTGGAGCCCCTGCTATAACTTTCCCACAGCCTTCTGCTTTGCTTCTTATACTGTATATGATCAAAAGTGGGTAGAGTAGAACTACTTCAGCATATTTTTACTCAAGTAGAAGTGAAAAGTTGTCATCCAAAGAATTATTCATTTAAGAGTAAAACAAGTATTTGGTAAACATTAGAAGTAGTACTGTTTCACTGATTTAATTTTGACAAATAATGTAATCATAAAGACACTATCTTAAATTATGTTCGGGTTCTGGCACTCAGAATAACACAATAAAAAATTAGCACAAATGAATCCCATCATTACAAAATAACAAATTCAGGCAGTGATTTTCACAACCCATGCACAACACATAATCCATTACATTAAAGACTTAAAAACAAACACCCATTTCTGTACAGTTCTGGGATATTCCAGGGCTCATCACATTTACTATGCTAGTACACAGATGAATAGATTTACCTCTAATTACTGTAGCCATTCCATACCTGGTGCTATCTGATATGTCTGGCTACAAATGACTAACCTGTTTACTTTCTTATTATTAGAAAGTGGAGTCAATAATATAGTTTTGTATCATTGAAGTTTAGGGGTTGGATTTAGCATTACTGTCTGCTTTCACCACAGAGAAGAGTACAATGAGGTACAAACAGGATCCTTTGACTGAGGTGTAAAAGGCTGGAAGAGTCGAACAGGTTTAAGCAGGTAGATTTTTACAAGATTAACAGGCTACATGTACTTTTATATAGTTTGTATGGCTCAAAGATAGCAACATCCTCTCCTTTTTGGAACTTAATAGATTAAAATCTCTTCCTGATATCTCAAGAGATTCTCTTTCATTTTCTCATGAAGCTGTCAAACAGCCCCAGAGTACGATTGCAATACATCATAAATATACTGCATTTATTATATAGTGTATAATAAAAGATGGCTCAAATCAGTCCTTGGCTCATATTCAAAGAAATTTTCCCTAGAAAATCCAGATTTACACTGCATGCGGCTGCACACCCGCTTACACTGTGCTCCCCTCTGCCATGGCGGGGCTGTTTCTGATCACCCTGATTTACACTGCGTGAGCTCTGTTCTGCTGCGACACCCAAAAATCTCTGACAAGCACGCATGGGCAACGCAAGATTGCAAGATAAAGCCAGTAATAAAAAGGATGAGTGAGATCATATAAAATACTGTAGTTCTCAACTTCCAAAATTAATATTTTTCCCTCCATTGCTCTCTTACTTTGTCTGCCTTGACCGACACTCCTACTCCAACTTGAGACAGAGGATGTGACTTAATATATTTCAGAATAAAATCCACATTTTGTTTGTATTTTGTGTGTATGCATCGCCATAAATGATATATTTTGACAGCTATATATATATATATATATATATATATATATATATATATATATATATATATATATATATATATATATATATATATATATATATACACACACACACACCCATATACCCATATAGTCATTAATATAGCTAGGAAAGAAAAAAAAAGCAGAAAAAAGCAGTCTGTCTTTCGTAAATTATTTTAAAATATGGATGTTGTGCTCGTTCATTTTCCTGTTGGTGCGGGGGTGATCTTTGTACATTGCTCCGGCATCTGGCAGAAATAGGATTGGTTCTAATTTTGGCCAAATAGCAGTATGGATGTGCGCTGCCCTATGGCAGCAGTGTAAATGCTATCATTGACTGTAATGGGTGCATAATTACTACCGAGTCCATTCCATGGAGGAGCTGAGCGGAGACGCAAGTGGTGTAACCCCTAATTTATACTGCATCTGGCTCCACTCCACTGGTCAATTTGCAGGCGGACCACAGCTTGCATCTCTTCTCTGCTCCGCTGCAATGTGAACTGCAGAGCTACTACAAAACGCATGCGTGGGAAATGAGAGATCTAACCATAAAACCAATGATAAAAAGGATGAGTGGTGTCATAGAAAATACTGTAATTTTCAACTTCCAAAATTAATATTTTTCCCTCCATTGCTCTCTCACTTCGTCTGCCTTGATGGTGCTCCTGCTGTGACTTGAGCAAAAGAACTTGACTCAGTAGGTTTCAAAATTAAATCCACATTTTGTGTGTATGCAGAGCCATAAATGATACATGCTGACAGCATATATGTACAAATATAACCTTATTTTCACTATTAATATAGCTAGTATTTCAAGTTAATATAGTCTGTCTTGATTAATTATTTTGAAAATACGGATGTTGTGCTCGTGCATTTTCCTGTCGGGGGTGTGTGATCTTTGAAGATTGACTAAGCATTTGCTCCAGCATCCAGCAAAAATAGAATCAGTTCTAATTTTGGCCGATGGCTCTATGGAAGTGCGACACACTGCTCTGCAGTGCGCAGCCATGCAGATGCCGTTTAAATGCTCTCATCGACTATAATGTTTTTACTGCGGAGGCCACACTGTGGTGGAGTGGAGCTGGATGTAGAGTAAATTAGGGTTGAAGGCCAAGACTCTCCGTTTGCATCTGACTGTTCATGCTCCTATCCAACTTTTACCTAAGATACAGGTTTTGATTTGACGGTCTGTCTATGGACCATCGGACTCATAAGAGCAAGAATTCATGCTAGAATATGTACGGGAAATCCCATCAGCGTAAACACAAGTCTGTCGGGCAGTAAACTCTAAGTTACTCGAACCAGCTCAGACAATATTACTGTTTCACCTTTTCACTTTTTTCTGTACATGTGAACTCCTACCATGGGTAAGTTCACACCGTTTTTTTCATGAGTAAAAGTGTTTACTTTGTATTTTCCCCAAAAGCGAATGAGTTCTACTTTGCCACTGTGTCTGACTTCCTGTCTCATTCATGACTTTCCCGTCAAATTGCTGCATAGTTCTGACCAAAACAGATCCCAGATCTATCTTGGTTGGACAGTCGGCGATGCAGGTGCAGGGAGTCACTTGTGGCCCGTGAGGCTCCATTAACTTTAACATGTTCTAATTGCAATGTACATCACTTGATGTACACTGTACACTTTGCCAACCCGATTTTCCGTTGGTGTGTTTTCAAAATGGTGTGTTTTAGCCTTTAATTGGGGGTTATTAGCCTTTGTCCATGTGATTTATTTCAGTTAAACCTGATATGGTGTGACTTTTGAAGCAGGGACAACAGCGGCTGTCCCCCATCTGAAATTATCCTAATTTCTGATTGCATCATTGGCTGCACAATTGGTAGCAGTTTTCCATCAGACTGGTAGTTATGTTTTTCCTGAGTTGTTCCTGAATTGCTTCCTGAAGAGTACACCACTGTAGTGACTTGTGCTTATTTCCCAAAGCAAATGTGACAAATTTAAAGATAATTGAAGACTTGATCATGCCAAATTTGTGATATGATAGCTTACAATTCAAGTTATAAAGTTCTTAAAATATCTGCCAGAGTAGCTCTTGCTCTGTTAAAAGATTTTTATACACCAATAAGATGGGAAAGTGTCCTTGGGAAGCCATATATGTGCAGTTACTCTCCATTCTGGGGTTTTTGAACACCAGAAACTTTCACTTTCAGGGATGCACTAGTTTTACCACGATCAACGCTGCATCATTGATGTTGAGGGGGAGATAAGCCTGCGTTGAATCAGTCAGAGGATTTCTGCTGCGCATGTTCAAGAAAGTGAATGACATCATTTTAGCTTTTTCAGTTCTGCACAATTTTGTGCTGAACACCCAGGGTTCAGTTTTTTAGATGAAGATTTTTAAAATTGTCTATGATTCATCTATGGGCGGGGTCATTGAAACTATAACCAGGAGAGTGGTATGCAAATGACAATTTTAAGCAGCTGGGCTTATCAACATCTGACTGCATGCTGGTCCAGTAAGTACTATTTCATTGATTTCACTTGGAACTTGGTGACTTATAATTTCTGCAGCCCTAATCTGGATGGCTTTGATAAATTTTGCTATTTTGCTTTATATTAAATTAAGAAAATAAAAAAGTTGAATTTTATGGTCTCACTAACAGAATTATGACACAGTCCAAATGGTATTTATTTTAAAACTTTCAGCACCAAATAAATAAACCCTTCTATGATTTTTTAAATCAAAGTGTTATCAAATTATCCTGTTTAAGAATTTTTTAATATACTCTAATTTAGTCATTACATAGAGCTATATCTGTGACTACGTTTTCAACGTGGGCCGTTGTGTTGAAATTTTAAATCTTTAAAAATTAGATGACGTATTTAACCACTAGTTAGCAGCAGAGTAATGCAGGAGTCTAAACTGACTGTTGAATTTGGTTGCATTTCAACATTAAAATAAAACATATTAATTCAATACTTAATGGTTTTGATAAACCACCCACACACCTCAAACAATCCACATTCATAAATTTGTTTTGTTTATTTTTTGTTTTATTTTATTTTGGGATCAAATAGGTAAACAGTGTCATGAAAAAGACTCCATAAGACCATCAGACACAAGACTTAAGTGTTAAAAGCTTTAAAAGAATAACAAACAAACAGAAAAGATGTTTTAAAGTATTTTTTGTGCAGGGACTTGTATGGGTCCCTTGGGTCCAAAGTGTGATTTTTAATCATGGCTTAACCTGAAGGATTGGAATTGTTTGTGTCCCTTAATTAAACAAGTTATAATTATTGCTTTAGTAAAAAAAAATATCTCAGTCATCTGTTTAGTCTGTTTTGGTCACCGTTCCACCTCCTAACTTTAAAAAAAAAACTCCTTACAAGGACATTATGCAGATTAAACAAATTTCAGCTGCCGGAAATTGAAAAACCATCATGGCAGTTCATGTTAAATTTCATTAAAAGTTAGCGGGTCAGATACCCTGCTTTTGACAGATGACAGATGTAAAGCGTAGTATTGAGCTGAACATGGCTTACCTCAACAGCAGCCTTGGCTCGCTCAAACTCCTCCTCCAAGGACTGATGTCGTGACAGGAGGGCGCTCCCCCAGCGCTGCTCCTTCGTTAGACGAGCCTGTCACACACACGCATACACACATTTCATAACATAAACATTTATGCCAAAAAAGGTCTATTATATATACACCTTTACATTCACATAGCACATCACAGCACACACACACACACACACACAGCCAGAGGAAGAGGCGGGTTGGGAGAGAGTGCAGGGTCAGTCGTCACTGCTTTCTCAGGGGTGAGTAAATATTCCTGCCTCAACAAAGCCTCTGACATGCTTAGGAAGGATAGCAGAATCACTAATGTCAGCAACCACCACCAATGTACACCCCCATCCCCAGTCCACATCTGTAAAACTGGCTTCTCTCAATTTCACCCTCCACCCAAGCCTGGCCCAATTTCTGTGCACCTGCACATGCAATAATAAAAAAAAACAAGCTGATATATTCTCTGTGACAAACTTGGATGCAATGCTTTGCCCTGCTTTGAAAATAATAATAATCCAGTTAAGTTCATGCATGTAGTTTAGCATTGTCAGACTGCAGTGTAATTTCCATTATTTTTATTACAAATCTGCTCTAGTAAATGGCTTTTAGATAACCTTTAATGTTCTGGTGTGATATGACAGAATATTTACTGTAAATAGCAAAGGCTACATGTATCCCAGGGCAAGTAAATCTATTACAGGGACCAGTACTGCTTTATCTTCTGCTTTTATTGCTTGGGAGTTAGACAAGTTATTACCTGTAGCAATTCCCATCTCCACTGACTGCCACCATAGAAGTCTAATTTAGGTTGATGCCACTAAATGGATGAGGAAAATAAAAAAAGCCAATGTATATTTGAAAGAAGCAAAATCTTGCCAGATTTAGAGTTTCTAAGGCCCTTTGGGATGGTAAAAGTTATTTTAATACACTGCAGTTGGTGTTTTAAAGGAAAAATCCACCCAAAAGAGGCACAAAACAGGTAAATCAGTTTCTTACGTCTTAATAGCTTCATTATCTGGAGGAAATATTCCCTTGAAAACCAGACAACAGTTCCCATTCACCTGAGAGCAGGACTTATTAGCTATGCTTTAACATAAAGTTGAGAAATGGAAAATGCTTTCAATATCTGAAGAGAATCTGCACAAAATAATTGCAGTCTCATGCGCTCTTGTCTTTCTTCAGTAAAAGAAGTAATGTCATACAAATTGCAAAGACGCAAAATAGAGTAAAAGACATCATCTGTCAAGGTCCAATCCCCTTACTTACTGTTACTAAATAATGCTCATTTTCCAGCATGGTGCACACAAAGTTCACCATTTTAAATGCAAAAATCATTATAAAAAGAGCACTTAAAAATTTTTTATTTTAATTTTTGTTTTTTTACTGAATGTTGCCTGTTAGCATTATTGTACCTATAATTGAATCATGGATTCTACTTTAGTTGTAATAAAGCAAAGTTCAGGCTATTCCAATGTAGGCCATGAACCACTAATAGAGTGAATGTTGCATGCCTTTCTTGCCTCTATTTTCAGTAAAAGAAAGTACACCCGCTGTCAATCCTAGGATTTTACAGCGTAAATGATGTGGGTTTTACCAGGTTATGCAATGATTTAATCCTCGAGTATTTGAAATCAAACAAGACAGATTTTACTATGTTATTATTGGATCTAAAAAAGATTAAGTCAAATAAAAAAAGTGTGTGAAAAAATAAGTGCTCTCCAAAAAAACATCTTCATTTACCTACAAAATGCATAAAGCTCTAAAATTTAAAGAGAATGAACAGCTTTTATTGATTCATCTTTCATCATGACAGTGTAATATTAAATGAAGTTGGATAAGGGTGGATTTTTCCTTAAGGTCAAATGACTGAGCCACACAATTGTTGTTAGTTTAGAAATAAATCATGCAAGACATGTTTTCTCTTTGCATGCATGCTTTTTCCATGTGTTTTTGTGTATGTAAAAAGTGTGTGGGGGGGTCACTAACTAGACAGAAAAGTCAAACTGATCTCTACAGTATCCGAGTCACAGAGATAGCTTGTAATTCCTAAGTGAAACACATTTTTGTGTTTGTTTGTCAATAGCCTTTTTCCATGTGGAGCTTCTATCTTTACTCCAAACTCCATTATTCATGAGAGCTGAAAAGGTGATATATGCTTGCTTAGCAGGATCAACACTAATGGGCTCAGAGTAAAGCAGCTAAATAATTCATAGGCTATTAATCTAATAATGGCGTCAGGAACAAGACTCCTTATGTTAACCTACAGAGAGGTGTCAACAAAAAAGAGAAGCGCATGACATTTGGACATAATAGCACCACAAAAGAAGTGCTACCAGTACATCTTGATTCCTTCAAACTAAGACTTTGGTCCTAATTCAGATGGTCATGCTGTTGTAGTGGTGCAAATGTACAAGTCTTTTGTTGTTGAAAGGATACATAGGGAGGCTTACATGTCTTCCACTAATATACTGCCTGTTGAGCTGAAATGGAAGAATTGTAGGTGTTAGGACAAAATGATGGGTAAACAATGACAGAACAGGGTGACTTATTAGACACACACTTGAATATTAAGACATCATCATTGTACAGATGTTAAATAAGTTAACAAACTAATTTAAAATGTCTAAATGATGACTGATATGCTAAATGTTCCACATTGCTCATATAAAGCACACAGTAGTGGCGTTATCTATCATTACAATCTTCTGCTGTAGTACTGAACACTTACTTGTGATGCAAGGGCTGATTCTGGTTCTGGTTTGGTGTTTGCTTCCAACATGTTCTTATTTGAAGAGTCTGATTGGATTTTACTGTCTGTAGACCTAAAGGAGAAAACATCAACATGAGCTGCAGTATTGTATATTACTAGTTTTTTTATTTGATTCTTTTACATGTGACACGTATCTGACAGTTGGAAATCATTATGATGCTTCCAATGCAATTTATTTTGATATTAAAAGGTAAAAACAATTTTTTTGTTTTTAATCTGTTTCCAGGTAAGTTCAGATGTGTTTGGAACTTTATTATCTGCTTTAAAGATGAAAGTGTTTTTTTTCTTATTTAACAGTCAAATTTCTGAAATTGCATTAAATTATAGAAAATTGACATCTTAGTAAGTCTAATGTTTTTGGGTTAAAATATGCATTACAGAGGAATAATAAAGGAGGAACTACATAAATATACATTTTTAAATGCATTTATTTTAAAAAAACAGGTTATTTTCTGAATAATTGAATTAATGGATAACTAAATCTCAATTTTAAACACTGGTTAAGGAATTATTATTGTTGTATACAAACACTTGTGATATTAGATGATAATATTCATGTAAAATAAATCACTTTTGTTATGAAGTTTATTGTTGGTCACATTTTCATGTATATGCCAGTCATTGTGTTAGTATATTACAGTCTGCTAAACTATAAAGGGGGTTTATGCAGCAAGTAACTAACCTTTGGAGGTATAAATCTAAAATGGTATGATTTTAGATAATACTGTATACTGCCTAAGGCAGATGTAAACACTATGAGGGTCAGCGAGGGAGATTGTCTTACTTTTTGCTATCGTGGTGTCTGCAGTTTACATAAATGACTGAGTAACATGTTTACATCCCTTATATAAGTGTATCGCAAGTTCACTCAGAAATAGGAGATAGGGATTCTGTATCTGAACAAAAAGTAGATGTCAGACTGCTTTTAAGAGACACAGTCCTTCACCATAACACAATAGATATTGAGGTCCCACACCAGACTGTGACAGTGTCCTCTTTGTCTAAGTTCCATTGACGAGAGAAACATGTACATCCTGGGAACGCTGAATAGGACAATTTCCCATGTCTGAACTTCTTTTTGTGTGATAACAAAAACCAGATGAAATAGGCATATATATGGTCTAAATTGCTTCTAAAAAAGGGCTGTGTTCATAGTTCTTTGAGAATTCTCCTAAGATGTGGCTAAGATTCCTCCTGATTTGTGCACAGATCTGTACTTTGTGATATTAACTAAGCTTGAAAAAAAACCCCTCTTCTGTTCAACTAAGGTTGTCAGAGCTCTTGAGTGTGACCAGTTTGGTGGCAATTGCGACCTAATGGCAAATACTGCCCAGGTGTCCCCTCTCCCCCGCTGCCTTTCAGTGGCAGGCAGCAGCAAGCAGATCATCAAACGAGGCCGAGATGATGATCAAGTTTAACGGTGCCTGCAAAAATTCCAAAAGAAATCTTCCCTTCATTTAGTTTAAGTCTGAAATTATTCTTCTTAAGAAAAATGGCTTGAACATAATGAAATGTAAAATATTTGCACTTATAATTTAGATTTAGGTAACCAACCCATCTTATACAACACTATCCAGAAATATAGTTAAATACAGTATTTAAAGTTACAGAGAAAGTACCATTCCCTACAACCCTATGGAAAGAATAGTGACATTGAACTTCAGCAGTTGTAATTAATTTTAGTTAGTATTAATTTGTGTTGTACAGTGGGAAAAGGTAAAAAGTTTAATCAAGTTTATAGATGGTTAAATTTTCATGTAAAGGGTTGAAAGTTACCACATTTTCTATGAAGTAAAAAATTCAGCTGATTATCATAAACCTGTTTTCCCACATTACTGCTGAAATGTATTCATTTCACAAGAAAACATATCAGCTAATGTGTGTTTTTATTGTTTTACTGTAATTACACATTTTTTCATTAAAGTAAAATCAATAGTTTTTACTTTAAAATTCCTCTGTAATTATGAACCAGAAAATGAACATAAATATATCAGTCTTAACAGTCCTAACATTGCTCAAGTATTTGCAAAATATAGAGAAATGGTACTGCTATAACCATTTTTTACAGATGCAATAGTGGAAACAAAATTATGGTGAACATGAGCAAAAAAAAAAAAAAAAAAAAAATGTTACGTGATAGTATGTTTTGTTGTTATTGGTATGTGGATAGCATAACAGTTTTATGGCTTTGTTTTTATTCCAGAAAATTCACATAAAAATAAATATTCTTTGCTTGCAATGGACATATTGCATTTACAAATTAGTCTTAGTGTCACTGGTCTTTTGCCTGTATTGTGCAGATGGTGTTGGGTTACTTAATGAGCACAGTCTGATGGTGTATTTTATTATGCACAAACTTCTCTAGTACAAAATCCACATCTGTTGCTGCTGTAAGCATTCTCAGTATGGAGGCATTACTGATTATTCACTTTTCATCTGACAAGGGAACAGTTATTGGTATGGATGAAAAAAAACACAATTACATGGCTGGTATTTGTTCCCGCCACATACCATAAATGATGCGAAGTAGAGATTACAAAAAGGAAATATTAGGATATGCTAGAGGATAATTTTTGTTATATCTTTAATTTGTATTCAGATCAAAAAGTTTAGAACCTACCACAAAAACTCATTGGATGAATTTTTTGAAGACCGCCGTCTCTCCAGCTTCCATTTTCTGTTGCCATTCCTCTCAGTGTTGGGATTAAGTTCTTCCCACTTATCCAACGATCCGATGGTAACTAGGAAACATCAATGAAATACAGAAACCTAAGCCTCATGATGGCCACACAATAGTTTTGAAACAGCCTCAGTTGAATGACTGAAAAACACTTCATATTTTGATGGTAGTGAAGAGCATGAAACTTTCTAGTAAAATGTGACCTACAAAATAACCTATTAAGTCTGACAAGTCTTAATTGTCACTGATGTTTCACAAACCAAAGAGGGGCTTACATTTTTCAGGCTTTTTTGTCATAAAAAGCTTCAGTACCTAAATCAATGTCACTCACTTTCACTTCTAACTCATTATTACTTATCCCTTTCACTTTTTTAGATGCCAAATGCAAAAGTAATTGGCCGTATCCTGGAAATGCCTTTTAAAATGATAGCTGTCATTACCTTAAATTGGTTTGCCCCCTCTGTGGCCTATCCTGAGCATGTTTGAGATAGAAGAATAATGGAAATTATCGCTATGGAGGGAAAGTGGGAGAACAGCAGAGACAGGCTTGTCACGTTTTTGTGCCTTTAGAGCACAAGGGTGAAGTCAGCATAAGGCACTGCAGAGTATTTTATTTTATAGTTTCCTTTCAATTAATAGATTAGGTTAATAAAAAGAGATCCAAATAGCCATTTCAATTTATTTTGTGAGTCAGACAGTAGTTGTTTCTAAGTATCAAAATTCTAAATAACTGCTGGTTCATTGAGGGTGTAGTGACTTTTTCAAATTTTGATAAACAATGAAAGCAACTCTTCACTGTCTCTACCTGACTCAAGTGATGCCCTCTCTGGGTTTCGCATGCTTGGTCCTGTCTGTTCAACTTCCACCTGAATCAGCTCTGTCTCATCTGTCTTTTTCTTGTGTGAGCTGTTCTTTTGGCCGTCACCTCGGGACAACAAAGCACTTTTCTTGTCCTTGCTGTTCCTTCTCTCTCCCGGTTCACTGAGATCTAAAAGGTCCAGTGTTGAGGAAAGAACTGTAAAGTCAATAAACGAGAGGTTAGGTTATTAACACTGACAAACTGCATGCTAGTTGCAAACTGTCAGTGCTGACTTTTGAAAACAAAAAGCTGTCAGCTTGGTTTTTAATGACCCATCTTCATGAAATAAACTATACATTGGTTCATATATCTTTCATATGGTCATATAAGAAGCTCAAATGAGATGGAAAGAAAGAGATTCCCTTCATTGGGGAGATCTGATTCTTGTTTACTGACTTTATTGTGATTACAGTTTGATTAATTGTAAATTCAACTTTTGTTTTTAAATTTTTTTGAGAATTACAAATCATTCACACATCTGTCTGCATGCTTTCACATTTATTCTCAAAAAATGCAATTTGTTGTTGTTATACCAAGGACAGTATTCCTGCTCACTGACAACTCAAATTGTCTTAAAGGCACCGGAAGGCTGTTGTTTCCAGATGAATGCTAATGCTAATTTAAATTGAGGTAAATTCTCCATGAAATACGTTTTTGTAATTTGTTTCACAAAAGTAAACTATGTCATATCATTTCTCCTGTTTTTGCAGTTGGATAAATATAAAAACCACCTTTTACTGAAAACATGCAAAACAAAACAACTAATAAATTAATACGTCGACTAAATCTGGATTATTATACTAGATAAAAAAGCATTCTTGAAGCATTTCTCTTTCATCTCTAAGGATTGTGACTGTATATTTTGAAGAGCATGAGTTCATAACTGCAGGCACATGTCTGAATAATTGGCATGTTGCTGTTTCATGACAACCAACCAGAGAGCATTTGCTGACTGAAATCTGTGTGTAATTAGAGAGTGTGCTTGCCTTTCATGCCTTGTGCTTTTTAGATAACGAGGATAATTACAAATCAAAGGAGACAGACTCAGGAGGGTCGTTGTCTGAACTGTTTTTGGTGTTTTAAAAAGGGTGCAAGCTGCTCATGAAAACACAGTAATGTCAAAAAGATTAGTCCATTTCTTGATGAGACTGGACTAATGCTGTGTTTGGCCGCCAATTTGCTGTTTGATGGTTTAAACATGCACAATTTAGCTGACTTAGAGCTTGCTTTACCATTTCGGTGTCCATAGATTAAATTAATTACTTCACTTATGTCCATAAAAGATGCCTGTGTCAAGTCTGATATGGCACTAATGTCTTTGACAATAACAAAATTGGTACAGGCCCAGCTATATTAGAAGATCCCTGAAATAAAACACATCTTCACCAGCATCAATTTAAGGAGACACAGGATCAAGAAGTGTCCCATACTTGATTATCAGCCATATGCGTTGAATATGTCTTTGTGAATATATCAAGTCACAATTGACATCCCAGTGTGAGGGTGTGTTATATCACAATTGCAAAGAACTGCTGGACA
>CM026070.1:20382500-20815000 GCA_014839685.1 Anableps anableps | reverse complement strand
GGAAATGCAGTTGCTTTTACAGTTTTTTGTTTGGCTTTTTGTCCAGAGCAATATCACTTAAAAAGATGTTTTTTTCAGCATTGATAATTAGATCTTAATGGTACATTATATTATTAAAGTATATTAGATGTATCAGAAGCTTATCATTTTAAATCATCTATTTTGATTCATGCATGAAAGCTGATCTTGCTGATCTCCCCGCTGTTTTGTCTTGTTACAGCCCAAAACTTCAATTTGTTTCACTGAAATTGTATATGTTGACCAACACATGGTTGCAGAAAACTGTGAAAGGGAAGAATTGTGATAAATGGTTTTCAAACTTTTTTACAAGTGAAAATAAGAAAAGTTTGGCATTCTTTTGTATTAAGCCCTAGTTTTACTCTTTTAACTCTAAATAAAATCCCAGTGCAACTAGCTGCCTTCAAAAACCACCTAATTCATAAACAGAGTCCACCCATGTGTGATTTAAAGGAAGGTATTATGTAAAATCAACTTTTTTGAGCATTATATCATGTTATAATGTTATTCTCTCATCAAAAACATACCTGGAGTGTTGATTTCATTCTTTCATACATGTTTGAGGAATCCTTGAATCACCCATGGCAGCCATGGCACCCATGGCCGCCTGTTTCCACAAAGCTCCTCCTTGGAGCTGCAGTCCTCAGCTGAGCTTCTGCCCAACATTGCACCCCGCCCCTGCGCCTTTCCAACACAGCTTCTCCAGACTAGCAGCAGCAGCAATTAGCAAACACCTGGTGGAACTGTGTGTCCGCTGAGCTTATCATACAAACTACTTCTCAGTCCAACGCTCCTAAGAACGGTTGTAAATAGGATAATTAATGAACATTGTTATGATGAAGTGCTGAAGGTGGAGTTTTGGAAAGAGTGAGAGAGTAGGGGCTTCTTAAAGAGACAGAGGCCAATTTCAAGGCATTAAATTGCAAAGTCAATTTTCTTTTAAGTTTTGTTTGATATATACTGCATTTTTAGAATGACTTAAGGCAACATAGTTACTTGATTGTGGTATGAAATGGCACTATGTGCCTGGAAAATGCATGATACCCCCTCTTTAAATGCTAATCTGTTCTTTGAAGGCCTCAAAGTTTATTTAGCAAACATTAGTGAACAAACAGCATCATGAAAACCAAGGAATGCACCAACCACTCCAGGAATAAAGTTGAAGAGAAGTATAAAGCAGGATTAGGTTATAAAACAATATCCCAAGGTTTTGACATCTCATGGAGCACAGACAGACTGGCAGAGCTGCAAGCCTAATCAAGACATGGCCATTCACCTGAACTGATAGGCCAGGTAAGGAGAGCATTAATCAAAGAAGCAGCCAAGAGGCCCATGGTAACCCTGGAGGAGTTGCTGAGATCCACTGCTCAGGTGGGAGAATCTGCAGGATCAATCAATGCACTCCACAAATCTGTCCTTTATGGGAAAGGAACTAAAAGTAGGCCATTGTTAAAAGAAATCCATAAGAACTCCCATGTGTAGTTTGCCACAAGAAAAACAGTGACACAGCAACCTCTGGAAGATAGTGCTCTGGTCAGATTTTTGGCCAACATGATACTTTATATAGTGATAAGCTAAAATTGCACATCAACATCCCCACTGTGAATGACGTCGGTAGCTAAACATAATACACCAAGAGTTACAATGGAATGGTATTGCTTAAAACGGGTGAGAATGGCATACTCAAAGTCCAGACCTAAATCCACTTGAAAATTTGCGCTGCGAGTGTCGGTAAAGAGGGTTCTACAACGTATTGACTCAGCAGTAAAGAATATAAACCCAGACTATTGAGATTATTATTATTTTTGTTATTTTTTAATTAAAAAACATGTAAGCTTTTCCTTCCACTTCACTACTATACAATACGGTGTTTCAGTCTATCACAATAAATTCCCCCCTGAAATACATTGAAGTTTATGACAGTAATGTGACTAAATGTGAAAAAGCTCAGGGGCCGTGAATATTTTTCCAAGGTATGCTAACCAAAAAACACTGTATTTGCAAACTGGAAAAAACAACAACTTTTTTCCTATGGTGAAGTGCCTGTTTAGGGCACATCAGTAAACTACTATTTACGATAAACTTTCCTTACAATATGCAGGTAAAATGGCCTGCAAAGAGCCACAGAATGAAAAGACACTATTATCAGTGCTTGTATCACCTTCCAAACCATGAATATGCTAATCACTCTCTTTGGCTAGGATGGAAACGTTTGTGGGTTTGTCAGTGCAGCGGCAGGATAGGTTGCATTCTCTTCAATATCTGCACTCAGAAGGCTCAACAAATTGCAAGTGTAAATATAAACAATTTCCCAGTCAATGCTACATAGTTCGAAGGTAAAAATTGGTTTGTCCCTGAAAGATGGATTAGCCACCACATGCGGTTGGCAGGCTGGCCAGATTGTCTGTAAAAAAACAGAACTGAGGGAGCATACTGCTTTCTGTAACTGCTCTTTTGGCTGAACTCACAAGTTGAATTTTAATAATGGTGCATGAGGTTTAATTATGAAGGATGAAGGGGTCTGCAACCTGCCATATGGTTACTAAAAATTACTCAGTGTGGGAATTACAGGTCCACTGTATGGTATGTTCATTGAGTAGCTCTGAAAAGTAACATCTGGAGATATATGTTCATGTGTGTACAATACAAAACAAAGACAAAATCTATTTTAACAACAACAAGTTATGGCTCTGTGGTTTCAAAGAGTTTTCTCTTCTATTTTTAGTTCAACAGACTTCTTCAGTATAATATATACTTAACAAGTCCTGATTCCTCTATCACTCAAACAAAGCACACATGAAAAAGAATGCATTAATATTTGATGAGATGGTTACTGTATGAATTTCATTTTTTCGTCTTCATTTTCTTTGTCCATTAGCTCATCCATGGTCAGAGAAGGTTGCTCCAATAAGTTCTCTGTATAAGGGTCTGAACTCCCTGGCCTGATGAAGCTTCTCCACCATGCTCTCCAGGAGGTCTGCTTAAGCTGGTGTTCAAGCAGAATTTGCTTAGCCTCTCACGAGCTGTGTTTCCATCAAAGTTTTTTTATGCACATTTTGAAGTATCGCATTGGAAAAGGTTGATAGAAACTGCAGAATTAAAAATAACATCCTCAATTTAGGTGCTTTTTGGCTTTTCCAAAAAAAATTTAATGTACTAAAGGGGAGATAAAACACATTTGCCAAATAAGTTCTGATGTAGCAAACATTCACATCCACTGGTACGTCTGTACCTTACCAGAGGCACGAAACTCAGAAAATTTCAAAGTCCAAACCATCAGCTTCGAGGGGAGGACTCTCTCCATTTTTTGAGATGTATGATCCATGCTAGTTTGAAACTTCTACATCTTGTTTATTATAGCAATGCGCGTATGCTTTGTGTAGTCTGGTTGATACTCTCCAAACCAGTAGATGGAAACACGGCCGATTAGCATTTTCTTTTAGTTTTCTTTCTTGCAACATTTTAGAAGTTAGCTCAAAATTTGCATGACAGATGGATAGAAACATAGCTACTGTCTTTATCCAGATGTCTTAACCCACTTCATCTGGTGGAGTTGCCCAGTTGAGTAACTCTGCAACCAACTACTTTCCCCAAGCCATATTCATTAACATTTAATGAACCCAAGCACCCAGTCTTTTCACTGCTATCAAAGAATCAAAAACAATGCATGTACAGAACAGAACTTAATTTAGAAGGTGAGAAAGATTACATAACATGTATATATCACCAAATTATGTTGAACTGCCTGTCCAAGAGAGCTGAGACTGATGAATTTTTCATATATAGTAACTGGCAGTTGCACAGAGAACATTTTGTAAAATTTTGACTGGAAATGACAGTGCTTTCTGCGATAGTCAAAACCTTTAGTAATCGAAAAACCCAAATGGAAAACAATAATCCAAAAATCAAGTAAAAACAGTAAATCCCCCAAATTTAATAAATAATAAAAAATAGTAATTCAAAATCAAATAGTTGAGGAAAAATAGTACATTAAAAAGATTCAATAATTGATAAAAAATAATAATAAAAAAATCCGATAACTGAGGAAAATAATAAATCCAACACAGAATCAAAAAGCTCAGAATAAAGCCCAAAGACTGGATGAAAATAATAAAAAAATTGCATAATTCACAGTGAAACCAAAACCAGGAGGAATGAGTGAAATCAGTACCTGGGCTGCAGTGGTTAGACCCCTCAGCACAGAATCTTTGTTGAGGTTTCAATGCTCTCAAAATCCACTGGCTAATCTTGTTGCAATCTCTAACCACAATAATGACTCACAAAGCTCCTGAGGGATAACAGCGATCTTCCTGTCTTGCATTATCCTTTATATTTGAAGCATTGTCACATCTTTTCTGTATGTGGAATATTTTGCTTAAACTGAAGGTACTTTCCATTTGTGCTTGCAACTTCTGACACTCTGTCCCTTAACTTACTGAGTCAAATTTTCAGACAAAATCATATCAAAGTCATCATCAAAAATCATCTTACACCTAATTTGATTTATAGTAATGATTGTTATTTTTAAAAATATAAAAAGCATCTTTCTACTGACTACCATGTTGATTATGAACTAATAAACACAGAAACACACTAATAATTCAAAGTCCACCATCTCATCTTCTAACTCCCACCTTTACTTACTGTCATACTTACATGAAAATAAAAGGCTTCTACTGCAAAGATAATATAAGAAAATATAAAATACACGCAACCTCATATTTCTTTTACTGCTTTCATATTTTAACTTGAACAAGTTTTACAGCATGGGATTTGGAAGGATCTCACCTCCTCTTGACAGAGCGCTTTCCTTTCAGTGCTTTTATAGTCTTATTTGAACAGCTTTTCTAAAATGGGATTTGAAGAAATCTCACATCATCTTGACATCATGCATATTTAAACAAAAGGTTTTTTTCACCTGAATATAAAATTGATATTTTGCCAAAAGATGACTTGAATGATTGGATCTGCTTTAAAGAAAACGAAAATGCAAGTAATACAAATTTAAGTTTTGCTACTCACAGCAATCCTTTGAAAAAAACTGCATGAATACGAACCCAGACAAGGGTCATCCGTTTGTTGTGTAAGATTTTGTGAGACGCTGTGAAAATGCTGAGCAAGCACAAGTAATTAGGGCGACTGAGGGTTTGTGCTGGTGTCAGAAGAAAGATGTAGTTCACAGGAAGTCTTGCACTGAGAAAGGAAGTTATTTCACCCTTGACTGTATTTTCGCTGAGTCCTTATAAATAGTGGCAAAAAAATAAGGAAAAAAGTCATGAGGCCAGATCTTTTAAAGAACTTATTTATTTAGAGGTTTACAGAACATTTTCTCTACTAAGTTTGATTGTGTTTTACTGAAGGCTAAGCTAATGACTAAGTCTGTTCAAGCTTCATTTCATATTTTTAAAAAAATATCTATAATGGTATCTGCTTGCATAATTAGTTTTCACTCACTCAGTTGAATGTAATGCTTGCTGAATAAAAGCAAACTTAAACATTGATGTGATGAGCATATAGACACCCTTGGAAATGAAAATTGCCACAGTCTGTTTGTTACGTAAAGGAAACAAGAATAGCTCTCTGGTTTTACTACTGATTGATATTAATGTATGAGTGTGCTTTTTTATTCATAGGTTTTAATTTTGTTTATTCATTTGTTCTGGGAGTTAGGATGGCCACAGTGAAGGATACAGTGGATAGATCTAACTTTGAATGTACAAAAGGATCTTGTTATGCATCTGAACCAAACAACAGTCTATGCAAAGAAAGGACAATAGATAGATGCATAAAGGTCAGTATGTGTGCACAATCCAAGAAGAAACCTCCCAGCTGGGGAGAAGTGCAGACATCTCCACATTGCACACACCTCAGTATTGCATAAACAGATTGGATTCTGAGAAGGAAGCTACCTGATATTAATATTAAATAGGATGGCATCCTTGGAGCTACATAGCCCTTTGCACAGAAACTCCTCCCATCTGCATTTTTCTGTGTTGCAGATAAGCTGATTAAAATCTTGGTGTTTTCTACTCCATAGCAAGGCTAAAACCCATGGTAGTCAAGTCAAGTCAAGTCAAGTTTATTTGTATAGCACATTTCAGAAACAAGGCAGTTCAAAGTACTTTACATCATAAAACATTATGCATTAACCAGTTATAGAACAAGCAATAAACATTACATTTTGACAAATGCCATAATCAAAATCATCAAGCAAATACACATCAAATATATTGATCAATGTTCCACTTACTGCTAATTAAAGGCAACTCTAAACAGGTGGATTTTTAGCCTTGATTAAAAGGAACTCAGTGTGTCGGCGGTTTTGCAGTTTTCAGGGAGTTTGTTCCAGATTTGTGGTACATAGAAACTGAAAGCTGCTTCTCCATGTTTGGTTATGGTTCTAGGGATGTAGAGTAGACCAGAACCAGAAGACCTGAGTGATCTGGAAGGTTGATACAATGACAACAGATCTTTAATGTATTTTAGTGCTAAGCCATTCAGTGATTTATAAACTAACAGAAGTATTTTAAAGTCGAGTCTCTGAGCTACAGGGAGCCAGTGTAAGGACTTTAGAACTGCAGCTGCAGCTGTCTGATTGATTTTTTAGGTAGACCTGTGAAGACACTGTTGCGGTAATCAATGTGACTAAAGATAAACGCATGGATGAGTTTCTCTAGATCTTGTTGAGACAGTCCTTTAATCCTAGAGACGTTCTTCAGGTGATAGAAGGCCAATTTTGTAACTGTCTTTATGTGTCTCTGAAGGTTCAGATGTGAATTCATCACTACACCCAGATTCTAGTTATTACAACTAGTTTTTAGTTGTAATAACTGAAGCTGTGCGCTAACTCTTGATTGTTCTTCTTTGCATCCAAAAGTAATAACTTCAGTTTTGTTTCTGTTCAGCTGAAGATTATTATGGCACATTCATGCATTGATTTGTTCTAAACATCTATTTAGTGCTGGTATGAGTTCAGAGTTACCAGGTAACATTGTGATTTAGAGCTGTGTATCAGCTCTACATTAGTGGTAGAGGTGCAAAAATTTGTCTTATGCATAGGGAAAAAAAACGTATATCATGAACAAACATTCTATTGCAGATGTCTCATCAGTGGTGATAGCATTGTGTGAGGTTAACTGGTTATGTTCTAATATTCATCGTATTAGTTTCTGTGGTGACTTAATATTTTTATTTAGAAATATTTTTAGTGGGTATAGCAGGATCTACAGTTTATTTGAAGATATAAGGTCTATGATAATAGTCTATAGCCACAGATTTAGCTGTACTATGCAATTAAAAAAAATCCTGACAAACTGAACTGCCTAAATGATAATATGCTGACTTTTAATTTTTAAGTATTTTTTAATTTGGTTCTTCTGCTGTAAAGATCTAAACTTTGTTATATTCAACCAAGTATCCAGTATCCTTGCGACTTTTGTTAAATCAGGGATGGGTTACTCTAAAAATACACTTTTTATGGGCTGAGTTCACACTGTGGATTCTGATATTTATACACAAATATTTTAGACATTTGGCATTTTTAGACTTGTTTTTGTTTTGCTCAAGATAAAAAATAAAACATTATATGTACATCCAGTTTAACTTTCCCTACATTTCATGACTATTTTCCTTGTGTGCAAAAAGAGAGACTATTTTTACAATTTTAGATTATTAAAAAAGGAGCAAAATTGTTGAGGTGCTTTGCTCACAGGTTTTTATGCAGGTATAAATCCTCTGTGAAATGTAATTATTTTTTCTTATTTACCCTCTGAATATTTATATAGTATATTGTATCTAATTGGATTTAGATTGGGATTGCATTGATGTATACATTCTCTAATATAATTTCTGTTTTGAATTGGGACAGGATGAAAAATTCCTAAATATGAAATTACATCTGACTGGTTTCTCTGAAAGGACTGGGCAGATTGACTTTAGCATTAAACTGGACAAAACAGTTTATGAATGATAAATAAAACCTTCTTTAAAACTGATTTATTCTCAAATAATTTGAAAATTCTGATAATTTTAGTTTTCCTAAAGAAAATAGATGTTTTGGGAACTTTGAAAAATATATTTTTACTTGTTTGGGGGTGCAGCTTTCATGAAAAATACAGTACTGTATGTTCTGCACTGATTTTCAATATCCAAGAAAAAACTTCTGTTGTTCGTGTTTGCAGCACATTATTTAAAGCTGTTTACGAGCTGCCTCTTGGCTGACTCATCTATTACATGTCAGCAGTGTGCACTTGGAAAACTCAGAGGACACCTGATGACTCAAGGCAGACAATCTCTTAACAATGTAAATGATATTCATGAATCCACCGGCTGAGTAGCTGATAACCAGAAAAGCCTTTGTGGTTGAATAACAATTTATGTGTTTTTATAGTTGTCTGTTGCAGACATCTGTAAATTCCGGTTTGTATTATATTTATTTTAAATACCACAATACTTATACAGTGTATCTTTCCTGGGGTTTGGAGTGACTTCCTGTAAATAATTGCTGTCACTTGAGTTGAATGAGGGTCATTTGTGACAGACCATAAAATTCATCTGGAGAAATAAGTCCTTTACAGGACTGATGCTAAGAGCCCAGATAAGTCTTGTTTTGACTCTGACAGCTTGCAGTGTCAGCATTTTCTAAGGAAATATGTCATGATATTTACTTGTGGAACAACAGTATGAACAGTATGATATTGAAAAGCAAGTACCAGCAACCATCTTGTTGCTTAATCGATTCACAAGACAAAAACACAGATAAAGACAAGGCGATGTACTGTATTTCTTAAATGATGCAGAATGCAGTGGAGTGGTTTTAAGTTATTTTACTTTATTGTGCTCTGAGATTTTTGTTTTTCTTTTGGTGAACTGTGGCCAATAATATGTAATTAAAACATATCAAATGTGGCTTCTGGAATTATACATTATATCGACAAGTGTATTGGCTCGTCTCCCTTCACACATATATGAACTTAAATGATTCTTCCACAGTGTTTAATATGAAGTTGGCCCAATCTTTGAAGCTATAAAATTTTCTACTCTTCTGAGAAGCTTTTGGAAAACAAGGTTCAGGAGTGTGTTATTGTAATTTTTCACCATACTTTCAGAAGTGCATTTTTAAGGTCTGACACTGATGTTGGACAAGAAGGCCTTGTTCACAATCTCCTGTGCTTCATCCTAAAGGTCTTCTATCAAGTTGAGGTGTATAGGCCAGTCAAGTTCTTGAACGCCAAACCCACTCATCCATCTCTTCACGAACTCTACTTTATTCACTGCTGTACAGTTATGTTGGAGGAGGTCATTTTTAAGCTCTTCTCACACGATTGAAAGTATCAAATTATCTTGGCATGCTGACACATAAGATTTCCTTTCACTGGAACTAAGTTTTTTGTGTTTTGTTTTTCTGTTCTGACCCAGTAACAGTTAACAGGTTACCACAAATGTCATGAAAAATGTAATGAACACAAAGACAAAAAGAAAAAGAGAAAAAAAGGGGGGAAAGGAAAGAAAGAAAGATGGAGGGAAGGTTTAAAGAGAAAAAAGGAGATTGAAGTAGAGGAGAAAAAAAGCATAGAGATAAAACAAGTCAACGCCCTTGAAGTCTGCCTCGACCTGCGGAAAGAGAAAACAAAACAAAACAGAGAATCCACAACAACAAACAACATATGCATATATAATAACAGTTATTACGTCAATGGAAAGTACACAGTACAAGGTAGTATAAGATGTATTTAGTGGCAATCATAGCCCGATTGAGAATGTATCTAACAAGCACCTGAATCGAGATACCTGTGTCCATGTGTATGTGAGTGTGCTTGTGTCTATAAGGTTTCTCCCTAAGAATATTTGATAGTAGATGTGGGGGCCCACAGATCCACCCCCCAGGACATGTGGATGACATGAGGAAGACCGGAGCCACAGACACCAAGTGGCCCCCCAAGCATGGAGCCCCAGGAGTCCCCCGCAGGAACAACTGGACCCCACTCTCCAGAGAGCAGCAGAGGCAAGCCCTGGGTAACCCCTGGCAACCACGATGCAGAAACCCCAGGGGGTTGCAGGGACGAACCCACAGGCTCTGCCAGCAACCTGCTACACCGGAGCACATCCAGCCATGGACAAAGAAACCCAAGTCCAAAGGGCAAAATTCTCCCCCAGCAGAGGCCCAACCAAGCCAGGGCACCCAGGCCCCAGCAAGCAGCCACCAGGCTGAGCCAGCACATACCCTGGCACCCAGCCTCAGACACCAAGAGCCACCAATGCATCGGTGGGCAGAGGCACCCGGCACCGGACGGGAACCTGCCAAGCTGCCAGGTACACACCAGCAACTCCAGGCCACCCATAAAACAATACATGGACCCGCACCAGCCAGGAACCCACATCCCAGCCTACTCACCTCTCCAGGCCAAGTACAACCCACCAGCCAGCCCCGTGCCACCACAAGCACCCCCACACTGTGAACACCATCCCAAGATGACCAGCCAGCCACCCTGGCAACGCAGAGCCACACCCCCTATCGCCGCCACACACCTTCAACAGCCAGGCACACACCCTCAGCAAACCACCCGCCGGACCACAGCAGCCACCCTAGTCAAAAGGCCGGCCACTGCAACCAGGGGCGATGATGATGATCCAAAAATCCAAACAATCCCAGGAGAACTAGATTGCCCCAAGCCCACCCACAGCCCAGACTCCAAACAGATGGCCTGCTCCTCCTCCCAGTCGCCAACCCCAAATGGCAAACACGGGTGTAAAAAGACCCCACAACCCCCTCTGCCCACTCAAATATGGTGTTAATGTGTATTGTTTTATCGTGCATTTAAAATGGGTGAGATGGGGCAGCGGCTAACACAGACGCCCCCCTTTGCCAGAAAGTAGGCGGTGTCAACTCACCTCCCAACCCTTGCCCAGAACCATAAATGTCTACATGCAACATTTGTGCCCACCCCGGACCCTGTTTAACTTAATGAAAGTTGCATGTCCCTCTGTCCATCCCTTTTTCCAGTTTCTGTGCTCAACACAGCACTGAGACTACCCTTGTCAAAATGTTCAGTGATATCTGCTTAAATGCAGATGGTGGTAGAACCACAATTCTAGTATCATTGGACCTCAGTGCAACATTCGACATTACTGACTTTAAAGTGACTTTACAGTCTTTAAAGTGACTGGAGAACTGGATTGAATTCTCTGGTCCAGTACTTGACTAATTTAAGTCTTGCTTAAAGAACACAAACTTCTTTGTGTCAACAGGTAATTTCACATAGGAAAAAAATCACGTGGGAAGCCCCAAAGTTCCATCTTGGGGGTCCTCTTATTAATGTCCCCATAGCTCAGATAATAACAAATAATATGATAATATGACCTTTCCTCTGCAGATCATACACAGCTCCATACCACAAATCACTGCATGGATGTGCCATAACTTCCTTCACTTGAATAAAAACTTGTGGTGGGACTTGCTTAAAATTTTTAATCAAGTTAATTGCAGGGTCTGTAATTAATTAATCACAATTAATCATATTTTAATTGAAAACTATAAATTGACAAATGAAATAACATTTTCAAAACAAAAACCCCTTTTTGCTGCTAAATTATTGAATAAATAGACATATGAGCGCAACAACAAAGATATTTTTTTTGTTTTAAATCTGTTATTTAGGTTATTCAACTATCAGATTGGTGCAAGGTGCTATTATACCTATTCAACTTTCAAGTGGTTCAGGAACCCCTGATCATGCTTGTGACTTCTTTGGAAAAAATACTTCTTGAGAAATGCTACCTCTGGATTGCTATGGTGGTGCAGGGGCAGAGCGCACAACTCATATAAAGAGACACCAGTCCATGGCTGTTATGGGTTTGAGTCCCAGCCTGTTGACCTTTGCCAAATTTCTTCCCCCTCTCACACAACTCACTTTCCTGTCAGTCTACTGCCAAATAAAAAAAGACCACTAGAGTCACAAAAAACCCCAAAACATTAAAAAGATTAACTCTGGATGCTAACATTTGCGTTGGGGACATCTGTGCTTGCTACATGTCTTCCATTGAGATGGTATTTAAAGCTTAAATCTACTCCTTTTTTCACACAATAGATTTACGGCCGTACCAGAAACATGTGAATACCAGTCCCAGCCGGAACCTTCGTACGTACAACCCCACCGCACCCCGCCCCCCAAAAAACTGTGATTAATTGTGCTAAAATTTTTAAAGCATTACAATCTATGTAATCAAACTGCAAAAATGCTGAAACATTTCTTTAAATCAAGGCTAAAAACCCATATGTTTAGAGTTGACTTTGATTAATAATAACGTGAACATCATGAATTGTAGTCTGTATTTCAACTTTTCATTACTTTTTTTTATGATGTTACTGCAATCTAATGTTTCTTATTTGTTGTTTATGTTTTTATCATGTGAAGAACTTTGAATTACCTTGTTTCTGTAATTTGCTATAGAAAAAAACCTGCCTTGTCTTTTTGCTGTGCTTTGGTTCTGTCTCCAAAGACTCTGTCTTAATAGAAGACGTTTTCTCTTGGTCTCCTCCTGGCTCTAACTAGTACAGTTTTCCTTTCAGTACATAAGCAAATTTAAGTAATTCAAGATAAGAGCAAATCAAAAACTTTCCTATTAACTAGCTTGAATGTATTAAAGGAGTCATGACAACAAATTTCATTTTTCTGTGGTTTGGGGGGTATAATATCATCTGTTGTGCACTGATGAGGCCGTGTGAATGTCAAGAGTTGGTATCAAAAGCCCTGCTCATAGGCGGTCAGCTTTGTTTCTTTGCTCATATTCTCCAATTAGAGCGCACCATCAAGCAAACAGTCTTCCTCCATATGTTCATATTTTTCAACTGGAATACTGCTCATCCAATTTACTCTTTCTTATTAGGTTTTCTCAAAAATAACCAGAGAAACCCAACTACTGGCTGTTCTTCTGTCAGGTACGCTGAATTCTTGCCGAATGCATTTCTACAAACCCATGGAACATAATTGTTTGTTTCATATTGAGTCTCTAATGTATTATTATCACAGTTTTAAGTAAGCATTATAATCATCTGTTCTTAGCTGTTACCGCAACACATTTTGTACAATTTTCATTAAAACTGAAATAATGACATCTCCTTATTTTCTTTCTCCAGTCATCCAGAAAATAGGGATAGAAGATCAGTTGTGTTCTTCCTGAGAGATGTGTCAAGCACAATGCAGGTACCAAGCAAATACTAATTATTGCTTGAGTTTAAGCCCAGGAGAGGAGCTTATTGAGCTGTTTGCCCGTTACTCTGAGCAGCTGGAACTTTGCTTTAGTACCTCTGACATTTTCCATATTCTCTTCCTATGCAACCATTTTTCTTCCTTTTCTATACAACACATTCTGGTGTTTTGTTTACAAGTGCTTTAAGAGGTAATCTTAAAAAAATATGCAGTGGAAACTCTTGGCTAATTGTGCCACTTGGGCTTTCCTCCAAGATATTTCTCAGATATTGCTGTCAAGGGAACAGCGAGACTTGTCAGAACCTGAGGTGAGGACATGGGGGAGGTGGAGAAGACGGAAAATACTAAGTTAACTGGAGGGTGTATAACAGAAATATAAGAAAAAAATATGTATGGACTTACAAAATATAACCAGTCTATGCTTTGTGGTTTATAAAATTAATAGAGGGAGTATAACATTTAACTAACATTAATTCTAGCTCTTCAGCATGAGTACTTTAGTTTTTTGAAAAAATATTTTTTAATGTTTTTAAATCATTAAAAAATGTCTGCATCAGGACATTACTCATTACCATATTTTAGCTGAGTCTGTGGGTGGTAATGTGGTACCATGTAGTCTCACAGGCCTGAATACTGTAGGTTTGTTTCATAGTTTGTGACTCATTCTAATGGGCCTACGTCTGCCCTTACAGTGAACTATAAACCTTTATGCTGAGACTGACTAGATTTCAGAATGATCTGGTAAGTTTTAGCAAACTCTCCTGGCTCTGTGTTTTCTAAACCCACACTATTTCTGCTAAAGCTAAAAATGAGTGGGTGATATTAAGTGAACATTTTAAGATAATTTCAAAACTACTCATGATTTTTTTTTTTTTTTTTTTTTTTAGAAAAGACTAAAGATTAAATCTTTCCCCTTAGATTTTTTTCAAAATAATTCTCCCTTGTAATAGTATTTGTGGTTTTAAGCATATTTCTATACTGACATCCTATATTGACTATGTTTCTTACTTAATGAGTAAGAAACATAATCAGGAACAGATCTGACTGCATTTTACCAATAAATTTGATGTGAGATGTCCTGCTTACAATGAAACTTCTTCTTGCTGTCACATCAAACTAATTGTATATTTATATAATCACTTTCTTTTTCAGATTTGTGTGCATGCATTTAGAGTCATAAAAATTAAAGTCTAGAAATATTGAGATGTCATGTCATTAAAATACAATTCTTAAGAAGAAGAGCCTTTTTTAATATTCCCGTACTCAGCTCATGCATAAGATATTTACCAGCTGCTCTTTGCAAAACAGTGCTGACTTGCACCAGCTGCTCTCTTTTGCACATGTTTGTATAAAGTTTGTCTTGGAAAAATAAGAATCTGTTTAAAAAACATTGCAGAATTTAGGAAACATACTGTTATCCATCATAACTCCTCAGTTGTCTCCATATAATCTTTTTTGACACTTTTTTTTATTAGCTTTTCTGTTGTTTTTTTAATGCTGAAAATCTGTTAACATTATATAGACAAAACATTTGCTACTAAAGTGAAATATTCGTTCCCCTGTCAAAAGGACATTGTGTAAGTAGGTAAGTAAAACCTTATTTTTATAGCACCATTTAAAGACATAGATCAAACCTCAAACTAAAGGGGAGAGTGTTCCATAGTCCTGGGGCTACTGCTGAGAAGGCCCTGTTAACTTTAGGTTCTACCTCATATGTGGCACAACCAGCAGGCCTTGGTCACATGACCTTGGGGACCTGCTAGGGATAAACAGATGTAAAGGTTCTGAGATGTATCCTGATGCTTGACCATTCAAAGCCTTGTAAGCCCTATAAGTGAGAACCAAGAACCTGAAGTGTACTCTGGAGTGGATGGGGAGCCACTGGAGCTGAATTACTAACAGTGTGATGTGAGAAAACTTCTGTGATTTGGTCAGAAGTCTGCAGGGTTCTGCACAACCTGCAAATGGGCCAGTGATACTTTGTTTGGGCAGGTGAATAATGAGTCCACTCGTTAAATGCCACTTTATAGTAATTAAGAAGTAATTACATTAGATGTTGTTGGAAAGTACTGTGCAATGTAGAACTTTCTTAGGTTTCAGCTGTTTCATAATGATCTAATTGAAAGCTTTTTGCAAAATAGTTTAAACTGATTCCATCATCATGAATCATTGCCAATTTGCCTTATTTTATCTGTTTTAATCAACTGTATACCTTAAGTTGTCAACATTAATATTGTGAACTGGATCAATGAGCTTCTATTTAACTTTAAAGGGTAATCAATCAGGGAGGTAGTTTGAATAATTTGCAGCAAAAATCACACTTATTTGTAATATGTATTGTCAGAAAAGTCCTGGTAAAAATTTGATACAACCCTGTTTAGTTAGTCGTATTAGACTAATAATCACAAGTTTGTTGGGAAAATAATAAGCCCCCTTTACACTGACATAAGATCATGCCATGACAAAAAATCAGACAAAGCATTGATGTTCTCTTCAGGGTCATGGAGATGTCTTCTGGGTTACATTAAGAAAGTAATGTGTTCCCTATTATGTATGATAGAGCCTGAGAGTTCCCTGACTGTTTTGAGCATGCACAAAACTTCTGTGGTGAAATTGTGGTAGTTCGCTAGTGCAACGCATATCTTGGTCTTGGTTTAAAGCAGAACTGGCCACACTGTCCTTATGAAAAGGCTTCAACAATCACAAAACCTCAACATATCAACACGTGAATGGCTGCACAAGGAAAAAGTGTCCACAGCTCCAAACCGAGTATGTAGGGTGGTTGCTGAGAGTTCAGCTGAAAGTGTGTTTTGTCGCAGTAATCACTGAAGAGACAAAACATAAAAGCAACTCCAGATTTTAGAGCCTTGATGTAATCAGCTCACAGAGATCTGTAAAAGACAAACAAACAGATTTTTAATGTTGTGTGCATGATTTCTTCTGGCTGGACTCATTGAGATTTCCTTACAAAGTGCAGCACCAATTTGAAATTACTGAATAAGATGACACACTCTGCAGTGCACAGAACTCTGTACAGCTTGTGCCCTTCACTGGCATCTTTCAAGGCTGGTGATAAGCTGTTTTAAATAAAAATGGTGTTTTCTGTTTCATAGTATAGATTAAACTGATGGTAGAGGTGCAATGAACATTTCCTTACCCTTAAGTACATCTATTAAATACAGCTGTGCTCATAAGTTTATATACTATGACAGAATTTTCATCATAGGCCTTGCTGACTCCTCTCAAAATGTAGTGTCAACCAAGCAGTTTTTGCCCTGTTGTTTTTGTATCCAGAAACAACCATACCATTTTGTTTAAGAGAGTCCCATATCAGCAGAAGGTATTTGTGGGATCAGGGTCCTTTTGCTAGTTTCTGTTGTTATTTTGATTTAAAAAGAGAAGAAAACTATTTTTGGTGTTAAAGCTGCAGCATGTAACTTTTACAAAAATATGCTTTTATATATATTTATTAAAACTGTCACGATGTTGTGACAATGTGTTATGAGACAGATAATCTGTGAAAAGATTGATCTCTTCTACCTCCACCCTGAGCCTCTGTTTCCGTCTGAAGAAATGCAACGCTCCCAACCAAAACCAACCAATCAAAGCCAGGAGGAAGCTATTAATGCTGTCACTCAACCTCACTTAACCGCTGCTAAATGTACTAATGGCGGAGAAACAAAGAAACAACTTACCGTTCCAGGAAAACCGTTTATCCGTCATCATCAGTGGCCATGCTAACTAGCCTAGCCTCTGCGAGCTGCAGCATAGCAAAGAGTGGGGGGGGGGGGATTGAACCCACCTGGCTTTGATTGGTTGATTCTTGATAGCACTGAGAGCACTGAGGGAAGGCAGAGGAGCTTGATTTTTTCAGAGATTAGCTGTCTCATACCATTCTGTCATGACATGGTGACATTTTAAACAAATATGTAGATTTTTTTTTTTTAAAAATAAAACCTACATACTGCAGCTTTAATGACTTCACTTAACTACAATAAGTGAAAGAAAAGTTTTTGTTTCAATGTCCAAAAAATACTTCAAGAGGTGTTTTTGTTCTGAATTCAAACATAAACAAGTATGGGAAAAATCGAATTTATTGGCAACATACTGCCCTCCCTTTGGTGTTGGTTTATTTATTTTTAAACTACTGTATTTCACTTACTGTACCTTTAAATAATATTTTCAACCCAGGCTGTCATATTCTGTGATCAGCAGCTCCTTTGTTAAAGACCTAATGAAGATAGGTTTAACTTTTTGTCCTTTTAGCATTTATAATATGACTTCAAATGTTAAACTGAACATGATTTTAAAGATGTAAAGCTGCAAAGATTGAATTTCATATTTTGAATAATGATTGATTTTCCTCCATCTTATTAGGAACATTGTCTCAGATGTTTTTAGGCATTTACATTCATATAAATGTAAGATTTGTCACAACTATTTAAGCATTAGTAGATATACACAGAAGCACTCACACACTTCACAGAAGCAAACAAGCATAGCACACAAGGATCTGTTTTGGCGTCTGGTAACGGCAACCTGCTAAACATTTATATAGGCAAATATTTAGCAATATTTAGTACAGAGAGAACCCAGACTGTAGCTCAATGCTATACTATTATGCATAGCATTTTGAAAATGCTTTCACACACTTTGATTAGCTGCTTATGAGGTGTAAAAGTCACCAAGTATTAACTGACGTCATTAGGAATGGGACAAGAAATTTGACCAGAACCGCACAGGAATCCTTTATGTTGCACTCAATATACCATAGAATACCTTTTAAAAAGGACATCATGATTTGTTAGTATCTAATTGGAAAAGATAAAAAAAATCATATGGATTACTCCAACAAATTGACACTATTTCTATAGACTATTTGATCAGTTATTCACTGAATGCAGAAATCTAAAGTGTTTTATACCCCATAGAGCAGCTAGAAAATATAATAATAGTCACTCTTTTGTTAGATACAACAGTCATAAGCCTCGAGTAATGAGTTAGTAGACAGTGGAGGTCAGTTGTAGGACACGCTAAGCTTTGCCAATGTTTCAGTGTCACCAACACATGAAGACGTTCCACTTAAAGGCGGGGGGTTCTGGAATGAATCTGCCCACCTTGGTAGTCACTGTGAGGAGGGGCTTCCCTTCTGATGACGCCTTACTTGGTATCTCCTTCAGGACCATGGCAACAGTCTTATCTGCAGCCCTAGAGTCTTTCCCCTACAACAGTGAAATCAACAATGACTTTTGTCAGGACAGTTAGACAACTCAAAGCCTTTTGCTCCCATCGAGGGAGCCTAACATCAAATAAAACTTTATGATATATGTGGGGCTGTCTAACAACAAAAATATCAATATTTCCACATTACTATGGCAATGAAAAGCAACACTGCACAATGTAGATGTTTGACTGCATACACAGATGAGTATGGTTATCCATAGCAATACTTTTTCCAGTTTAGTACGGGAAAGTATTATACAGAGTCCATATTACAGCTTGTGACATGGATAATTACAACTCAAAAGATGTATGAAAAGGTAATCACTTTGCTTGTCATAAATATACAGCAAAAACTATATTAAGTACAGAAAATGACCTGATGTCCCAATACTTTTTTTCCCTCATCATTTTTGTTATATGCAACGGTGCCAAAGTTTTAAACTTTAGATACTTTTTCAAAATCTTTTTTACTTTTTTTTACTTGTCTTAATCAATAAAGTTGTTGAATCCTAACTTAAAGGTGACCCTTGGCCTTTGCCTGCTTTGTCTTCCATTTTCTGTCTGCCTGATTGTGAGAGTATATCATAAGTTCTTACTTGAATAATAAAAATAACTGGTAAAATAGAGGACAAAAAAAGTAATACACCTAAAATAGGGAGCCAATGTTTAAACTAAAATGTTTAAATCAAATTGTGCTACTGAGTATTTATTTGATGATACTAATGTTTGGATTTGTGCTATATTTTGATTTTTCTGACAAAAAGTAATTGGACTTTTCTGCTAAAATTTTGGTGGCACCTCATGGTCTATTTCAATCTAATAACCCTGCCCTGTTTGACTCTAGGTTGAGTTTTTGCACATTGTAAATGGGAGCTTTACATACACAAATATAACTATTTAACTACACCCATGAACTACATCTACAGTCACAAAAGTTGCATAATAGTACACCATTTTGTTGGCCCCTTTACCAATTCTTACCACAATTCTGCTCTTACATTGGGATTATGTTCCCACCTTCTTCCCAACCTTTATACAAGTAACACATGTAGTTAAAGAATTGCATACCAATTTATTTCTCTTGGTGGCTAAGCGGTAGTTAGATAGATAATGTGCATGTATAATCACGAAAATACAGAAATGTAATCTTGAGTTTATTTTAGTTGTTTAGTTTTTTTCTTGAGATTTTGTATCAAAATCTATTTCCACTGATTAGAATGTTTAGTTCAGATTCCCATTTGAGCTGACTGACCTCCAAGCTTGAAGTTATTACTTATTTGAGTCATAACCATATAAGCACAAGTCTTACAATACACTACAAACAGATCAAAGTACAAACGGGCAAATAGAAAAAATTATTATGCAAAATCAACTTTTTTGAGCTTTATATCATGTTATAATGTCATTCCCTCATCAAACACATACCTGGAGTGTTGCTTTGACTCATTCATGCATGTTTGAGAAATCCTTGAATCGCCCATGGCAACCATTCAGGGATGACTTAATATCTTCTCATACAATGCACCGCCTATTTACCCAAGGTTCCATCTTGGAGCTTCAGTCACCAGCCATGCTCCCACCCCACAGAGCACCCCTTCCCTGTGCCTCCCCCATACAGCTTCGCCAGACTAGTGGCAGCAGCAATTAGCTAACAGCTTATGAAATTGTGCATCTGCTGAGTTTATCAAACAAACTACAATGCACCTAAGAATGGCTGTAAATGGCATCATGGAACAGCATGAAGAAGCATAGCTGTGAATTTCAATTCGTCAGATATGGCTATGATGCAAAGTCAGATTTCTTTTAAGTTGTTTTTATATATACAGCATTTTCAAAACAACTGAAAGTAACATAAGTACTTGAGTGTGGTATAAAATGGCACTATGTGCCTTGAAAATACATAATACTCCCTCTTTAATGTAACCCATATTTAGTGTAATGTTCTGCTTTCCATAGCCTCTCACAGGAAGACAGTTCTTTTTTAATTTCACCAATAATTTCTAAAACTATCTTACATAATAAAAAACGAGTGATCTAAGAGAGCTAATAGATTTTTTAAACCTATTGATCTTCTTATCTCTATGTCATGGCAAAAGGTCAACAGGCATCTTTGGTTTTCCCTCAGACATCTACTCTTATTTACAGAATACAGCAAGCTTCAGCAAGGAGACAAATTAAACATTGTGCTGTTAATCACTTTAAGGAACAGAGATGAGGCAAACCCACTCTTTCACAGAAGAATAATTATTCTCTGAAAACAGTGGAGTCACCTGTAGATAACTACATGGCCAACAAAAAGGTAAAAATAAGTTGCTGTTCACTGCTCTTTAATTTTACATTTTGCCTCTGCAAAGCTCTCAGTTCAGAGCATGAAGCACTCTACAAGCAAATCTTATTAGGGCTTTTCACATTTCAGCTTGTAAGAAAAATAAATTAGGTTCTTAGTCTACTGATTTCCTCAACTGATCAAGTGACAAAATGCATGAGCCAAGCCCAGAGGGAGACTTTCCTTAAAAGCCTAATACTCTTGATAAAGCACCTGCTCCCTCTATCTTTCTTGAACTCACTCAGTATAAATCAACATGGCTAGTTGAGATGTAGCCAGAAGCAAAGCAACAATCAAGCCACCAGCAACACAAAATATTTATTCCTGGAGTCTAAAATGCAAATGATACAGTTTTTGATTCGTCAGATTTTCCTTTTGTGTCAAATGTTCAGGGCTAACATAAGCTTACGTAATTTAGTTTTTGGTTTATTTTTTGACTTTTTGCTTTTTTCACACACACTAAGGTTAGGATGCCTTAAGACAATTATAGAGAACCCAGATGATGATGTCATGACTTTGTGAGCTTCTTATAGGTTGATTCCCAATATCTGAGATATTTTGGGAATCTCTATTTATGTATTTTAAGACAACACTGCAGGTGCACCACTTCTCTCCTCTGTTGGAACAATGAAAATCAAAAGAAATCAGGAAAGACATAAGAAAAAGAAATGTGGACCTCCATAACTCTGATTCATCTTTGGGTACAATATTCAAAACTCTGAAGGTTTCATCTTTATTTGTTAAAATAAATACTTGCACTATGTGCAAGTATGACCCATTTGAGAAAGTCCAGCCATTATACCATTCAAGAAGAAGACGGTTGTGTGTCCCAGGGAAGAATGTGTTATGGTGTTAAAATTTTTAAATCAACCCAAGAAAGCGAAGATGCTTACTGAACCTGTTCAGATAAAGTCCCTGTCCACAGTGAAATGAGTCCTGTATTGACATGGATTGATAAGCCACTGAAGAAGATGCCATTACAGCAAAAGCAACAGAACAAAAGACACATAGCTTGCAAATGGACAAAGGGACAAATACTTATTTAGGGGAGACATGTCCTGCTGTCTGATGAAATAAAAATGGAGGTGTTTGGCTGTAATGACCAGTATCACATTTAGAGGAAAACTGGGACGCTAACAAGCTTGAGGACACCATCTCAACTTTAAAGTACCAGGGTAGAGTACCCCACAACCCCATGTTATGGGCTTGTTGTTGTAGGAGAAAGTAGTGCAATTAACAAAACAAATCATACCATGACAAAAAACTATCACGTGGCAATATTGATGCAACATTTCATGACATCAGCCAGGAAGTTAAAGGTTGGGCACAAATGGATCTTCCTCCAAATGGACAATGATCCAAGCATACCACCAAAATAGTTACAACTGTTCTTAGTTTGGGACTCTGCCTAAATGCTGCAGCACGACTGATTCTTCTCAGAGCACAATATAAGTTACTTGGTGTGAGGATAAGACAGATCCATATTAACATAGAGATATTTTAACAAAGAAGCAATCAAGTTTCCCAGAAATTGCCAATACTTCTTCCTACCTTCCAGCCTTAGTCATAAAGGAAGCTTTCAGTGTTATAGAAAAAGCCCAGGTTCTCCCAAGACCAAAGAATGACAACAGCATAACCTAATCCAAAAGAGAGAACAAAAAGTGACTTGCAGCCTTGGCTAGTCAAGACCATTGGGTGAGTAATATATCCAGTAGGAAGCTGACACAGCCTGAGGATGCAGCTCTATCCAGGAGACTTAATTTCCTGATCTTTTGACAAGATAGACCAGTTATAGACCTTCCACTGAGTTGGCAATTAGGAACATCTCAGATCAAGAGGCAGAGAAACTTAGGATCAAAGTTTAAGCAACTCTCTTTAATGCTGAACCTCCCCCTTCTAACCTCATTCCTCAGGAAATGAAAGCACAATAATCCTGTCACAAGGACCAATACATCACCATTTTGCCAGCAGACATGTGGAGTTGCCCAGTGGTCATCAATACACCTGACGATCATAGGACAGTTACTACATTACAAAGGGATAATGCTATTTACAAGGCGCTGAATAGTGACAAACTACCTAAAAAAGCTTAATAAAAAAAAGATGATTGATTGGTAGTCAACAGCCTATATCACATACTGAACTCCAGATATCACCTACAAAGTCAGAAAACTGAAGATGGCTCTGGGTGAAACACTTTTATCAGTTGATGTGAAATTACTTTTCACCTTCATACCTGTTTTGGGCACAGTGCAAGCACTCAGGAAATTGCTCCAACAAGACAAGTAGAAACACGATAGCACCAACTTCACCCCAGACCAGATTCACACTCTTCACTCTCTCACTTTTGCAGCCTGATTGGTGTAATAATTCTGACTATAACTTTTTATTCTGATAACCCATGTTCAGAACTGAAGAGGCCTTTCGGATGAGAGGTGAAACATCTTCAAGAAACAAGAGAAGATGTCCAGTTAACTTCATTTTAAACACTTACATAAATACAGTGTACTTTTTGAAACGCTCCTTGCAGACTTCAGCTCTGCTCACCTCCTGTGTGTTTATCTCTCAACTTCACAGAGAAGCTACAAACAGCTTGGTCCCTCCAGGCAAACAGAAAACTGATCAGTGTGAAGGATGAACTTATAGTCTGTGGACTAGAGTGGCAAATACTGACACTGGTGAGCTGAAATACTGTGAAAAACAACAATAAAAGAATATAGGGACCACTGCAGCATCCTAACTGATTCAATGAGAGAGTTTTCAAGATAAAGTTTCTACACACTTCAGTATTATCCTTGCATGGGGTTATTGTATCAAATCACAAACATATACCCCCAAATTTTTTTTGAGGGAACATAAGAAGAGCACACCCCATGTTTACAAACTCCCCATATCCCAAAGTGATTATGATAATACATGTCCAGGTTTGTTGTTTTTAAAAATGTTATCTTTGTTTTTTTGTCTGTTACTTTTAAACTATTAAAGACAGTTCAGTTCAAGTGTATGTAAGGTTTAGCTACATTTATTTTTTAACTGCCCGGGGCTGCTTATTCCTTTGATCACAAATCTCAGCCCAATTTAAGACGAAAACTATAAACTGTAACCCTAGGTTTATACTGCACGTGTCTCCCCTCCACTGCACACCTCGCCAGTGGAGCGGAGCTATTCCTGATCACCTTGATTTACACTATGTAAAACTCCACTCCCCTGTGAACCCCAGAAGGGCTCTGTGAAACATGTGTGGGAAATGTGAGATGGAGTGATGAAGCCAGTAAGAAAAAGGATGGGTGGTATCATAAAATACTGTAGTTCTCAACTTCCAAAACTAATCTTTCTTCATTTGTTGCTCTCTCACATCGTCTGCCTTAACCGATGCTCCTACTGACTCGAGCAAGAGAACTTGACTTCATAGGTTTCAGAATTAAATCCACGTTTTGTGTATGCATAGTCATAAATGATATATATTGACAGTATATATGTATAAATATATCTATGTATTCATTAATATAGCAAGTATTTTGAGAAAATCTAGTCTGTCTTGGTAAATTATTTCAAAAATACAGATGTGCTCGTGCACTTTCCTGTTAGAGCAGTGTGATCTTTGAACATTGACTCTACACTTGCTCTGGCGTCCTGAAAAAATAGGATTGGTTCTAATTTTGACTATAATGGGTGCATATTTGCTGCAGAGTCGGTTCCATGGTGGAGCTGAGCAGAGACGCAAGCAGACAATTTTGGGGGTAACCTTAAACATCATTGATTGCAGCCTTAGTATAGCAGAAAAGTCCCAAGTATGTCTCTGTTGGATTTTCTTGACAATAAATTACAAACTATAGAAGACTTTTAACCTTCCTGAACATGCACAAACCTCACATTTACAAAGAAAGTAAAAAAAGATGGCAAATTCTTTGAATTCAGGCATTTTAGTCACAGCGAGATGCATTCACAACTGATATACAATAAATTCAGTTCAAAACTGAACTTTTTATGGTGTTATTTTCGAGATAACATGGGTTGTTCCTAATGAATACTTGTTTTTTTTTATTTTTATTGCAACTGTTTCCAATGTAGTGACTCAAAGAGTTTTTATTAGTGTCCTTTTCTGCCAGTGTTCAAAAGCAGCCATACATTTAAAATGGTTTGGGTCTTATAATAAATCAGCAGCAACACATTAAAGGAATCTATAGTCTGACATGTTTGAAATACAACAGAAATAACTTTGTGAGTAAAGCAACATATACATCACAACATCGATTGCCCTGGACTACAATATGCTTGCCTTTTCAGCAACGTCGGACAAAATTCTGGGGATTTCTTTGTTGATGGCAGTTATGACAAAGCATGCTCTAAATTAAACTACAGCTAAGGGACATTTATATCCCAGTGCAAATAACTGGACTCACTCTAAGGCTTGTCTGTAGAGGATGCATTTATTAGACATTCATGTTTTCTGAGTGGTTTATAAGAACTGAAACGCAATTTTCATCTTATCACAATAAATGTTAGCTGTGGACCTGATGTTGCTTTGGAACTTAAAATGCTTCAAAGCCAAAATAATTTTATTTTATTTTTCAGTTAAATGTCTTTTTGTGCTAGGGGTGAATTGAACTATTCAATTGCAATTATTGGAATGTGCTTTAATTAAAAGCCTGAAGCATGATGGTTTTATTCTATGGTTACCTAATTACATCCAGGATAACAGTACAGTGCAGGCTATTGAACTAATTAGATATATCAAATGGTTCAGCAAAGTTGTTTCTCTGGCATCCAATACAGAGTGCAGCAGAACATAAAGACCATATTCATCACAACTTGGCTACAAGAAAATAAGTGATGTGTGGCATTAATCTTCTTAGAAAGCAAGATAAATACACAACATTTGGCTGGATAAAATACCACATATTGCAGTAACCCATTTCTCTCACACCTGGCTCTTTGGTCATTTTAAAGTGTTTCAGCTTTTTTGTGTTTCCACAGACGTTCATCTGCAGATTGCTCAGACAGCAGCATTTGGCTGGTAATCTATGAGGAAGTGTTTGCCTGTCAGGAATGCGAGCCATGACGTGACAGACAAGGCTGTCAGGATATAAGCTTTAGTAATTCTTTGAACCCTTCAGTCAACAAAGCCGGCTTCAGGCGATTTGCTGAAAGCCACCCTCTGGCAACATTTCTGCTCTTCTGTGTTTAACTATACTGACCAGCACATTAAATCTCAGTCATGAATCAGACAAGTTAAATACTTTTTAGTTGTTTATTTTATTTACTCAAACTGACTTTTCAAGATACTCAATATTGGGCCATATTAAACAATAAAAACTAGGAAATTAGACAATAGAATTTGAGTGACTAGACCACAATTCACTGGATAAAACAAAAACAATAAATCTCTATTTCAGTGTGTCATTTATTTGTTAAAGTTGACAAATAAGTATTCTATACATTTCATCAAAAAAAAAAAAAAAAAAAAAGCAGTTATTTATCACTGCCTCTAAGATAGTGATTATTTCATGGTGCTCTGTTGCAGGCCTATTTGATTTTATCTGTCAAACTTACCTATCAAAACCAGTTGGAGAATTAATTGCACAGATCAAGGTGATTAGTCTAAATTAGAGTTTTTGGTAAGTTTAACCTATCAGATATTACAGTCTACTGATGATGGACAATAAAAGTTTGAGTCACTTTATAATTTTGCAGCTGCAGAACTGGTGCCATTACATAAATACTGAAATAATAATGTATGCATAAAACTTTGTACTTCTTTAGTATTTAGTATTTATGATATGCATTAATTTCCTGTTTAATGATATGATTACACATATAAATGAGTGCTAAACAATTACATTTATTTATATATTTATTAAATTGAAGCATGTTGCAGGACCCTCTATCCTTCATAACTTTTTACTGTAAGATTATAGTATGGTAAATTATGCTATATAGCTAATTGCTATATAGCATATAGCTATATAGCAATTATATTTGCTTTGAATCTAAAGATTGTGCAGCTAAAGACTATTGTGTTTTCCATAAGGAGCCATTATTAGGATTTGTATCCTAAACCCTGATGGTGGTTTTATAGCTACATTAGGATCAATAAAAGTTTCCGAGGGCCTTTTTTTAAAGATGTCCATACATCACTTCATTACATTTTCAATATAATTATGAGGTTAGAGTCACAAGTAGCTTCCTAAAATCCTTACATTAATTTTTTTCTAAAGAAAGGACTATTAGCAGAGAATCTTTGATCCCACTCTAGTGAAAGCTTTCACTTTAAGTCTGCAAAGGGTTTTAGACTAAAGTTAATACTATAAAAATAGCAAAACCAAGCCAGGATAATAAAATGTGTGAGGGATATAAAAATCTAAGCTCAAGCTAACAAACATGGGGGAAGGAAATTGAGGAATTGCTTCTACAGTGTTTAAATTTAAAGAAGAGAAAAAGGTTAAAGAACAAAATCTATTTTTGTCCCATTAGAAGAAATATGCTAAACATTTAAAACAACAAAAACAAACAAACAAACAAAAAACAACAGTGGTGCAGCCTCAAATTGAATTCTGAAAGGTTTGACCAAGAGATGTATTTTTGTGAAAATCCTTTAAAACAGTTATTTTAAAGAAGTAATGAAATACATAATTTCCACTAAAATCAGTCCTGCTGAGACCCTGTGGTCTTGCTACATTTGCTCCTACATCAATTAACCTTTTTCTGTTTCACACAATTCTGAAATCATTATTTAACATGAATTACAGTTGTTGACCTTTGGTTGACTTTCCTCCTGGCTATTATGTTTGTTATCTCTACCAGTTGACAGACTGGAAGAGAAGACAGAAGTATGACATAACAGACAGTTACAACAGACATTTCAGAAGTGTGCCTATTTGTGTCAAAATATGTATGCAAAATGTAACTGAGGCAACTAAGTAAAATACTACTTTGTAATCAAGAATCTAACAAGTCACAGGTTACAGTTTAGAGAACCAATCAGATAAAGTACAAAGTTAGAAACAAACAAGATGGTGTTCTATATATGGTGATTAAGAATAAAATGGCGGATTCAGTGTTATTTATGGAACTGCAGGTAAGTATGTTTATCTATAAATCAAGAGGTAATTAATAACAGTTTCTTTATCATGCCAGATATTTACCATTTTTATCTCCGATTTGAAAAGTCATTCAACTTACTCCCTGCAAACCTAATTTTAGCGAAGAGCAGCTGGTTGTATTTCATTTTGAAGAGAATATTCCAGGGCCAAGCTTTTGCAAAAGTGAAACGACGCTCTGGGAAAGGCAGAGAACAGTAATGCCTCATAATGATTATAGATGGTGAAAAACTATCCCAGAGGTTTACTGGGACAGCTCAACAAACATGACTTACATAGAAATGAGAGCAAACCCATCAGTGCGTGCCTGAGAATAGTGGCACGAGTGCCCATAAATCTGAATTCAGATCAATAGGAATTTTCTTGCTCTGCCTCTGGATACGTCAGCTAAGGTGGAAATTCTATTATGTGAGAGGACTAGAGTTATTGCCGGGCTATTCACAAACCAGTGAAAATTAGATTCTAGTTGAATATGCATTATAGGGCATAGATTCTCTTTAGAAAATCAAGTGGCTACAACTCTAATATATTTGGTCTTTCATTGTTCAGTGTCATGTATAGAGTCTGTTGAGTTGCCTGTTTTTATTTATAAAATGAATTTTAAAAAGTTTTTCTCTCTTTTTCTCCCTTAAACAGCATCTGTGCTAAACGTCTATAGCATTTATTGATAAAAATGTAGGATTCCAATCATTTTCTGATCCTAAATTCCATCTAATTGAATGTTGATCCACTAATACTGATAATTGAATGAAAAGAATCTCTTTCTGACTACCAGACCCCAATCTATTAGTCCAGGGGACGGTCTTGTGACCTCATTGTGTATAATAACCATCATTAATCACTCTTCTGTATGAATCTCATTGTAATGATGATTCTTTTATAAATGACATCACGTGTATTGTTCAACTTTGTAATCCATCACAGCAGACTTGCAGCTCTGTGTTGGACATCCAAGATTTTGTGTGGAGAGCAACTCGAGCAAATAAGATGAATGAATTCATAATGTAACTACATATGTCCTTGCATCTAATAGACAAGTAAAAGCCCATTAGTCTGCATCACAGATGTACACACACCAACACACACCCGGAGTGTCTGAGGAAGATCCTAGCTTCTGTTTTAGGCACTCAGATTAAATTACAACCTGCCACAAATTTCAAGTTGACAGAAAATATGAAAAAACTTAAACAGGCTTTTTGGTGATGACAGACAACACAATTTCAAGACTTCAACTGTTAAGCATATTTCGGTTGGCAACAGTGTCATTTCTTGCATGAATTGGGCCTCTTTTCAGGTTCAGTTAATATTCTGAAATGGTTACTAAAGACATAGCTTTCTCTCTCTCATACAGAATTGGTGCTTTTAAGATAGGACGTCCAGAAAGCTCATAATAAAAAAGAGAAAATATAACAATTTTCATCTTTTTAATACTAAAAATAAACCTTTTCACTTTGGAGTTTACATTCTTTTGTACTTGAGGCAATTCAACATGATCCATGCAACATCTAACATGAAATTTCCAAATTATAAAAAATGTCTTTAGCAAAACCATCTGCTGAACTAAACCAACGTTTACTGTTCACTTAATGTCTTTCAATGAACCTACATTTAGACTTTAATAAAATTATGTGCATACACATGTTAGATAACAAAAATAAGTCATTGGAAATTAAAACCAGTAAAATGTTGTCAGATGTTCTCATCCTTGTGTCTTTTTCATCATATAAATGTCCACAGACAGATAACTGGCTTGTGAAAATGCAATTAATCCAAATTTTCTGCTTGGGTGGAGTTAAAGTGAGCAAGGATGGTGAGAGGTTAGCTTGTGCTTCATTCCACAAGGGGAAAAAACATGAGGAAATCATTGCTAACCCAACAGTCACTGGATACATGTTGATTGTTCATAAGCATTTATCATGCAGTTCTATCATTTGAAAACTATTAAAAATATGCAAAATCATCTCAGTTTGTGGGGCAGAGAAAAAATAGGTCAAATTGGTGCAGCACTGCACAAAGTTGGATACTGTCATCATATTCTCGGCAGCAAGCCACGGGTGTCTGCGCAGCACAAGGGGAACTAACTCCACATTGACTGGGCATGCAAATAAGCATAACTGCCTAAAACTAATGGCACAGTGGCAGAGAGCCACAACTTCCTTCTTAACAACCACCACTAGTTTTGTGTTTCTTGTAGCACATTTAATATCTGGAACAAAATCTAACAAAGCAACTTTCTTACCTGTGGAATGCATTAGTGTTTTAAGATTTTTATTCTGAGGGGAAATCACTAGTTTCTGCAATAAGAACTTAAGAAAACATAGCTGCTTTTTTTTTAAGTTTTCATCTATTTAAAACTTTTCAAAGGCTAGATGACAACAATGTTTTGACTTGTAGGATCACCATAAGCTTACATACCATAAGAAACATCATGTATATTTAATTTAACCCACCATTAATGCCACTAGTATCAGTAAATATAATTTATTTTTGTAAAATTCCCAAAATCCAAATCAAATCTCATAAATCTACAAAATGAAGTTGTAACTGTAATTTTTTTTTTTTTAAATTATCATTGCACCTTTTGCATGTATTTGCAAAATGTTTACAGTGCCACAGTAAATGTAATTCCTCCTATTTATGGTGTACTGTCAGTAGGTTTAAGTTTTAATTTTTCTAAAGTGGTCTTTGTTTAAGATGAGGTCAGGAGGTTAGAAACACACGTTGGCCCAGTTTCACAAACCCAACTAGGTGTCAAAATGATTAAAAAAACAACAGGGTGCTAACAGACCTTAACATGATACTCATGTCAAACCTTTCAACCTGAAGCGGTGTGATGTGCAGATGGCCTAGGCTCCAGTTGAAACTTGAACATGAAACAAAGGCTGCTGCTCATAAAAAATTAACTCTGGATTACAGAGCATGTAACCAGTTTCAGGTTTGGCTGCATACAACCTTGAGATGAAGGGTCTTGTGACCTGATGCATGAATATGTATGTACACTGGACATTGAGTACACTTTGTTGCAAACAGTTATGAACTGCGGAGAGAACACAGGTTATCAAGCATCAGTTTAACAATTAACCTGCTCAGGTACCCTCACAGTTAAAGTCCTCAAATTTGTTTTTAACCAGATGAGCCAACCAGATTAATTGGATTAATTTGGATTAATTTGAATCCAATTTGGTCATGAAAAACTGCTTTTAGTTGATGTCTGGTACATTTTGACTAAACACTTGTAAGTGGTTTTCAGTGCACTGATTATTGTAACTGTATATATGAATATTTTTTCCAAGATGCGCTATTGATAGATCGAAAATACATGCACAGATTTTAAATTCTGTTTTGAGGTTAGGTAAATAATGGAGGAATATTTAAAAAGATAATAGGATTTAAATCTAATTAGACTATCTGTTACATTTTATTATGTTCTTTTAAAACTGGTGTTAATAGTTGTACTTGTTATTTCTTCTAACTCCACGTTTCATTTTCCCAATTTGTATGCTGCTAATTACAGCTCTTAAATAAGATTTATCTTGTTCAGATGTACAAGCTTGTGCTAATGAACTATTCTAAACTCTCAGAGGTCTATAAGTTGCTCTGTTGAGTGTTTACCTTCCTCTTAACATACTCTTCTTTCCTCTCTTCCCCTAAATCTGTATGTTGTCTCTGGAGACAACTTCACAATCAGGTAACAGGGCACAAAATAATAGGCTTTGTTTGGGCCTCTAGGTTTCTGAATAGAAGATTGATTTTTTTCTTTTAGCTCTTTAGATTATGCTCCATGTCTCCCGACTGAGGGGTGAAATTGAATTGTGCACTTTTAAAGTGAAGTCTATGTGAGCAGAGATCATTCTTGTTTTGGGAAAACACACTGATGGTTCTTTATGGTCATGTCCGCCACAAGGACAGGGGAGCAAGCTTTAATTCGAGCGGTCATGACCAGGTAGGCAGCTGACAAGCCAAACAGCCTTGCAGAGTCTGCTGTCAGCTATCAATTATTGAAGCTGTGTGGGGTTTAAAATCCAGACTATTACCACTATGCCTTTACGTTCATTTCCCTTTTAAATGCGATTTTTACTAGTTGGATATTACGGATTGGAGATCGTGTCCTTGTAAGAATTCATTTTAATTTACATGGTAATTTATTTTTAGGTCTTTTAATGAGTGTTGCACCTTTATCTATACCTGCTTATCTGTGCAGGGTTGAGGTGAGGCTGGCACCTATCTCCAGCGGTCATTGGACGAGGGGTGGGATACACCCTGGACAGTTCTCCAGTCCATCACAGGGCAATACAGAGACAGACAGGACAAACAACCATGCACACACACCCACACCAAAGGGCAATTTAGAGAAACCAATTAACCAGACAGTCATGTGTTTGGACTGTGGGAAGAAGCCAGAGTACCAGGAGAGAACCCATGCGAGCCCAAGGAGAAAGTACAAACTCCATACAGAAAGACCCAAGGTCAGGATTCAAACCCAGCACCTTTTGCTGCAAGGCAACAGTGCTACCAGCTGTGCCACTAAGTAGCCTAAAGCCAACAATTTCCAGAAATTATCCAAGAAATAGAAATATGTATCGTTCTGGTAGAAGCTTTTGAGGATTGCATAGAGTATGCATTCACATGAGAACAGTTTCAGCTGGCAACAACAATCTCATTAATGCAACAAACCACAAATCAGTAAAAAAATGTTCTGAAGGAATGTACAGTTTCCTATCCAACTGCCATTAGATGGTCACAGTTTCATGAGGTGAAACTGTGTGAATGATACCTGACAGATCTCACAGTTACCACATATCAACCTCCCTAAAAAATTTTCATCAGCAGCAAAGAACCAAGTAAAGGACTGTGGTTTCTGAGAACTATACACCTCTGGTTGAGTATCAGAAATTCGTAAAATATATTTTACTCAGTCTGCCAGAGAGGTACTTAAATTCTGCAGAACATTGGTACGTGGCCCCTAGGCTAGTTTCAAGCAGGATAAAAGTTTGTTGTAAAAACTGCTTAGGAATAGTTCAAACCACAAAAGATTTATTTTAACAGTTTGGGCAGCATTATAGCTCCAAAGATTGAAATTATGATGGATGTACACAATGGATTTTTTTTAAATCTAAAACACTAACTGGCTGATTCTTCTTTTATATGCACAAATTTAATAGAAATCAGAGTTTGCAGATCTGTCAAATTCTCAATGCCTTTAGAAAAGGTGATTTGCACCTCAAAATCAGCTGCCAAGCAAATAGCATCTATGTTTTCTGAAAATATTGTATTTATTTAAATGAGGTGCTATACATGCATTTAGAGAAGAATCTGCCTTTTTAAAAGTACTTCTATGTAATTTAGTGTCAGAACAAATCACATCAAATACTCAAGGACTAGCGCTCTTTGTGACAATCAGGTATAGCCTGAAGTATTCAGTCTCCCAAAAACTGAATAATGTTGAAGCAGAAGGAGAAAAGCTAGTTTTACAAAATGAGGGAACACCTATTACTATTAGTGTTGCATGTCTGACATTGATACAAATGGTTTCTTTAGTCTACAAAAGAACAGGTACAAAAGGGCATAAATAGCTTTTTCCTTCCTGAATGCGATTCCTTCATGACACAGTGAGATGTTTTTCTTGCCTCTGTACTTCATCCTTTTATTTCTGGAGCTCATTGTGTGGAAGTATTTTTCACTCTTCACTTTTGTGCCTGCCATGTTTGTGGCAGTAGATTGTGCAGTAAGCATTCCTATCAAAGCACACGGCAGGTCTTGATGCTCAATTCCGATTTTTGCTGAAATTAGATTTTTTTTTGCATGGGCATTCATACTATTGAACAATGCGACCATAATGAGACTTCTCTATGAACAGTTTACAACCCCAAAGTGACTCGCATACACAGAAGACGAGCGTAGATGTCACACAGCAGCGCACTGTTTAGATGCTGCCACCTATGGATCCATTTTAAGGTTATTCAGAAATGGGAGCTGACAGTTTTGTCAGAAGATCATAACAACACAAAGGAACCTAATAAAAAGAAAGCACAACTAATAGCAGTGGCCTTTTGCAGAGCATTGACTGCAACTAGAGAAGTCTGGTTGGATGCGTAGTCAGACCAGGAGTGGTGGGATTGTGATGTGATGCGCTTCACTGATAGACTTCTTTCATAATTTCATAACTATAATTTTCAGCAACAGTTTTTGTCTGGATTTAGTGTGTCTGGCTTCTTCTGGTGCACAATTACGATGCATGTCTCACTTCAATGACATAAAATTCAAATGAAATGCGACATGACTGTTCAGACTGCAGACACTTTGAAAACATTCAGATAGCTATCTGATTTAGTACCACATATGGAAGTGGCACAAATCTGATTTTTTTCTTTTGGGGGTGAAAAGATTGGAATTGAGTCCTTTAGACTGCCATGAAAAGTTGGATATGGGTTGCATATGGACAAAAAAAATCGGATTTGGGTCAAATAGCCTGTTGCGTGAAAATGGCCTAACACAAAAAGAGTGGAAATTGGGCACAACTTATGCACTTGATGGGTATGCTAGTATCAGCATATAATTAGTATTATTTGCTTGTGAAGTTTACAGGAAGCACAACAGATGTGGAAGAAAAAAAAAACAAAACCCCAAAACAAAACAAAAAATCTACCACCACCACAACCCCAAATTGGACATAAACAAAACTTTAAAATGAACAAATACAGTCACATGAGCAAAATTAACTCTTCATCAAATGCTGGTGTCTTTTATGCCTAACAGCAATAACAATACAAATCTTACATAAAGTGAGGCTTTTACTGTGTTACATTGACACTAATGCACATTCTTGAGACGGTAAATGACCTGAAAGCAAGTCTTGATATAACATTAAATGAATCATCTTAAAGCTGTTCAGCCAATAACCATGAGTCAGCTCTCTCCTTTATCTGGACACAGCACTTAACAACCATCTGTGAGCCACTAAAGAAAGTGTTGAACTTATGAAATAGCATCAGCGCAACCATTTTTCATCTGCATTTGCACTTCATTGATTGTGGGGTAACAGCTAATTGTTACGTCAGCATTTGCATTTTGTTCAGCTTTTTGCTACTTATTTTACTTTGTTGTACTTTTATTGTTTTTAATTCTACTTTATTTATTTATTTATTTTTTACTTTTTATGCTATAGATCTGTATCTTGTGCAGCACTTTGGTAAACTATTGTTGTTCTAAACGTGCCATAGATATACACTTTACTTGACTTGATTTTTTTTGTAGTTGTTTAAAACAATTATTTTTTTTACACACAACTATTCCTTTCCTGAATAAATGTACTTAAATTTTAGGTTGAACATTTCTAAATTTTACAGTGAGATATTATGCTACTGCAAAAAAGAAAATTTAGTTCAAGACTTTTTAACATTTCAAACATGGGTGTCAATAAATGTTCCAGGCACTGTGGCAGTAATCAAATAAATACATTTGCAAACTGTATAATATATCTTGTACATTTTAACTATAGCAGTTTTACTATTCTCTTCTGTTACCCTTACAAAAACTCTCAACTGGCATTTCAAGCTGCTTTATAAGTCAAACCATTTTGAATAAGTCAAAATAAACACAAATCAGCTTGGTTAACGTATTCCTATCTGACTTTGAAACAGATCAGATCTGGTGGGCATTTTGACAGAGGCCATTATATGAAGAGTGACTGAAGGGCAATATAAGTTTAATGATGATGCGGCAGTAAATCTCAGCCTCAGGTTGAACTCTGTTTCCTCTGTAACTTCTTTCTCCATTGATAACACCTCAAATCCTGACAGTACAAAAGCCTTTTTCAGGCCCCTGTGGCCAATTTTCTCCTTTTCCATTCACTTGCCCATTAAGAAAAACCGTGGCATAGGAGGACAATGAGATCCTCTTGCAGTACCTGCCCAACTCATTACTTACACTGTAGCTCTGTTGCTACTTGCAACTTGGCTTGCAACTGCTAATGATGAGGGATGACATTAAAAGGAGGAGAATCCCCTCTGTGCATTGAGCAGGAGGGTACAATAACCTGATTACTAACGACTGGCTGGAAAATAGCATTAGGCTCTTTTTGCAGACACAACACTCACTATGAGCCTGGAACTGTCCTAGATCCGGGCAGCTGCACTATCTCACTCTCTGTAGATCAGTTTATCACTGTCCTTTTAAGTTGCAGTACCAATAGCTACTATGTCTTCTCCTGAGTGCTTTTTATTGCAAAATTTGACTTTCTGTCTGTTTTTTGGATTGCTATGCCACTTTACTGGGATATAAAGTTTTTTATTTAGCTATTTATGTATTCAAGAAGATAGTTTGTGTCCAGATTCCTTCATTTAAAAAGGGCCAAGATTTGGTTGAGTATATATTACACATTGAGGGGTTTGAATGAGATGTGCTCTCAAGGATGAAAACACATTTTATAAAACTCTCAAGCTGGCACATTAATTACAAACTAACACTTTGAACCATTTCATTGGCATTTATAATTAATCTCGAATTCATGTTCTAGGAACATTCAAACAGTCTCTAGTTAAGTATGGTGCACAGATAGTCCCAGAGTTGGAGACCAAGAGTTAGCAGCCCCTCTAAGATATTGCTCTTGTCATGATGTAGTACTCTAAACTAAATACTGATGTCAGCATGATTAGATGATCATGATGGCAGTGCTAATATGCAGGCTTAATGCTTACTAGTGCTGATGGCTTTAAGACAAATATTGCAGAATTAATCAAGTTTACATGAAAATGTCATCATTTTCACAGTAACATAAAGATAGCATCCTTAAGGCCCAATTTATACAGTTTATCTGCAAATTAATCTGAAAATGATTTAATGAAACATTAAAGTCATGTTCTTATCTTCCCTTCTGCTTTTCATTGTGAAGTGGTAGTTTGAACACTTACCAGTTGCTGTTCCTAACTGAGTCTTAAACTACTCTTAATTAGTTTAAAGCTAATCTAATCCCAAATTCTTCAAGACACTGCCACTGTATGAGAGAAATATACAGTCAAGAAGAAAGATAAAACTGCTTCCAAAATAGCACTAAGCAGGAGATTAGTTATTTCCTGCAATATTTTAAACTACAAACACTAGCATGCACCTGTGGGGCTTTACATGACTTGCCAGTGTCCTATTTAGTTGTCTTCCGTTGTCTTCCTCAAAAATTGCAAAATGAACAAATGACAGTGATACATGATAGTGCTATTGAAAAAAATCTATTAATTTTGATTTGTTGGCAAATTGACTGCAGCTCAACTTTCTAGTTGAGTTGTCCATTCAAAGTGCTTCGTCATTGCAAACCACATTCTTAGAAACAAATATACATACATTCAAAGTCACACAGTACTTCTTAGTCTAAACCCTATCTTACAAGCTCCAGATTGAAAGCATGTTTTTACTTTGAGCATTTTGCCCCTTTTCAGATCTCACAAACTGCAAAATATTCGAGTTTGCTAATGCTGGAGCACTCTCACTGAGTCATTTTTGGCATCTGCTTTGTCATGGTCATATAGGAGATGAAGGCTCTCCTAGCAGTCATTTCCTGAAATATGGGGAACATGCTGGACAGGCCATTAGTCTGCTGCAGGGTCAACATGAAAATGCACAAGACAGAAAGAAAAAGCCATGCAGACACACACAAAGATATAAATAATTTTAAATCACCAATTAATGTAAAAAGCATGTTTTAACTGTGTAGGGGAAAACCAGAGTACCCATACCCCACAAATGTTTACTTTACTTGTACTTGATTGTAGCAGATTATGAGGGATTTAAAGAGGTCTCAAAAGAATTTGAAATCAGTCACTCCACTGTATGTAAAACTAAATGCAGAACATCTAGGAAGTTCATCATGAACACAGGTTGCAAGATCCTAAAAAAAGTATCCTAAAAACCTACGACATCTTCAGAACAAAGATGAAAAACAACTATTTCCCTGCTGCTGTGCGGCTACTGAACAGTTATACTGTTCTGCACCACTGAACCTCTGAATAATAAAGCAGTCAGACAATGCGAACTGCATCTCCCAGCATTCATAGCGAGATGCCATTGTTGCTGACAGTACAAAAGTTATATCAGCCAGGATGTCCCTCACCTTGATGCCAAAACCCTGGGAACACTGACCCTAAAGGGGGCGCAACAGCTGTAGATAAGGGGTTGCGCAACTTCATATTTGCCATAACGCTGGTTACCTTGAGAGACGTTAGTCAGTGAGAACCTTTGAAAACTGCAGCAATCAAACATAAAGAATTACAAAGAAGAACATAAGGGATAGTGTGTTGCTTTCACACATGCATCAGCAATAAACCAAGATCAACATTCAGGTTGTCTTTTTATACCTTTTTACCTTTGACTTCACATCAATCAAATCTCATCGACCATGACCAGTTTCCTGTATGAGTGTGTTTGTGTGATTTAACTCAAAATCCGTAAATTAACCACCAAAGTTTTTCAGATGCTTTACAAAAGTTGTTGAGTGTGTATGAGAAATGAATCGATATAAACCAGATTTTCAGAGATTACACATTACCTGGCAGTTGTAGGTCAAGTGTAGGTACCCTGATATTATATTACCCTTACTTTGCCCCCACTCTGATGTACAGTGGAGTCACACTGCCTCGTGAGACACTGATACCTAACCCCACCTTACTGCTGTCCCCTACTCTCCCTCTCACTCACCACTTCTTCACTGGAATAGATTCAAATCCATCTGTGCAAACAAGACATGCTGCCAGAAATCGCTTATTGTTCAAGGATTTTTACTCACGCTGTGAAAGGAAATGAATGCTCCTTCGATGTCGGCTTTTATTCAGTATCATGAAAGGATCAGAGTTTATGAGAATTATGTTGTAAAACAATCACTCACATATGCTGTGTGTTGTGTCTTAATTTTGGTTCAGTTTTATTTAACAACCAAATATTGCGAGACATATCTTTTATTTTTTTTGTAATCACTAAAATCCTCTGTAGAATTTGTGTAATTCATCAAAATGAGTCAGGAAGAAGGTGCTATCAGAGTAAAATTCTGGTTTTACTCAGATTTAAAATTTTTATAAAGTTGTTAAAGTTTGCGATGTAAACTGACATTTTCTGTTTCTCTTAAAGTAAGACAATTCGGTTCACCCACCAGGTAAAATAGTCAGGCCATTTTAATATAACAGAGCTGACGCAAATGTGATGAATATCAATTTTCATTCATGATTTTCACAGTCATTTGAGAAAAAATGCCAGTGCTGTCTATCAGCCAAAAACATAAAAGACTTGAAGGTCTAAACTGTGTCAAAAAAGAAGGCACCAACTCACATGTAATTATGGCTTGTATGCAGACACATCAAGAAGGCCTGATAGACAGTCAGCTTCTACTTGTCAAATTGTTTTAAAAGCATCCACTGGATAAGTTCAGCAGATCCAATAGTTTGAAGATGATCAGCTCAGTAAAGTGAGTGACCTCAAATCTTTTTTAAAGTGGAACATTTCAGGTTTCTGACAGCAAAAAGCTGATTGGCACATATAATTCATGGACAAAATGTAGTGAAAAAAATAGTAGACTTTCTTACAAAGATGTAATACCTTTAAGACATACAGTACAAAGTAATTTCATTTCAAGAAAGGGCTCAGTGAACCATCTAATGGCTTCACTGTGGACATCACATTGCAATGGTACAAATCTATCAAATAAGTGTCAAATATAAAGAGCAGGATTCCTTAAATGGAACCTTCAACTGTTACAGCTGGTTTTAAATATTGAGAAGGCAGAAATGTTTTTTTTGTTTGTTTGTTTTTTTTTTTTTGTTTTTTTGCATTTGGTATATTTACAAGGTTTTTTTTTTTTGCATGTGTGAGAGCAGGAAGTTTTCTAGATCAATGTTAGAGCACCCAAGTGGTATGTGATTGGGGGAAATTGCAACAGAGAAAAGAGAGAAGTCAGCAGACAGGTAATCATTGCACCACAGTCACATCGGTCTTGTGTGATCTTAATTTAGAAATAATGCAAATGCTACATAAAAGCACTGTCCAACACACATTAATGCCGTGACACGTTTTTTCAAGTAATTTAATCGAAAGGCAGAGGTGACATCACATCATGATCTCACTTTCCCTCTTTTAAGATTAAATCTTTGAAGCTCTTGAGTTTAAATCAGCACTAATCCTTCCAAAAATCCAGGATGGTAAATCAAACTCTGATCAAGGGCCACTGTGGCCCAATCCCATTTATTACAAATGAAAAATGCATCAACAGGAGCTGCAGCACTGTGCCTTCTATATTTGGCAAAACCTGGACAAAGTTCATATATATGCATATATATAAACTACTGTTTGAAGGGTCTCACACTTTTGCAAGACTTCCATATTGTCCTACTTCAACAGAGGCCATTGATGAAGTATTTTGACATTATTTAATGTTATGTTTTCTTGATAAAATCCCAATGTCTTGCAGCTTCATCTTGCTGTCATATTCTAATATGTCATAGTAATAAAGTTTTACAACTCTTTCTTCTTACACTCCTAAAACAGCGGGAGAACAGATTATGTCATTTAAGCACATTCTGTGACTGTGAACTGATAAAAGAAGGTAGTAATGATTTCAGGGTGTGATTTGTGATTTCCAGATGGAAACACAAATACACAAAAGACACAGAGCAGGGATTCCATGGAAAAGGCTTTGCTGCTTTGAAGCTGAGCCTGGCTTTAAGCCCAACTAGCAACTAGGGAATCTAAGATTTCACAGTTGCTTTCTGGAGAGACACTGCTTCCAATTTCTATTTTGGAACAGTGTAACCCATGATTCCCTATGCAAAACTTATTGATAATTTGATACTTGATGATAATAACAGCTTGGAAACATCTTTTGACCAACCAATCACTGCTGAAGAGCCACATTCATCAGGGCAGAGATATATATTATTAGTATGATGATTTTCTTATGTTGAACCATTCTAGAAGAGCAAAGTAGTTTTTTTCTGATGGGGAGGCAGATGCCGGTGTTGTCACATCCCCTTATGTAAATTTCATATTTCTAGTGCAAATTACCACAGTGAGGAGTTCATCATCAAAGGCAAATGTCTTTGCTGGTCATTTAGACCTGGCGCTGGTGACGTGTTTGTGTCTGGGGTGTGGTGGGGAGGATGAAGTGCTCCTCACATAAGATTAGATGTGGGCAGCAGGGCTGATTACACAAGAGGCTGACAGCTACATCTAATCATGTCAAACAGCTATTTTCCTTTTTTTGAAACTGTCTGTTCTCTTTGTCAGGTCCAGGATCTTTAATCCCTGATCTGTTTGGCTGATTTTTAATTTAATGCAAAGAGAGAGAAACTGAAATAATGATTTGTGTTGCTGATATATTATCATATTTCCTTAAATCACCCTAGTCTGTTGTTGCAGTTAAATCCTTTGGGCACAAAAAGAGGCAATCAACAGTGTAGGATAAAGAGAAAGCATTATTGTCCACTTCAAAGCATTAACTTATCCTCTGTTCCACTGCAGGCAGATTTACATAAACATAAAAATATAAAAAGAGAATATGATAATAATACTTTAATAGATTTGAGAAGTAGGAATTTACAGACAATTTTTCTGGAATGATATGAATAGGTATAACTGTGGCATTCAGAATATAATAGTGGTTATATTAGTCCCCAAAGCCAAGGTGGAACTTAGGCTTCTGAATCAGAGTCAGACAAAGATACTAAATCTCTCTCAAGGCTCCTTCTACAAGTCAATGATTATTTACATTAAGCCAAGAAAGCAACAATAAAACCCCCTAAACAAATACATTGGAAAAAGAACCTAAATATGAAGAGTAAGATGAAATGTTGAATCAATGTTAAAAGGAGACTGCCAGTGTTTCTCAAATTTGGAGCATTCAATTCATAATATGAGTTGAATTACTGAATAAATGAAGTTCATATAAAATGTATAAAACTATTTAAACTAGGTCCTGTTTTAAAATAGGTTCTTAAAGAACTTTTACAGCACCCTTAAATAAAGCCATTAATTTTATCCATGGTGTAATCTTATGGAGAGCTGTTTCATTCAAAATTAAATAAATAAATAAATAAATACTGTTATTAATAAATATTCCATGAAATAAATAAATGTCCCCATGAAATAAAACAAAATTAATATTTTAAAAAGAAATTTTTACCTTATTTATTTATTTATTTCAAGATTTATTTATATATTTATTTAATTGTTTATTCATTTCATAATGGTGTTTTATTTTGTGACACTTTTATTTTGAAAAGGTACTTTACATATTTCATGGACTTTTTAGCTCCGTTTTTATTTCAGGCTCTTTTTATTTCATATTCCTACTTTCAAATGAGTGGCGGAGTTTTCTCTGTGGAGTGGCTCTGGTCAGAGTGCAGTGAGGAGAGAGACAGCGAACTTCAGTACATCTACATGAGGGTGGAACTTGCAAGGCTGCATAGAGCTATAAGGGCTTGAACTGATGTACCAGTATCATGCCAAGGTTGTTATCCCTAAAATAATTTATGTCCCCTGCATGACATTCCTTGCTTTCCCTTTTAAATGGGGGAGTTAAGCTACAGTCATGTGCTCTTGTTTTGAAACGCATGGTTCTTCCAGGGTAGTCATTGCCTCGACTGGGTTGTGTTGATTTGAGCGGGTTGTGAAGTTCTCTTAACACCAAAAATATTCCACCTCTTTCATTGTCCTGGGACATCAATTCAAGCCCTTGTAGCTTATATGTTTCACCCTCATACAGATGCGCTAAAGTTTGGGGTCTCTCTGCTTGCTTCTCTCTGACCAGTGAAGCCCTGCTTCACATTAAAAACTCCATCTCTCATTTGAATATAAGAACATGAAATTAAAGAGCCTGAAATACAAACGGAGTTAAAAAACATGAAAGTCCATGAAATACATAAAGTAGCTTTACAAAATAAGTGTCACAAAATAAAACATCATTATGAAATAAATAAATATATTAAATAAATAACTCTTGAAATAAATAAATAAATCCTGAAATAAATAAATTAATCTTAAAATAAATAAATGAAATAAATAAAAAATAAACAAATGAGGTAAACATTATTTTTTTAAATATTAATTTTGTTTTATTTCAAAGGGACATTTATTTATTTCATGGAATATTTATAATTAATGTTTTAATAAGAGTATTCAATTATTAATTTAATTTTGAATAAAATGGCTGTCTATTTAAATTTCACCATAAAGATTTTAGAAAAAGCTATCCTTTTTTTGAGTACAGTTATTCAGTGGGGGAAGAATTCTCATCTGAAAAAAAAAAGTTTTTTAAAAAAATCCCCCGTGCCCAACTAATAACACAACAATTCCTTTAAATAAATGTAATGGAAGCATTTTAGAAATTACCTTTTTTCTTATTCAAGTATATCTTGGAACAATATCACTTGAGTGTATATTTTTGTGTGTGGCAATAATTGTAAAGGGCACTGTACTTGATTCAAAGTATGTCACTGAAACATCTTGCATTTCCTCTAGTTTCCATGGTTTTCATAGCTGTAAATTGCAATAATAATTTTCATTTTAATGTCTGAGTTTAGAATCTTTGGGGGAAAAAAACCCTAACAAAATGAGTCAGAGAATAGCCAAACAGATTGCTAAGATATGGAGAAGAAGAATGTCATATAAGCAATGACCACCCAAGAAGAATGCAACAATAGCAAGATGTTCCAGGATGCATCCACTGCTATGATGTGTGATCAAACTCTCTGACTACAGCGAAACGTCCACTTCTTCTCCTTCAACTCCAACAGAAAAGTTCTATCAACAGTTCTTGATTAAGTAGCTTTGTTTTGTCTCTGTATATATTAATGTGGGGCTGTTCATTTATGATCAAATGTTCAGTTTAAAATTCAAAGACATTCCCCATATTTACACATGCTTCAAATGAACAAGATTTTCACATTGTGTAAAATATTTCTTGTGGCTTTAGCAAAGGTTGAAAACTGCTTACCTTGTTATGTATTTGACACTCACTTCCTAATTCACAATTTATCTTAAAGCATACACTCTATACATTAATATGATTCTACATTAACATATATTTTATAACACGTAATGGTGTCCAGACATACTTGTATTTTTACAGCTTGAAAAAAATATTTGAGATATAGTGCCATATTTTGCGTATCAAAAGCCACTGTTAATTAACACTGTTTTAAGAAACAAGATGTAGTTCAGTTAGTTATTTTTAACATATCTGTTTATTAGCTGCAACATAAAAATGTTTCAGTTCAAGATATAAAAAGGAATGATTTCGTGACTCTTATTTTACACAAAACAGGATGCATTGTGATTAAAAAGAAGAGAAAGATACTCTACAAACAACTAAAATCCATTTCCTTCACTCTTCTCAGTGAAGCAGCAGCCGTCTCAAGTCTCTACTGCAACAAGTACAGGAGACAATTTGTCTTCCACCTCACCAAACCTCAATTTAACCATGTTGCCTTCACTTCTACATCACAGATAAGCAACCATTTGCTGCCAACAAGCACTAGGCCAGTGCACTCTCTGCTTCTCTTTGTCACAAAGCACAAAAACACATCTCATACATGGAAAGGCTGCTTCCTACAAGGCAGAAGCTCAATATTCCAAGGTCTAAAACAATTTAAGTTTTCACAAGTCAGACCTGCCTTTGTAAATAAAAATGGAAAGAGCCTCAACATTTGGTGTGCTCCTTTTAATTGAAATTAGTCAAATCTATACTGTTTTAAATTTTTTTAGAGGCAAATGTTTAGCAAATATGAAATATTTTCTTTTTACTTTTTTCCCCCTATTTTGACATTAAAAATAATTCACAACAGTTGTGTCTTTTGTCAAAGGCATGACAACAAAACTGAGAAACCTCTTTGTGAAATCTTATTTAGTGTAAAACATCTCAACTAGTTAAATGGATTGCCAATAAATAAACCCACTGAAAGAAATACTAAAAGTTGTGGATTATTAGGATCTTTTTTATAGTAATATCTTGCAATGATTTATTTTAAAAAATCTATAAATGTTCACTTTCTGCAAAAAATTTTTAAAGTTAGCAAAACAAAACACAAAAACTCTTAAAACAACACTCACTATATCACATCTGACACACCGGTATTTCATCAATTCCATATCGTCTTTTTATCTTGATTTATTTTTCTCTCTATCATTAAGTCTTTCACTGACTTTCCTTTGGCAGCCTGTCTCTGCAAATGATGGTTGAAGGATGAGCTTTAATTGACATGAAAGTATTCCTGAGTTTGGATGAGGTACAGAAAAAAATAACCTGAAAGCACAAAGGTTACAGATGGCCACTCAACAGCTTTTCGTGAATTTAAATGAAATATAGAGAGGAAACATAATCAATCCTCTGCAGTAGGAATACAGTACTGTTATTCGTTTTGATTGCTATGTTAAAGATAATCTTAAAATGTTGTCAGACGATGATGTTAAAGACCATTTTTGTGAGCTGTTATTCAGTACATTTTGGACACTTTTTAGTGACTTTTTGAATTGATTTCTCTTTTCTTCCATCGGAAACAAAAACAGCAGACCAAAGCCTGAAAAAAACCCAGCTCTGACTGCTGGTATGCTTTAGTACCACAGACATCTAACACGTATCTCAAGAGCTTATTTATCCATTAGCTGGAAACAGGATAAACATTTTCTGTAAGCTTTCAACTCCAAAAGAAATTTGTTTAATAAATCTTACTCAATTGCTTGTTTTTGCATATCTAAACAGTTTTGATTGACAATCTGGCCCAGTAACACTGCATGTTAATGTCCACAGAAAGAACAGAGGGAAGTTTTTTACAGACCAAAACAGAGGTATGTAAACAGAAGTGGTAGGTGATTCATTATCTCTGCTGGTGGTTTATTTTCATCCAGTCATCAAACCTGACACTTCCAGTTGGTGCTGCTGGCATGTGTATGACGGGTGTCACCTTTTCATAAGGAGCAGCACTAAAAGTTTGTATTAACCATAATTTTAAAAGTTAAAGGGTAAACATCATGATATTTAAGAGTGGGAAAATCTAAAAATCTTGATAGTCATAAACAAAGATAAATCACAACAGAGGCCATCTGAATATTTCTCCTTCACTTCTGCCAACAGTATGTGTAGCATAAGCCTGATGTGATACGTTAGGGCAAAAACAGGGCTATCTATGTCTGTCTGTCTGTCTGTCTGTCCGTCTGTCCGTCCGTCCATGTTTTTTATACGTATCATCAGGTTGGTGTTGATATCTCATTGTACTTAATAAATCAAATAATCACAGCACATTTTTATACTTATTTATTTATGCTCTCTTTTGAAACATTTCTTTAACCCTGGCACACAAGGAGATGTCATTTTGTTTTAATTCCTGAACTGCTGTCTTTGTTACTTTATCTTTCTCCTTTCTCTCCTCACTTCTGTCAACTTTAATCCTAAACTTCTCTGAATCCTGCAAGCTCATTTTTGATTGAAGCAAGAGCCTTAAACTATTATTAGAAGACATTCTGCTGAAAGAGTTAGATGTATTCTTTTGTTTTTATGTTTTTCTTCTGCCTAAAGCCAGGAAATAATTGCTTCCGTCATCTGAGTCCTGCTCAGAGTAGGCAACCTTGGGCTGAAGTTGTTGAATGTTTGAAGGATGTATTGTGTTGTTTCAGGTTATCAGTTTTCATGCCTTCAGTAACTGGAACACAACAGGTCTCTGACAGAAACTGCTAAGTTTGTTAGTGCCATAAGAACCGAGGACACAGAGATGAGAGGTCCATCTGCAGGAGAAATTGGACTGGAGAGCAAGCCGAGGTGTGTTCCTCAGGTGACAGTTGCAGTGCCGTTTCTTTGTGGCAAAGTGATGCAGCTGCTGCCTGACCCAGGTCGGAGGAACAGATTGAGGCCGTGTATTTTCCTCTCTCTGCTGTAGCACACCAAGAATTTTATACTTACTGTGGCAGCGGACTAATCAGAAGAAGTTTAATTGGGGGGTGGGGGGAAGCCTTAAGGGCAAGTGGAAAAAATAAACCTTTTTCTTGTAACCTAAATATTAATCCTATGTTTTTATTTTTTGTTTTGAAAAAACAAAAACAAACAAAAAAAGAATCTTGACCATAGTTTAATGGTTGGAGGGCCCAATTCTGGGTCTCTCCTCTACACTGGGCCTGGGACAATTCTGTTTGTCTTCCATTGTCTGCAGATCTAGATACTGATTTCAAAACAGATTCCCGACAGTCATTGTTATACCTTTGGTTTTATAGTATTGCAGGATTCTCCTGATTTTTTCAGCACCAGGGATTGAGTCGTTAGACTCTCCAAAGTGCCTCATAGTTGTGTGATGATGAGTGTCTGTCAACTTGTCCTTCTCTGCAGCCTGAAACTATAAGAACTGTAACAAACTGTATAAAAAAAATACAGTCAAAAAGTGACAAAGCTCTCAAACTAATGCCATATAAACTGAACTTGCAAAACAAATTTTGGAAAAGATTAATTTTTTCCTTTTTACCCAGTGACTAATGCACATATCATTGTTTGCTTGCTGGCAAGGAGAAAGCCATTGGTACATGGCCATTTGATTTCCGCTCTGGCACATTGCAGCTCCTGTCATGTGGAGATATATGAATCACACACCCATACATACCCACAGCGACATGCAGGTATACATGGAAATTTGGGAAAACTTCACCACATATGTTATGCTTGTATTCAAACCTCAACAAGAGTAAGGTATAGCATATTCAGAATCAGATTGTGGCCTGTAGAATTGCTCCTTCTTCCTGCCATCAGACCTTAAAGCTGATGTACCTTTGGATACAGATGCATCTCAGCTCTTGTTTAAGCTCTGCTCTGAAAGCCCAGCTTTTAACCTCTGCTTGGGAATTCATTAGCTGCAACTGTAGGAAATGTATTTATAGAAAAGCCTTGCTATTCTCCCCTTGAGCTGCTTGATATACACTTGACCAAGTGCAGGAAAAGTGTTAACCCCCTCCCAAACAAATCTATAGTCACAATTGGTGTTTTCTTTGCAAAAACTGTTAGATTGCCACAATCTTTATCTACAGTATCAGTATACTACCTGTTTAATCTTTATTCGAGTGTGTAAAAATAACATCAAAGGTTCACTGCAGCCTCACACAAATGAGGGATCTTGTAACATTTATCTCTTATAAATTAATCAGAAATTAATAAAACAGTTTCCCTTTGTGTTTTAATAGCTGTCCTCTCTGTAAACAGTTTGTTTCTCCTTTTTCTCAAAAGCAGGATGCTGTTTGGTTTTTGCTTTCACAAGGAGCTGAAACTGTCACTATGCCGATCTTTAGAGTGGTGTAATCAGTATTTGTGGGTGAATGTTAACTTCTGAGATCATATGCAGACCTTAGTTTTTTTGTTCTCCTCTGCAATTATTTGTCATAGTACTAGCTTAGAGGTGAGGAGCTACTGTTTATGCTGAAAGTTATACTTGCCACCTAATGTTTTCATAAAAAGGAAAGCTGTTGGGAGTTTGCAAACCAAAAAGATAAGTATATCCAGGTTGAGCAACAAAAATTAATTTACACATTTAAACAGTAGTTAAAAATAAGCCATGATAAAGACAAGAGCTGCATTTTATTTATTTAGTCTTTTAACCATTTAGCAGCCTATTTTTATACTGGTCTAATTACTTCAGTTCAATAAATAAATCTTTCCTTGCTGTCTGTTTTGATTTTAACTTACCTTGTACAACATTTAAAGCTAAATGCATTTTTTATCATTGACAAGAAAACAGCGGGGACCAAAGTAACCAAAAGGAATAATTCAATCTACATTTAGAAAAAAAAACATATTTAAATACATATACATATTTAAAGGCAAAACAGGCCTGAGGCATAGTCAAACTAAGCCCCTGTTTAGGACCTCTATGCCAGCAGGGGGCCTACAAGAGCTCTTGATTTCTTCTACAGCACAAACTCAAGTCCTTTAAGTGTCCTGCAAGTGTCCAGTGTCCTGCAACTTTTAGATGTGTTTCTGCAACAACACCCCTGAATCCCATAATTAGGTCATTAGCAGAATTATGTAGAACGTCAGTACATGAGAAGGTGATTCAGTTATTTGATGCGGTTGCTTTGGACTTGAGACACATCCAAAAGTTGCTGGACGCTGGCCCTCGAGGACTGGAGTTTGACACTCTTGTTCTACAGGAAGCTATATAGTTTGTTTTTTTTTTTACAGTGAAGTTTATCAATAACAAGACAGCTTTTAGCTCCAGACCACTGTTTTTAAAATTAAAAATTCTTAACTAATTAAAATGAATGAAGATCACATTGAAATTTACTTAGAATCTGAAAGTAAGACAGCTGTACATGTAAGAATATAAAGTAAAATGTAATTGTTTTATATTTATTGTAGTAGACTCATACTCTTGTTTCATACTTTCTGTTGCTGTGGTCACATTTCATGCACATTGCAGCTGTTTGCAAATAAATTTTAACAAGCAACTGATGTTTTTCGGCACGTAATTGTAAGAACAATTAATTAATATTACACCCTTCCCAGATCTACTGTAATTTAATGAAATGCTACACACTGGAGATGATGGCAAGAGCAAACAAGTAATCCACTGTGGGGAAAAATGCACCTAATATGGTTTTTGTTTGATAAAATATGCTAGTTGAAAAATAACGCAAAGTAGCTGGAGAGATTGTCAAATTGATTATTTAGAGAATAATCAGTTATAATAATTATTAGCTCACTGGTTAACTCTAAGATCTATTGTCTGAAATGCAGAATATGTAGGCAATTAAATGTGATAGTGCTGTGGTAGTCTTATCTGTAAATGGGCTCCCAAACTAAATTCTGCTTGGACTGCCAAGCGGAATTGGGCTGAGTTAAAAGGACTGAGCAGTGATTAACATTTTTGCTCATTGTACATTTGCTTGACAAGGGAACAAATAATTCATTTTTTGGCAATGTGAATATACGACATAATTTTATGCCCTATCCTAAAATTCCTTATAAGAAAATTACACAGGAACAAAAAGATTCTGCTGAGGAGATAAATAGCAGAAACAGAATCAAAAGGTTGTGAATATCTCCTATCGGTTCCTGACACTGACTAGTTTGAGAACTTGCTTTTGTACACACACAGAAGAGCTATATGAATAATAACTAAATGCTAACTGCATTTTCATTGTTTTATGATGTGTTTTAGGATGAATATTTTAAAAATACTCTAGATTAAACAATAAGGCCATTTCTGTTACTTCACAAGGAACAATAAATATTGAACAAAGAAAACAATAGAAGACGTTAAATCTGCATTAAAAGATGATGGTAGGAAATTACTGTGGTGACAATAAATCATCTATTCGTCCCTCAGAGGAGAACTGTTTTGCTTACATCTGGCACAGTGAAGGGCATATTTGTTTATGACCACCTCTCATCCATGAGAGCTTACGTCTCCCTTGAGAAGCGACTCCATGCTTTCTACACTCATGCTCTCAGACACCTCGTTTCTGGAGCAAATTAATTCCCAGTTGGAGAATGGCTGTTATGAATGGGTTGGGCAGGAGAGATGGATGAACAGCTCCTTCTTCTGCATGGCCCTCTGCTCCGGGTGACAAAGATGTTGGAGCTTGTCCTACTTTTGTTAGAGGAATAAAATGTGACTCTTATACAGTAGCTCAGGGGGACTCTCTGCATGGGGCTTTGGAGGGCAGCGGTGGTAATGGGTGTGGAGCAGAAATGTACCCAGAAGAAATTCACCAGCAGAGATGATGATGTGCAGGTCTAAGCAGTGAATTGTTGTACTTCACATTAATTAGATCCTTTTGAAAATATAAGCTGTGTCTTTACAAAACCTGCCATACTTTGCAGACAGTTATTGTGCTTCAATTAAGACCAAATCAATTCCTTGACATTCAGTTGAGGACTCATGTTTTCCAAACACTGTTAGCTGCCACAGGGCTTTATAAACTGTTTGCAAGCTATATAAGAATTGATAATTTAGTAATGAAGAACAGATCTTCATCTAATGTACTATGTTTTCTCTGAACTTAAATACATGGCACCGGGATGCATATTAGTAGGAAGGTATGTTGGCAGGAAAAGACTACAATCATATGGTCATAATGTTATTGCTAACTGGTGCATAATTAGCTCAACTCATGGTAGTGTGAAAGCAGGATCTAAATGGGGGATTAGTTTTACATGCCAGTCTATTACATTACATCTTACATGACATATTGTCCACTCAGATTTGGTTGTTATTAATTAAAATGGATTGTAATATAGTTTAATGTTTTTGAACTGTTAGTGTCTTACCCATCTGAACAACCTCAGTTTGTAGAAACAATGTAATTCTGACTGGAGAGTCAAGTCTCAAACATTTTATAGCCATGTTGCAGTTAATACCAGTAATCTTTTATAAACTTTTCACTGCAGTCAAGTTTACCTTAACTCTTGTTCCATGTTGACGTTATGGTTATTTCTACTGAAGGCTCAGTTGCAAAAGTCTTTATTTCAATTGAAACATGTTGGAAAACAGAATATGCTGAGCATATCCAACCAGAGTAATCTGATGGAAAATCAGAGTGCTATAGAAAACCAAAAAATATTGTTCTCTCGAAATCACTTCTGATAACAATTCAATAAGTTGGCATTGTGAATAAAACTTGTTTTCAATTGTCTCATGAAATAAAAGTTAAATAATAGAAATAGAAATGAAAATAGAACCTGTTCTTAACAAAGATCTTAACTATCCCTTCATATTTGTCCCATTTCTGATATATCAATTACATATCTGACTTTTCAATATATATATTACATATCTGACTTATACATATCTGTGTGTGTGTGTGTGTGTGTGTGTGTGTGTGTGTGTGTGTGTGAAAGCAAAGCAAGAGTAAAAATATTACCAATTAGTCTACAATTTCCATTGCAGCCACCTTCAACTGCCATGAAGCCATTGGATCACATGTAAGCATTTTTGGGGTGGTAGTTAAGGGTTTATTAAAGGACTACAAGACTGGAGTTTCTTTTTAATAAAATCCTGATTTTGTTTAAATACATCAGTCCGCAAAATCTTCTCTCATTTAATTTAAAGCCAAATGTGACTGCATTAAGCTGCAACTCTTTATTTCTGCTTCGTAAACTCTCCCTCCCTGCCTTCACACAACCTCTGTATAGAAACAGCATAAAATAGGAATACTTCAGATCATTAAGGCATGAGAACTCAGTTTTTTATTGCTGCAATTAAAGCAAAGAAGAAGGCAATATAGTCAAGTTTAATCTGAAGGGAAAGGAATGCACGATCAATAACAGGTCCCCCACGGAGACATTTGTATGTGTGCTCACCTTGTGTGAGTGAGTGTGTGTTAATGTACACAGACACTCACGCACACATTAAAATACGACAGTCACCACTCTTTTAACTTTGAAGATGAATGTCAAACCTGATTTCCTCATTAAAAAGCAAAAGTTGCTGTGGCACCCTCGGAAAATCTTCTCAAGGGTGGCCATGGCCCCCACCCTTGGGGGCACAACTGAAAAGTTGGTCCTAAAAGTTTCTCAGATTACATATTTTGTTTACCACATGACAGAGAACCGTTTATGGTACACCAGGGATGGCTGTGCTCTGTTCAAACTCATCATGGAAATAACAGAACTGTGAAGTTTAAAGTTCTTTATTTTAAGGCGCTTGTGCATAAAACTGTCAATGACTGAACATTCAAAGAACCTTAGTTATGCATTGTGGCTTATTTTCCAAATGTGCACTGCTGCATGTAGATTTTTAATGACTCCTGTAGAATTGATGTTACTCTGTATGGCTTTATTTCAATTAACTTTTTAAACCCTCCTCACTACAGTAACCCTGTTACTGTTACCACTTCATTAAGTTTGATTAAAAGTATGTTGTAAAGGTCATTTTCATGCAGTTACAGTTGAGTTTTTACTCCTAAGATAAAGCCAGCTTTTATGTACACAAACAGTGCTTTTAAAATCAATGCAACCCTAGGTCTTTAAATCTTTAAAGGGGCAGTATTATATAAAATTGACTTTTTTGAACTTTACATCATGTTATGTCATTCCCTTATCAAAAACATACCTGGAGTGTTGCCTTGATTCTTTCATACATGTTTGAGAAATCCTTTAATCTCCCATGGCAACCATTCAGCTGTGCAAAACGCCAGGATGGACCTCGCGCCAACTTTGAGACAGTTTCTAAGCTTCCGAGCTTCTGCCATACAGAGTAACCATCCCCCATGACTTCCCCACTCAGCCCCTTCAGAATAGCCAGCAGCAATTATCAAACACCTGGTGGAACTGCACAACTATTGAGCTCATTATACTATCTACTTCTCAGCGCAAGACTGGTAAAAACATTAACAAAGGGTTAGCTGTTGTGATGACTTCCTGAAGGTGGAGCTTCAGAAAGAGCAGGACTATCTTAAAGAGATGGAGGCCCAATTTCAAAGCAATAAATTACTAAGTCAAGTTTCTTTTAAGTCATATTTGATATATGCACCAATTTTTGTTACAACGGACGGTAACATAGTTACTTGATTGAGCTTAAAAATTGCACTGTGTGCTTGGATAATACGTAATACTGACCCTTTAAGTTTTTATAGACACCAGACTTTAATTTAATGGATAGATTTTTGATGTTTTGACTTAAAAAGAACTTTTGGTTAAAAAAATGCAAACAAAACATTTTGGCTATACAGGCTGTGTTTGTGTTTATGTCTGTCTAAACCCATGCAGTAGTAGTGTCAGAAACATACTTCCACAAACTTGTGAGACCCTGTTTGCTCAACTTTTTTAAAAGAAACTACTGGTTAAGTAAGATTAGAAAGTCTCCAGAACAGATATGTTTTTATGTTTTTATTTATTTATTTTACAAATAAATCAGCCTTTTGTTTAGAATTAGGAATTACATATAGAATGGTAACGTTTTTCACATCTATTTACTCACATTAAATGGATTAAAATATATCAGAACCCCCTAAAGAAAAAGCATTAGTGTACCAGATTGTCTCAAATCTCTTTAGTACAGAAACAAACTGCTAAACAAAGAAAGAAAAAAAGTTATCTGTGACTATAATTGACTGGAGGACAATCTATAAACAGTACAAAGAGAAATCAGCAGGGTAATAAAATAGTCATGCAAATGACTGGGATCTTAAGAGACTTGATCTACTTCTGATCAGCATTTGTATCCATCCAAGATCTTCCCTGCAGCAGTTTGAATATGTTAATCAAATTATGTAATAATGTTGTGCTTAACAGACCAAATATCTGAAGGCCTCAGAGCATCACTGCTATTAAGTCAGGGTGTCTATTACATAAACACTACCAGTGCAACCTTTTTAAAAAATTTTTTATTTCTTTAACAATTCCACCCCAAAACAATCCAGGCCAGCCAGTCCCCAGAAGCCACACAGACCCCCAGACCCTGGCTCCAAACAGAACCAGAGCCGCCATATACCGAAACCCCAAGGGGAATCGGAATCTGAACCAGGACCACCCCAATGATACTCAGTCCCTATCCAGGGCTGTCCACCCAGCCCCCACCACAGAGGAAAAGCTTCCCCCACCCTAGCATTCAGACAACTCTTAGACCACATAAGACACTCAGGTTGAGTTCACCCCTCCCATGGACTGCTCCTCCTGCCAACAGAACGGATCTACAGTAAACATGAATGCCAAGACAGAACAGCTGCTGTGGCAGCTCCACACTGCCAAATATTTTAGAAGGACGATATATAAGAAGAACAAATGAAGAAAGTCTTGAGGCTTTTTTCTTTTTTTGATGAAAAACACGCAACCACGATAACAACAATATGTTTGTTTTGTTTGACAGAAGAACAGCTGTGCTGAGTCAGCTTGCCTCACAGAATATCCAGTTGCATGCTTACACAAAGAGAAAAAAAAGGCTCACTGACATCCACACCTTTGCATTGCTTATCTTTAAGTGTACGAATACTATTCCAACACCGGATACAGCAAGTAATTGTCTCCCTTAGAGAATGCACACAATGACTACATGCATGACACAAAACAGTAACACCAGAGACATGCTGATGCATTTAGAGGAAATAAAAGGGCTTAAGAAACAGAGGAGAAGAGCCCAGCATTGTGTTTCCCCCAGGCAACACTGATCATGCCAAGCTATGACGTTATACATGTGGAATTGATCCACACAAGCCAACCTTGATGGAGGTTTGGCCTCATTCATGAGAGTGAGCTCACAGAAAGATAAATTGATCCATCCAATACTTGATCATTGTATGCAGATCCTTCAGAACTGCATAAGATATAAGTGTGGAAAAACTGAGAGTGAGCGTTATCAGTATAAAAAGAATCAGATTGAAACCGGACACCCTTATCTTAAAGCATCATGAGCGGCAACGACCAAGCAGCCAAATCTTGTTAACTGGTAACTATGCAACGAAGATGCACTTACAAAGCATAGGAACTTCAGGGAAGGAAATCTGATAGCTCAAGCTATGAAAAACTGAGCCATGCACCGGTAGTCTATGTTAGAACATCATTTAAAATTCCAAGCAACAGAGTGGCACAACTCTCAATTATTTATACCACAAGCTTTCATTTAGAGGTCACATCAACGAGGGAAACAAATATCAAATTAATATTTTGTATGGAAGTGTTCAACAATCATTTAATGTTTTATTTTTTCCCATGCATAACATACGTGCAAAGTAGATATTACAACAATTAAAATGTTTATAATTGAAGGAAAACCATTCATGTTTAAATGCATGCACTCTTACCTGCAGAAATAGACTGTATGTTGTTTTACTCAATATTGTTTCAATTATTCTAACCAAACAGTGTTTTATCAATGCTAGGAGATACAACAACCCTAACATTTACAATCTTATTCTTTCCAGATTATGTTCAACATACATTTGATGACAAAATTCAAAAATTCACCTAGCTTTGATATTTTATGCATGGCCACAGTTCTGCATTTGACTTGCTGTCAAAAGTGAAAACATCGGGATGAATGCGCTAATTTTAATTACAAATAAAGCATCTGCGTTTTATTAACTGAATATTTGTTTTTGCTGAATTTGTTTCACACAAAGGCTGAACTGGAATCTGATATGATATTAAAATTGTACAGAGCGATATGACTTGCATGCATGAAACACATATAGAGTGTGTGATAATCAAAGTATGAATAAAACATGGAAAACATATAGTTTAGATGAAGAAATATATTGCTTCTGGTCACATTTAAAAGCATTTCTAATTAATCCTATTTCATCAGTATGATGAAATATAGTGCTTTAGTGTCTACAAGGTTGTCTCAGTAGCAGTCATGTATTACATAATCAGCTGTCTAGGAGCAGAAGTATTTCTATGAACTATCATTCCAGGCTTCTGGAGTTGGAGGAGACTTTCATTAATAAACATGTTTTGTATTATAATTATGCTCAGCATGAAAACAGCTGATTATTTAAAAGTTTTACTGTAACTGACTGACTTCAACTGAAGAAGTTGAGGCATGACAATGCAATTTATTAATAGGTCTTTCTGTCACGATTCTTGCAAACTGGGTTTATATTTTGGGGAGTCTGGACTCATAATACATTTTGATGTTTAAAATTTCGACGTCAGACCTGATGACGTCAAAATCTGTGTTCTTATGGATACTGCTAAATTAATATCTTTGTATAGTAATCACAAGCTTGCCAGGGTGTTGTTTACCCTTTTCATGCTCCTACACGTGTTTTGGACATGCACTGTGAACTGTCTATCTGGAATACACGTCCAACTGATTTGATAGGGGATTAGTTGTTAAGATCTTAGATTTTAGCTCTATCTGAAGAAGGAAGAAAATTCAGCACAAGTCTAACTTTCCTTTCATGACTTTTATTTCGATGAAATAAACAAGATGCCTTTGATATGAAGAAGTGCGCCCATTTGTTCCCTCATGCTGGACAACATGCGGAGCCTGGCTCCTTACCTGTAAATGCCCCTGGTACATATTGAGCACACAGCCGGTCGCGGATCCTTCTCTTAGCGGATCTGTGCGTGTCTTCCAGACTTGAAGCGGGTATGGGCAAGACTGTCGGACCGGAGGAGTTCACATCAGAAGCGAAACGAGAGTTATTGGGCAGGGTGTCCAGAGGAGCAGATAGAGCGGAGCTTTCCTCCCCTCAGGTCCTGAAACTGACACTTTTTTTCCTCCCCGCTTATCCAGGATTTGAAACAGAAGCGCCTCAGCAGCGCGACGTTGGACCGAACTTTAAAGAAAAGGTGCAGAATCCTCACTGTGTCCTAATATTTTTTCTTCAAGTGCCGTTTTGGAATAAACAGGGTATAGCCTTGCAGTGGGGAGAAAAAAAACAACAAAACAAAATATTAAATACAATTCAGTTCTTCATTGTGAGCCCTCTCCAGGCGGTTCCCCCCTCCCCTCCTCTCTCGGCTAAATGTTTTGACGCGTCTCTCGGTTAATGCTCCTCTTATAGCATGCTCCTCTTTCCTGTTTGCCAACCCATCCCTCCAGAGCCTCCTCCAGTGCTGACGTACGCACTCCACAAGGAGGCACGCAAGCACACTCTCATCTGTCTTCAAAGCATATGCAAAGAAGAAACTTAAAACTTCCGAAAAACACCTTATTAAAACCACTTCGTTGTTTGTTGTAGCCTGTAGGAGCGGTAATATTTATAACATAATTTTAACGACAAAATATGTATGGAATAAGGCCGTTGAAACAATGTGCATTATTTCACAGCATATAATGCACAAATCAGTCCTGTTCTCAGTCTGTGCTAATTAGTGGAAGAAACAATTACATAACCAAAATCATACAAGACATCTCGTCATTTCCAGGAAGCTAATTCTGAACAATAAGCAGGACAGAAATTAGCCTGCAGTATTTACTTATACAACAAAGGCAGATGTACTGAAATAACTCAAGTGTTTTGGTTTTCCATGTGGGTTTGTACCCCCAGCAAAACTTAGCTTATGTGGAAACTGTGAATATCTCAGGAAACACGAAATAATGTCCAACAGGGAGACCTCAAAACACATCTAAAATCTAACAGTTTTGTTATTTTTCTAGCAATCATTTTTTATGTTTAGAAGCAGATTTTCATTATAAACATGAGAAGAAAGTCTTTCATCTTATACAAATGAAAAATCTTTTCTTGTGTGACCTTATTTGTTAACTTTTGAAGGGACTGAATTTTATTTAGGAGTATCAAAGAATGAATCACTCTGTACCTTGCCATGCAGAGCTGGGTGTTTGGGTTTTTGTTTTCTTTTGTGTGTGTTGTTGATCCTTTCATTGAGGTTCAGTTATGTTCTATACCTTTTGCCCTATTCAGTTAATTTATCTTTGTTTATCATTGCGAGAAAGGTCTTGCCATTTTTGTTTCTTCATTTGTAGTTTCTTACTTCTTTCTTGTGTCCTTTGCATTTTGGTTTAGTCTCTTAGGTGGGGATTTGTTCTTAGCTTTTGGTTAATTGGATCCTCTTTGTTTCCATTCAGTTTTTTTTCTGTGCCAATTATACAACCTTGCTTGGGTTCTCCCTCAGCTGCTAAGCATTCTGTTGATTGTACTCACCTGGTTACCACAGCACAATCACATCTCCACAGTATTTAAGATCTGTGGTTTATTTTTCTCACTACAGGATTTTGCTGTTTGACCTGGTTCCTGAGCTTATTTTCCCTGTGTCTCTGCAAATTTTTAAATTATTAAGTCCATCATTCCACACACCATTAAACATCTGACATTTTCCCATTGGCATTTTGGTTCTCTGCAACACAAAGCAAATATGACAAAAATATGATGAAGTATTGCTACTACTTGAGCACAATTTTTGGCCACTCTACCCACCTCTGACCATTACGTCATTATTTAATTTCCCTTAAAGTGAATTCACAAATCAGATATATTGCTAAGGACAAAAAGTTTATAATCCCAGCAGAATTAGGCTTGAACTAATTTCTCCAAAATGTTTTTCTTCTGGATGGAAACAGTATTAACATTTTGGAGTGACCCAGACAAAGTCCTGAGCTGAATTTAACAAACAATCTGTGGGGTAAGCTAAGGATTAGGGTGATGGTAAATTAGGTCTTCAGAGAAGGCCTACCAACATCAAAGACTTGGAACCAATCACCAAAGATAAACTGTTATAATACCAGTGGAAACATGCAAATAGCTGGTTGGTAATTATAAGAAGGGTCTGATTGCTGTCATGCCAGTAAAAAAAAACTTCTACTGATGTTTGAAATGGGTAAATGTAATACTTAATATGGCATTTTTGATCATAAAAACAGATTACTTTTTTTCAAAGCTGATACTCTTTTTTACATTGTTTTATTGTCTTTTGAGAGATGCTTGTCTCATTTACAATCAGAAACAATGATGTGAATCTCCTGTTTCACCACATCTCTATTGGACCGAGATCTGATGTCTTTAGAGGCCATTGGAGTTCAGTGAGCTCTTTGTTATATTTAAAAAACAGTGTGAGATGATTTGAGCTTTGTGTCATGGTGCATTACATGTCAAACATTCAAATAATTACTTGAGAAAAACAACAAAATGTCAATTTACTTATGAACTAAGAACACATGTCAGATTAACGAGCAGTGGAGAAGACTGTATCTCTAGAGTAAATAAAGAGGAGTGTATCTTGTTAAATATCTAAACAGTTTGACAGTGTTTCTGCAGGTTGTTATCACTATGTTATCACTATGCACAATTGTTATAACTAAAACTATCCACACTAAAACTTTACATTTGTCTGCATTCCTTAGGATAAGGGATGGACAGTTTCAAATGTACATAAAATCTTTCAAATCTTTTTGGTGACATGGATTGAACCTATACGGACATATATTATACATTTCAAAAGAGTTCTTCTACTAAACAAAGTGTCTGAGTTAAAGATGCATAAGGCTACTTCTCATACAGCTTGTGGGTGCTAGAAAGCAGCTAAAGATAAATAATTTAAAATGTCACTACCCAGAGATCATGTTGTGTGACAACAGCGAAAAGTACCCTGTGTTTTTTCAACAACAGTGTTAAGAAGCAAATTAAAAAGTCAAACAATGCAGTCATAATGATTATAGTTAATCAAGTACTTTAATTAGTTTTTTTCTAAATCCATCAAAAAATGTTGTGGTCTGTTTTTATATAATTTTGTGCCACATAGATTTTTTTCATCATTAATCTTATTGTCGTACTACATGTTGGAACATCAGTCAATATTGGCAGTATCCCAATATGAACACACCAGCCCTTTCTATGAATACAAGTGCGTAAATCAGGGGGTTTGGAACGGCTATGAGACTCAAAGGAAGCTGCAAACCAAGGGAGGAAAGACCAACACTGATCTAGGTGGATAAACTAAACTACATAGAGAATAGAACACAAGAATAAGTAAGAAACAACACTAAAGGAATGAACCTATATGGCTAGACCTTTCAAACAATGATGAATATAGAGAAAAGAATTGGTTATGGCAAGACAATAGTAACAATAATTAATAACTCAGAAGCAATCGAGACATAAACACAAGTAAAAAAACTCAAATACCCAACAATCCTGAAGTCAAGCTTATTGTTCAAGAGATTAAGCTCTAGCATTTATTCAGACTTCATCAAACTTTAAGAAACCTTGTATGAAGGAATCAGCCAAGTAATATGATTGCTATCTGCTCTAATGGAAAGGTCTTGAAGTTCCCTCCTTCAACATCTTTTCTTATCTAGTTGACCTCGTGTCTGATTGGAAACATCAGTCACTCTCTCTCTGGATCTCAGGCTCTCATTAAGCAAGCTGTCAAAAGGGGCTCATTACTTATCTCTCAGTTGAAGGAGTCTCAGCAGTAGCGGTAGTAGTTCTGAGTGACAGACTTGGATGTTTGGAGGAATAAATCTTTGGGTCTCTTACCAAGAACCAACGATCAGTATAATAGCAGATAAAGGAAAGGGGTACTTGCCAGAAGTAGCAATGGGAGATTGCCAATGGATTGATAAAGAAACAGTCTGAATGAAGTTTGTACAGAGTTGACTCATCTAAGGTATTAAAGACAAAATACATACTGGTATTGATGATGACAAAAATGAAGAACTTTCCCAAAACAGTCTCATAGGCTCAGATGATCAGTCTAAGCCTATACACCGTACATCTTGCTTGGGGAAATTACACACTGACATGGTGTCAAGGTGAGTAGCTTCTAAAGTGTCTCTCCCTTCAGGAAGTTTCAGCCATGTCAGATGTGTCAAACAAATCAGTAGAGGATACAATAGTGGAAATGATGTGTTGGCATAACACACATTAACCCTTGAATAACATTCCTCACTAACCTTTAAGGAGGACCAGATGCTTTTCCCACATGACCCCAGAAATTTGTCTGCGGTAACAGTTTAAAAGCAGATTAAAAGTGAAAACTTTTATGGTAATAATGGTACAGCTTAAAAAATCCACATCATTTAAGGAGAGGTTCACATCATTAAACAGAGACTTCATTCATTTAACAGTGTAACATAATCATTAAGAATAAATAAAGCTACAACTTATCATAAAATGGTTAAAACTAAGTAGCTTTCTCAGTTAAAAAAATGCAGTCTTTGTGTCCTTAGTATATATGAGACATAGAGAAACTCTGGCCTTCAGCTTGGAACAGGCCAATAATGATAATAAGAACATAAGAGTGCTTGAAACTACAATTCTGGAGATGACACCAAGTGCATGGCTTGGGAAAGAAATCAACTGGATTAAATGCTACATATCAGGGTTGTATAAGCTACACCTTTGTTACTTTAAAGACATATTCATATGCTAAAAAATACTTTCAACCCCAAAGAGAAGAACAGACATCTATTTTTCTAAACATTAGACCTAATTTAATGGTCTCACAACTCTTAGCAAACCCAATAGTTAAAAAGACAAAAAAAAAAAAAAAATCTAATCTGCCCATTAAGCTGCTGACTAAATACCAACAAAACCAATTATTGTACCAAAATTTCCCCTTAATACCACAGTAAATATTTATAATAAAACTCATAATAGTGGCACATTTCCCCAGAGGAATATGCCCATTATAAATACAACTGTGTTTTTTTAGTGTTTTTTAGTGCCATTATTGCTTAAAAGTCCCTGCTTTGGTCTACTACTCCTAGTGGTTAATGATTTAGCACATTATTTAAAAAAAAATGGGATAAACAGTAATACAGTTAAATATCAGATTTTTAACATTTTTTGTGAGGTTGTTTGCCTTGCATTGCATACTTCTGAGAGAAAAAACTGGATTTTAGCTTTAATGGTAAAACTTTCTTATAGTTTTTGATTCTATCTGGCATTATGAACCTCTCTAGGTATAAAAACAATTTCACTTTAAATTTGATCTTAGAAGTGTATGTTCAGTATTATTATATTATCACCTGTTTCTAGCAATAAAAGTAATTTCAGTTCAAAAATTTCAAGTATGTTTTTGTCATTTTTTGATAATTGAGAGTAACGTATAAGGGATGGTTGCAGTGCTGTTATTTGCTGTAAAACATGGTGTGACCAGTGAGAAGCTATTAAACTATGCATTAGTTCCTGATCAATGTTTTCATCTTACAATATAACTTAGTCAATAGCTGGCAACATTCAAAACTGCTTACACACACAGTATACACACACAGAAATACTGAAAAAGCTTTTTAGGGCACTGCATTTCAAAACTACATTAGATCTAACAATTAGATCAGAATAGATTGGTCTCCTGTCTTGCCACTCTATTACAGTTTTTCTCAGTCACTTTGGTGCATTCCTGCATTCCTCCATTTTATATATTTGCAAAACAGTAAGTGCATTTCTCAAAACAATTTGTACAAACAACAAAACACCATGGATGACCTACAAAATCCAGTCTCTTTCTCAAAATTCTTAGTTCATCTTTCAAAATTAAATATCTGTACAAATGAACATATCAGTGCCTCAGAATGACAAGTCCTTGTTTCATTGCATATGGATAAGACAGTCAAATTGCTAAGTCATGTTGCCAATATAACAGTGTAATCTGCTCTGTTGTAAACTATGGCTAAAGTTTTGATGACAAGTATTGTAAATTGTAATTGTTGGAGATCAATGGCAAGAGACAGGACAAGATTCACATTTAAGCTTTTACTGTAATTTGTTGACAGACCATGTCATTGTGATACAGAAAGGAAAAGACAGCACTGCAGAGCACAAAGAAAAAAAAGTAGAAATGGGAACATAAAACAATCTCCTTAAGGAAAACTGTACATGAAATGCTGTGGGAATTGCATTGCATTCTTCCTATACTTTCTATCTCCATGCTGAGGATAAAAAAATCCTCAGTGGGGTTAAGGAGTGAGAAGTAGGGTGAGAGGAACACCATCAGTATCTTGTTGTGGGTTAAAACCATTAACCCACAACAAGATACTGTTTTGGGTTGGAGTGATGGAAACTGGCATATGTTCTCGGCCTCTTCTGCCTCTTCCTCTTCTCTCTGGCTGCTGACCCTGTCCAAATTATTGTCCCTCCATTGTCAGAAATGTAACCTTGTGCTGTGCTCTGGCTATATACACTATATACTTGCCAGTTGATGGTTCATAAGATGTACCTTCAATCTATTTCATAAAACTAGTTGATCATTCGTTGATCTAATGCTTCACACATTTACCTATGTTGGAGAAACTCAGGACTTACCAGGGAGCAATTTACCAAATCAGGAAAGATTTAGAAAAAAAGTTTAATGAAAATGTTTAGAAACATGCTTGACATATTATGACAACCTGTTCAAGCATTTTGCATGAACAATGAACTTATGCTTAAATGTTGTGGAGGTTAAGATTGTCAACAGAGACCCATATAATACATTTTGATCAACATGAAATAAGTAACTGAAATGTGGGAAAAAGCTGAGAGTTGTACATAATCACTTGCATGTATATACAAAAGCATTTGCAATGTGTTCACAGAAATGAACAACTGTTTTTTTTATGTGCACAAGTGACACAGTGATTTGAAGCTTGAAGAAGTAGTTTTGAGTTCTGTTCTGAGAATTGCACCAAAGCTCCTGAGAAGCTTCTTTGGAGGGGGTGAGGGGGGTTAAGGTCAATGAATTGAAGGGTGAACACTCTCCTCAGGGATTTTCTGATAAAGAAGAGAATTTTTGGTTCCATCTTATAGAACAAGTCATCCAGGTCCTGAACGTAATGGTGAAACTGGGAAGGTTCATCACTGACATTGGGTGCGTTTTCACTGCAGGTACATCTCTCCATCGATTCTTGGATTTCTTTAAATTGCAACATCACGTTTTGCTTCCTGAAACCTGCCACATGATGTCAGACAGGTTTTATTTGATTTCTTGATTATATGAATGTGGTGGTAATCAGGCCTGAATGTGGTTACTGAAAATGAAACAAGCATTGTGGGTTGCATTTAATTCATGACTTAACATGGTGAGCAGATATCTTTTCACATAGGACTAGGTTGTTTCAAATGATAGTTTGAGACATTGCAACTTTGGTACTTGTCATCAAAACCTATACAGTGTAGCATGTAGCAGGGACAACGCATCAGTTATGAAGGTTTTGTCGCAATGTTTCTAGACGGTACAATCATCAGCATGTATCTGTCATTTTCCCAGAAGGGATTTCGAGGTTTGTTGTTGAACAGCAATGGGTCAAAGTAATATTTAAAACAATTTGGCACTTCACATCAAAGAAAAATTGGACTCCTAAATCTTTTGGTATTTTTCAAACTTGCAGTTGCATATTTGTTTACACAGAGGAACAAAGCGCAGCAACGTCATCAACCAGGTTTGTTTACCCGAGATGGGTCTGACCTTCAGTCAGTGTCACACTGCAATCTGAAAGTGTGTGTTTTCACCTAGAGGGTTATTACAGAAGGTGGACAGACGGATTGACAGACAAATAACAAACATTCACAGTCAAAATGGTCATAGAAATACATAATATCAGCAGGAAATCCATAAAAAAATACCAAATAGACAAAAATATGTAGGACTTTTTAAAAAAATATACACTTTTTATATAATTATTGTCAGATAATTTTATGTAATTTAGAAGTTTTCATTACATTATTTCAAGATTATGTTTAAGATTAACCTTGTCCCAACTCTATACATCAGAAATTGTTAAGTAATCTCGCTCAAAATAGACATACAATCCATCAACATACTGCCCTGTACGATTTCCAATGAAAGGTATATAATAAAAATTGATCCTTTTACTATTGTTTTTATGCTATGCCTTAATTTTCTCTCTGTCTGTCTGTTCATTCTGCAGAAAACCCAATATTCTCCAATCCATTTCCCTGCCCTTATGGATACTTCACAGAAAATATGATTTATTTTTACTTGGCGCATGGTTCAACTCTGCTGTTGGGAGGACAAGTCGTTAGTGAATCCCAGAGATGCAGAGGGGAATGAGAAAAACTAATAGAGCACGCAAATTATGTCAAATGATCTGGTGTTGTTGACACTTTGTGCCAGTTTACACTCCAACAAGCACATTTTTCCTTTGAGTCTCTGCTGTGTCTCGCCTTAAGGAATCCATCACTGTTTTTGTTAAATGTACCATATAATAAGATAATAAGATTACTTTTATTACAGAATATGTTTACAAATCAGAACCTAATGTACTATAATCCTTGTTTATGTGACTTCTCATGGCCATATCTCCTTGGTCAGTAATACATTTATGTTTCAGAGCTGAGATCATTTATTAATTGTAGATGAATTTACTTTGACATTAAATACTGTTGCAAATCTGAATGTTGGCATAAGAACAGTTTTCTATTAGTGCCAAATAAAATGCAGCGATGAGATTTAAGGAATGCCAGAACTTAGCATCATCTAACGATATTGCATGCAAGGGCAAAACAACAAAAACAAAGCTATTTATTGTCTCTTTACTATGAATGTCTACACCAAACATCTCTTTAATGCATATAAAAGTGTTTTTTTTTGTTTTTTTTTTTTAAAAAAGACCAGTTGTAAACTACCACTGATGACTAAATGTTGTAGGACTGATCCTTTTTGCTGTGTTGTTTCAGTCTGGATGAAAAATTGCAAACTGCGACGGTTCAGATTTCACTGCTGTCTTGGGGTAGTGCATAATTGCTTCCCTGCATATGGCGCATCTAATCAAAAGAAGAAGCATCAAGTCGTTCTCATGTATTCTGAGGGCAAAGTTTAAATTAATTAATCACAGGTTCAGATAAGGTGTTTTCCTTCATCTGAACACCCATCAGTAATCTGATCTAAGAACTCTAAGAACCCTTCGTTTTAATTAAAGGATAGTTGGGAACAGTCAGTGTTTAAGTATACTGTTTCTTCATCAATGCCAGTAGTGAACTGACTCCAGCTGGTGTCTGATTAAACAAATGCTTAGCTGTATTTGCATTTGAAAATAGAGTAACTGGTCGATTTTTACATTCTAATTTATGTGATAAAAAGATTAACAATGTATATTTGATTATAAATACCAAAAATGTTAAGCTCAAATCAATATATATTTTCTTTACTCATCCGGTTCTCCAATTTTTTTCTGCATGTAAACATCAAAAATCGTGCAGAATGTGAAAAGTCCATCACGGTCTTTCTGAGGTCCCTCTTGTGCCCCCAGCATTATATAGTCCCCCAAAAGTATTGAAACAGCAAGGCAAATTCCCTTGTTTTTGTTGTACACTGAAGACATTTGAGTTTAGGATCAAACGATGAGAATGAGACAAGAGTTTGGAATGTCAGCTTTTATTTCCTGGTATTTACATGTAGATGTGTTAAACAACTTAGGATAGGAAGACAGGAATTTGCCTTGCTGTTCCAATACTTTTGGAGGGGACTGTATGTGAAAGCATGCGGGAGTTCTCAGGCTGTTTTTATTTTGCACAAAACATTCATAACTGAGGTTGACAAATTACACAAGCTAACAAATGTAACTTTTTTAAGTTGTGCAGCCGGTTTGGTGCTGGTTTGCTTTTTTGTTTGGGGTGGGGAGTACACAGCTTGAGATGGTACCAAGGTTTATCTGTATTAGTTGCTGGGAGACCAAAGGAAGTTGAATTTTTTTAGGCAGCACTTTTGTTACAGCATGAATCTGTAGTCCACAAAACGCCCTAGCATTATATTTACTTATGAGGATTGAGGACAAGGAAAAAAATTCTCAAGCAGCTTTTCTGTTTTTATCATATAATGTCACAATAGTTGCATCGGAACTCATAAAATCATAAATCAACCTCATCTGCATTCTCATATTCTCCTTATGAGAATATGAGGGTCATAGATATGAGGGTCATAGAAACATCCTAGCACAGTAGCACTGTGATAGCGTGGTGCATTCTTCTAGCATGTTATTGTAACTGCGTCCAACTGCAATCTAAGGAAGACATGCCAAACCATGCTAGGATAGTGTATGTGTGGTGGAAACACCATGATAATCTGTTGCTGGGCTGTGCTGAGGATGCCAGAGAGGTCTAAAGAGTGCAGGAATTAGCAGTAAAAACTCGACAATCAATAGAGAAAAGCACTATCATGACAGGCTTTACAGTGAAGGAGGTTTTCAAGATATGCTGCAATCCAGCCAAGATCAATCAGGTCATGTAGGTGATGGAGATAATTTACCATATACTAAAGCTCATATGTGTCATCCTTTTGACCCTTCCTCGCCAACCATTTTTTCCTTTAAGGATCATCAGTCCGTTAATGCTGACCAGAAGGCTCTTGTTAAATATGTTCGCTCTACAGCTCTCTCCAACCCTTGGCTATCATGGCATCTAATCTTTAATGTCCTAATAACATGCTCACAAAAGAAGCAGCCTAAATATGTACCCCAACTATCACATTTCAACTTAATTAAAAAAATTTATTTACTTGTAATTCATAATTCATAACTGTTTCTCATATAGCAAATCTGAATTATTTAAATTATTTAAAATATAAACAGTTTTTTTTAATAAGTAAATGTCTTCAGATGAACAAAATCAGGAATACTCATTTGCAGACATTTATATTTACAGGTAGATGCAGGATTTTTGTGATGAGCACCACAAAATGGATCAAGGGGTTGGCATTGCTTTGATATTACAATGCATTGATTATCACTGTGTTTCGAATGCAAATACAGATGTCTGCTTTTACATGTGGTTGGAGGATGAGCTGCAAGTGTCTTCAAACAATGTTGACCCCTTCCTTTTATCTGTGCAATACACTATTTGTGGCGAGGTCAATTAGTGCAGCAGTATATTATCAGTATTTTATTATAAATACACATCAGCTAATGCCAGTAGTTAATTATCATCATGGTTAAAGAGACTAAATCCATAGACTGTGCCGCCCTGCTTTTTGAAAACCTAAAGGTAAAACTTAAGACAAAATGTATTGGTGTGTGGTTGCATTAGTGCAGTGTGTCAGATAATGGCCCAAAGTCAGTTTATGTGCTCCTTCTTTCCAGAATCCAATGGAGTTACGCCTTGTGGCCTGTACAGAATGTTTCCATCTTCCAGTTACATGCAAAGCTTAAATCTTTATTGCAATAAAGACGGTTAACTGTTTATAATAGAAGTAAAATGGAATATATGTACAATTCTGCACTGAAACGCAGCTCCAATTATTTACAGTTGAAACCAGATATTCACATACACCGAATAAAAAGATGCATACAATTTTTTTTCTCATTGTCTGAAGATAAATCAGACCAAACTTCTCTTATTTTAGGTTTGTTAGAACTACCAAAATTATTTCTATTTGCTAAATGCAAGAACACTAAAAGAGAACATTTTTTTTAGATATATATATATATATTTTTTTTACTTTCTTCAAATTCAGAAGTGTACATTTTTTTGGTCAGTATCAGGAATAATTGTCTTTTAAACTGTTTGACTTGGATCAAACCATTTGGGTTTCTTTCAACAAACATCTGATAGGTTAACTGACACATTTGAGTTAATTGGAGGAACACCTGTGGATGTATTTTAGGGCCACACCTGGAACACACTGCTTTCTTGTCTAACACTATAGGGAAGTCAAAAGAAATCAGCCAAGATATCAGGAAGAGAATTGTGGAGCTGCACAAGTCTGGTTCATCTTTGGGAACAATTTCCAGATGCTTTTGGTGCTGCATTCATCTGTTCAAACAATTATACACAAGTATAGACATGATAAGAATGTCCAGCCATTATACCACTTAGGAAGGAGGCTGGTTTTGTGCCCCAGAGATGAATGTATGTTGGTCCAAAATGTGCAGACTGATCCCAGAACAAAAGCCAAAGATCTTGTGAAGATGCTGGCTGAAGCTGATAAGACAGTGTCAGTATCCACAGTGAAACGTGACATGTACTTCCATGGGCTGAAACGGCTTTTAGCGACGAAGAAGCCTTTACTTCAAAAGAAACATAAAATGCCAGATTGCAGTTTCCAAATGCACACAGGGATAAAGACCTTAATTTCTGGAGACATGCCCTGTGATCTGATGAAACTAAAGTGGAACTGTTTGGCCATAATGACCATCGTTACATTTGGAGGAAAAATGGGGATGCTTGTACCCTTCTAACTGTGAAGTATGGGGGTGGCAGCATCATGGTGTGGGGCTGTTTTGGTTCAGGAAGAACTGGTATACTTCATAAAATAAATGGCATCATGAGGAAAGAACATTGTGTAGAAATATTGAAGCAACATCTAAAGACATCAACCAGAAATTTAAAGGTTGGCCGCAGATTGGTCTTCCAAATGGACAATAATCCTAAGCATACAGTCAAAGTGGTTATAAAGTACCTTAAGGACAAGAAAGTCAATGTTTTGGTGTGGTCATAATAAAGCCCTGATCTCAATCCTGTGGAGAAGTTGTAGATAGATCTGAAAAGGCATATGGGAGTGAGGGAGTCAGGAGGAATGGGACAGAACTCCAGCAAACTATTGTGAGAAGTTTGTGGAAGGAAACCCAAAAGATTTGACCCAAGTCATACAGTTTAAAAGACAATTATTCCTGATACTGACCAAATGTATGTAAACTTCTGAATTAGAAGAAAGTTACAAAAAGATATCTGGAAAATGTTCTTGCTAAGTTTTCTCTCATTAAGCAAATATAAATATTTTGGTAATTTTAACTGACCAAAAACAAGAGAAGTTTGGTCTGATTTAACTTTCGACAGTGAGAAAAAAAATGTATATATCTTTTTATTCAATGTATGTAAACATTTGGTTTCAACTGTAGCTCAAACATGCTGTTGCGGAGTAGAAACCAGTGGAGATCAGGTTTTTATTTGTCAAATCAGCTCTTGGAGCCAATGTGGCTGTTGTAGCTATGATCATGAGGTATGCATAGCTAATGCATAACGAATTGTACAGCTGCATTGAACATCTCAAGAAGAAATACTATTTATGTCTATCAGTTATGACCTGTCATCACCCTCATTCCGTCTTTGGGAATGATTCAGCTGTTGAAACATTCATGGTTCTTACAGGATGAGTCCAGCTTTAGAAAGGGAGGGAAAAAAAGGGAGAGAATGTAATACAGAAGATGTAACATAGATTTTTTTAAATTGTTTCACATTGCTGTTGCAGTACTCTACAGTTATTGATAAAGCACCTTTCCTTCTTGAAAAAACAAAGCTATTCTTGATTCAGGAGACTCTGAAGGTAATGATTTGCTATCCACTTTTGATTTATTTGTAACCTTTTAGGCTCTTAACACTTCCAGCAATACTCCAGCATTCAAGTAGGAAAGGTTTGACAAGTGAAAAGTTTGAATGCTACTATTTGTGGAAATTTTCATAACTTGTGCAAAGGATTCTGAAGGCAAGACTTGAGGCTGAATGTACAGTGTTTACAAATAGTAGTTTGTATTTCCTTCTCACAGTGATGTGAATAAGTCATGGAAAAAGCTAGTCCTGCTTTGTAACAGTTTTATTCAGTGACAGCATATTTTTAATACAAGAAATAATCATCTTACCTTGGAAGGCAGATTTATGCTTGCAGAGCTGGCCTAAGGAATACAGGTATGTGGTTTAGGCAGCTATTTAAGGCCTCCTGCTGGGATGCCCTAAATAGCTTCATAAAAATATCTTTCTCATAAACTGCAATGAAATGTATGATACTGCAGTTGTCCTTTTTTGGCCTTAAACCAAACCTTTGCTTTCTGTGTGGTAAAGATGTTTTTCTTCTTTCAGATGGATCCAACAGCAATTTGATTTTTTTTTTTTTTTTTTTCAAGTTAGCTGTAAAACGATTATGCAGAGACTTCTGAATAATTAAATACTAATGCCATGGACTTTTTAAAATCATCTTAATAATTTAACATCCCACTGACCTTTGGGTCAGGTTCAGCCACTGAATGTACTGACATTTGTAAATAAACCTTTGAAATTACTGATGGAGTTGAAACATCTATTTATTTGGGAAGTGTCAAGTTCAGTATCCTACTAAAGCTGGGATTTGTATGATGTTTTGGACATGCTTTGTGCTGGCAGAATTTTTTTTAAAAAGCTCAGAAATTTATTTTCCCCGATTGATTAAAGATTAAACTCTCTCCTTTTTGAAAAAAAAAAAAAAAAGATTTAATTAATGTTATATGACATCTGTGAGGTCCAAAATTAACATATTCTTCACACTTTTAAGAACACTTTCAGAACAGAGGCATAGAAATAAAGTCAAACAAGGATGCCCTGGAAGCCCGTTGAATTAGGATTTATCTGCATTTAGATGGACAACGAAACATCTGTGATGACCTATCTTCAAAAAACTGGTTCAGATATCATACTGAGTTGTGCTTTTTGCACCTGTACTTATAGAAGAATACATGAAATTCACAAGTTTTTTCAACTATTCACATGTGGAGACAAATAAGATGACAACTCAAACCACATATTAAAGCTCAATGTGTTATATGCAAAAAGTTTCACAAATGGGTAGAGTTGCATATATGAACCACATGGGAAAAACCTTCCGACTGCATAAAATTACTGTACTCCATCCACATGTTTTTACAACTATTTTCAACTGCGATTTTTATTTTAACATGGAAGGTTTTCCAGCGACTCACATGTTACTACACAATGTAAACTGCTACATCTAAAACACATATGAAACCCCGCTATGCCAAAACAGATCCAGCCATGGACAGAGATACACAAGCCCCAAGGGCACAACACCCCCCCAGCAGAGGCCCAACCAAGCCAGGGCACTCAGGCCCTGGCCAAGAGCTACCAGGGTGAGACAGCCAGTACCCAACCAGGCAATTGCGTCATGCAGATGCCAACCCAGCCCTCTACGCAAATGCAACTGAGCAGACGCCACCGAGCCATGCAACCACATTGAACCCACTGACACAACACCAGGACAGGATCAACTCCCCTGCCATGTATCCCCATCAGGAGGCCCACACCCAGGGCTGACAACCTCTGCCATGCCCCCTCAACCATACAAACAAACCCACATCACCATCACTGCAACATCAGCCCAGGGATAACCATCACCATTGTCACCACCCAACCAACCAAAACGTCAATGCCCCCACTTCTGAAAAAGGATGCAGCCCCTCCACAGCACACTCACAACCCTCCGTACCACCCCATAACCAGCAGGGCCAGCATCCTCCCGATGGAGTGACAAGCAGGGCAGGAAAATGGGGAGTCTGCCAAGCCACCCAGGCAACCCCAGCAACCCTAATCCACCCATCCACGGAACGACACATGCGCCAATGCAAGCCAGGAACCCACACCCAAGCCATCCCACTGCTTCAGGCCAAGCACAACCTACCAGTCATCCAAGCACTGCCACAAGGTGCACTCCACTGCCCCACCCACGTGACAGCGACCACAGGCTGGCCCCAAGCAGCAGGGAGAAGCAGCAGAGGAAGTCCGGTCCAGTGCACCAAAGACCAGGCACCCTGCCAATCCCACACCATGGACCCGAAGGTATCCAAGCATGCCAGCAGCACACCCTTCCCACACAGCACACCCTCATCACGAAAGTGGTTTCCCTTTGACAGCCCTCCCGTCAAAGCGATTGCTGCCACACACCACCAATGGCCAAGCACACACCCTCAGCTGATCACCTGCCAGAACCCGGCAGCCACCCTGGCCAAAGGACTGGCCACCTCAACCAGGAGCCTTGATCCAAGAATCTGAATGATCCTGGGAGAATTGAAGTGGTGGCCCCAACCCCAATCATCCACCAAGGCCCAAAGTCCATCCACAACCCAGACTTCAGCCAGATGGCCCGCTCCTCATCCTGGTCCCCAACCTCAAATGGCAAACAGAGAATGGGGGTGTGAAATGACCCCACACCTCCCTCCGCGCACTCAAATATGGTGTTGCCGCATGTTGTGATATTGTGCATTTAAAATGGAGAAGATGGGCCGGTGGCCGGCACAGACAGCACCCTTGCCAGAGATTAGGCATTGCCAGTTCACCCCTCAACCCTTACCCAAAACACATGCAAAATAACTTTTTGCTGAATCTAATTTGTTTGAGTGTTGCAGTCATTATGATCATACAGAATATAATTTATGTAGCAATGTAGGTTTGTTGGTCTAACATCTGTCACACACAAGGTAATTTAAAATGCTTTACAGCAAATCAAAGGAACAGAGATGAGCCACATAAAAGAACAATAAATCAAAAATACAAAATACCAATGAAACCACAAGACACGTCAAACTGTAAGCCAAGAGTAACGATTAAATAGGTGGATCTTGGAGACAGAAAAAAAAGATGACTCATTTTACCATAGACACCCAAAACAGCAATTCAAACCAACATCATTCAGCCCTCTTGTGAGCTGGAATGTAAGGAGTACATGGATGAATGGACATAATGAATGAGACACCAGTCAAATGAAACATCCAACTAAATGATGCTGTAGGGGGTATCTGTCTCATTCCTCCACATTTTTATCTGTTGTCCTGTCTGATGAACTCTGGATTTATACATTTTTAACACTGAACTGTATGAATAACAATGAGCCATTTGCCATTCTGATCTGTCCCTCCCATTTTGTCCTGCTTCATTTTCTTTCTCTTCTGAGGTGAGAGGAAGCAATTTCAAACTGGGATTTTCCCAACGATTGATGAATCCAAAATATTGCAAGGTTTTGTACATTTCACAACCAAAGTATTGTCATTGGTTATTTGTTACTTCCCGAAGTACTTCTCATATGAGCTTTTCCACTTTGGAGCAAATATAATTCTCAAGTGTTCTTATTTGTCTTGCACCCTCTCCTGCCTCCTATTGAGGATGAGGACACTGCATATTGCATCATTATGCAAGACTATTTCAGCAATAAGTCTTTGTGTGAAGGAAGTAGGATTACATCACTTTTAAAACTTTTTGAAAGCACTTTCTGTTTGAATTTATGTAATATCACTTCTTGAGGTGTAAAAAATTCATAAACTAAATTATATTTGGGATGTGGGAGGGGGGTTCGAATTAGAGTAAGCGCACGTGTTTATTTTATTGTCTTGCAGCATGAAGATCAAGATTTGCATGTTCTATGAAGATAGTCACAACTCCAAAGTTACGGCAACATTCAAATTATCAAGAACCAAACTGAATTCATGTTATTGTTACCATATGTGACAATAAATATTACAGCCAAATATTTCGATTTCAGTTTCATCAGACCACAGGATATGTCTCCCAAAATTGAAGTCTTTGTTGTTGAGGGTATTTGTAAACTTTAATTTGGCTTTTTATATTGCTTTTGGAGTGATGACTTTTTCTCTCTTGGTGTCTTTTCAGCGTATTTTGGCACTCTCAAAAATGAGTCCTGCAACACCTTTAGCCAACATCATCATAAGGTGTTATGCTTTTGTTGTTGTTGATGATATGCACATTTTGCACCAAAACATGTGTGACTTTTAAGCTGTAACTACATGGAACATAGAACCTACCTCCTTCCTCAGCAGTGTAATGGGGAAGGGAAAATACATCCACAGGTGTGCCTCTCTTTACCTCAAATAATTTGAATTCACTTATCAGAGCCATGACATCATCTGGGTTTACCCAAATTGTTTAAAGCAAAGTAATATTTGTGTATATAAATTTCTGGTTTTGAAGAACGTAAGTAAAAAAGTTATCTCACTCATTATTTTGTCATTTCCAAATATAAATAGTTATAACAATCCTAATTGATCTTATGCAAAAGCTATTCTAAACTGTCTTTTAGAAATTGAGAAAATGTTATTTGTGTTTTTGTACAGTGGATGTGAATATCATCTTTCAACTGCAATTAAATGTGCAGAGTAATAAAGATACTGAACACAAGTGGGAAACGTAAAGGCAGGGTGCCAAGTTAGTCAGGAGGCATAACTAAATTAAAAAAATAAGAAAGGGAAAATATTATTGACAACCTTAACAACATACTGCAAAAAGTCTCACTTAACCTTATGTAACTTCAAGGATATAACATGTTGACAAGTAATGATATAACAAGTAATTTAAATCATTCAATTTATTTAATTTTTCAGTGCATTTTTAAATCTACTCATTGATTTTTCAGGTCAACAAGTGCAAACATTAGTACTGTAATCAGTTTCTGTTTTAGATTAACAGTCACCTCTACTGAGATTTTTATCTTCCAGATCCTCATTATAAAAAGCCAGAGAATCCAGGCAGTCATCAACACAGCGAGAAGAGAGGCTTATTGTGCACACATAACATCCCTTCCACTTTCCAACATAATTAAGTTGTCAGTTTTTCATTTTACATGTATTGTTTCCCTTTTTAAAAAACCTAACCGGCAATGGAAAAGATTATATTTTCACAATGTTACTAGTGAACTGTCTAAAAAGTGAATCATTGAAAAATATAGAATTTACTATGAAGTTACCTCACAGAAAAGCCAGATTTTTTTTGTATCACATGGAGCTGATGTAATAAATTGTACATAATACATATATTTGTCACATTGCATTGAATGCATCCTGTTCAGCTGCAAAGTTTCCTTGACTGTGAGGTTGCAAAGGAAAATATTTTGCAGTGTTCCTACTGCTCTAACTGAGATGAGACTCTGTAGACACAGAATGACTGAGAAGGTGTGGATATCACTGCCAAGGTTGGCTGATTCCAGTCTACATTTGATAAATTAAATGAGAAAGCAATCTCCTTGCTATTATACTCTTTCTGCCAGCGCATCTCTTTCTCATTGAACCTGGTCTTGTCACATTCATGAAAGTTAAGCAGACAGAAAAGCATAAGTGTGAAGGGGAAGTTACTTTGTTGCATTTTTGCTGCTTTTTGGGGACACACACAAGCTTGCAGTAAAGAAGAAAAGTTATCTAATTTGTTCAGTCTTTTATTGCCATTTTTACTTCACTTTTTCCCTTTATTTTCTTCACTGACTCAACCATAAGAACAGAGGTGCCCTGTTAAAAATAGAAACTACTGAACAAACTTTAATTTACATTGTCATTTTTTCTCATGACATGAACATTTACCATATTCCTTTTTTCTTAAAAGTTCACAAATTCAGACTCATTCAGAAACATTTGTGTTTAAGAAAGACTTGAGAAGATTTTATTTGGTTAAAGTGAGTTTATATTTTTACTGTCTGCAAACCTGCTAGTTATTACCATGCCAACAAAATCAGAAAACAGCTTTCACAATGAGAAAATGTTGTGTTTTTTTTTAACCTGGATTCAGTGATATGGTGTGCACAGAGAATATATATTTTAGATTTATTGTATACAAATTTTAAAAGTTAACTCATTCTTCTATGTTGCTTTGGCAAGTGAAGTTAATCGCTGGAAATATAATTTACAGTCTGAACCCACTGCTGAGTTTTGCCTACTCTGAAGCGGCTATTCTGTTTGCTAGTTATCACTGTGTTGAGTCAGAGTGGAGGAGTACATGTATGATTACTATTTTCAGAAATAATTTCCATAATTTTCAAAGAAAAATAGTAGAATATAATCATGCTTCTTTTCTTTAGCAGCATTTCATTGCAAAATAAGGATAAGGAATACACCTAATGCAAAATGCAATTAAACAAACAGGCAAACAAAAAGAATTGTGAAATATGGATTTTGTTCTCAGATTTTAATCAGTGCTTGATTTTGCGACGTGTGGTGTTAAGTTGATGCGAAATGTTGACAGTTTTCAAGAATAAGCCAACACAGATTTCACTTCCACACATTGTGATTGAGAAAGTCCCTAAAACTTTATCAGTTCCTTAGACTGCCTTAAATCTTCAACAAACAGTGGTTTTGGTTTTTTACTGTAGTGTTTGAGACAAATCCTGGGACTGAAACAATGGCTAATAGACAATCATGCTGCAAAGTATAAGGACATTGTAGTCTGTTGTGCTGAACACAAACTACAACCATAATACACCCAAAAAGCAAATGATAGAATTGAACAGATGAGATGAAAAATCTAACTGGAAAACAAAAAATGTCAGCTTGTAGAGCGTGACATATTTACCTTTTAGTATTCTCTGGTTACCCTCTCTAAATAGTATTTCAGTCTAAATCTAAACTGTATATATCATAATTTAGTTCTCTCATGTGACATTTATAAAAGTTATCAAAATAAATACAGCTGTTTTAAGATAATGGAAGCTGATGTGTTCTGGGACAGATCCATATCCAATACAAAGTTGCTAAAAAATATGTAATATAGACATCACAGTGCAAAAGAATAAAAATACATAGGTAGAATCTCTTTATTAATTAGTTGACTTCTGATGATAGTCGATTGCACTGGATCAGATTTAGAGGTATCAATGTAAAGGGGAAGAAATACAAATGCATGCTACATTTTTCTAATTTTTATTTGAAAATCATTTTGAAAACCAAGTATCTTTCTCTTTCAATTTCACAGTCAGAATTCTATAAATAATTTAAAGCTATTCATCCATCTGTCCCTTGCCTATACCTGCTTATATAAGCAGGGTCACTGGGAGGCTAGTGAATATTTCCGACAGTCATTGGGCAAGAGGCAATATACATCCTCAATCAATCAATTATACCAGAGAGCAATTTAGAGAAACCAGTTACCATGCATATTTTTGGACTGTGGGAAGAAGTCGGAGTATAAGAGTACAAACCATTCATGCAATGGAAGAACATGCAAATTGTGTAATGTAATGCCTGAATGGCTGTTCCCAACCCATTCCCTAAAGCACCCTACATGTTGGTCTTGAGCTAATCTGAAGGTACACATGAAATTTGGAAGTCTGCTTCCTCAGCATCCACTGACCCCACATTTTGATTTTTCATGGCATCCACTTCATGGTTGAGATGCCGTTCCCAGCACCTGTACTTAAGCACCTGTACTTATTGTACAGGTGGCATCCTTTCACAGTGCCATCCTGGAATTCACTCTGTTTGACTTTTTAGAAGCAATCCGTATGTCTATGTATCTGACTTTATACATCCCTTGCCATGGGGCTGCACCTGAATTCAATGACTGGATGGGTGAGCAAATATTTTCTGGAATATAGTTTCTGCCAGCTCTAAGTTTTTATCCAAGGTCACAGTCCAACTTTCTAAACTATGTGACTGCACTTCATGACAGGGCAACCACTGTCAGTCTCTCTTTGAACATCTTATGTCTACATATTTAGCCTGAGATGAGCTACATCACCTTTTTGCTGTATTTGTCTTCAAACTATATTTTAACTGTGAATGTAGAGCCTTGCTGAGCTGCTACATCTTGTTTGAAGCTCTGATTTTCCTTACATGATCACATGAAAATCCTGTATTTCACTTTGAGCCTGCACAAAACCAAGGGCAAAATCTGGGGATTTCTTTGGCTGAAAACATAGCAATTTAAAAAAAATATCATCTTGAGTTTGAAAACTGGCAGTGAAAAAAAAGATTGTCATTACAGTTAATTGCTAGATTTTTCTTTTTCAGACACTGTTTTCTTCTGAAAAATCCCCGCTTCATTTCAACTGATAACAGCTGAATAGGACCTAAGGGTAGTCACAGACAGCAAAAGAGGATTAATATAATATTGCGGACTTGAATGAGAATTCTGACAGCACTGTTTGTGCCACTCACAATAACTGAGTCATGAGGATAGCTAAAAAAATAACCTCATCTACAAGTTTTGGGCTGACAGGTCCCCGCAAACACTAATATCCTAAGTTGCAGAAAAACAAAATCATCAATAATATCTTACATTCACTAAATTAACAAAAGGGAGGACAAAACAAAATATTGGCATACTTCAGTAAATCTCAGCAACATCTATGATTTTAGTTTCTTGTTGAAACAATCCATCGGATGCTCATTAAGGGAAACTTAACAGGATTTTTTAAATTGCTTATTATAATAAACTTATATTAGTGGAGTTAAGGAAAAACATGATAACTGCCCTAGAAGTCTTATTGATTTAATATTAGTTGTAACAACTGAGAAAAGATGTGATAAAAAAAAACTATCAATTTATTTTATTATGCTGCTGCAACACACTGGTGACATTTCAGCATGTGATGCATATTATCTTTGCCAGAACAGCAGAAATGTGAGCCAGGAGTTAGGGAAACAAAGTGGTGCCAGCCTCTGGGAAAAGAGCAGCAACTGTCTTACATAACACCTCCTTACTGCCTCCAATTCACAGCCACTCTTCTTATTTTTAACATGTCTTCAGTGTGTAAGCAATGATAAGAACAACATAAATACACGTGTGTGCGGACAGTTTCTTTCTGCCACTCATTTATGTTTTTTCTTTTACAAACATAGTGTTTTATGTGTCTATAAAGGGTAAGAAAACATGATCAGCATAATTGTAGCTCTTTCCCTGGGATGTTCAGTACCATGGTGTAGTATTTGCCACCTAAATCTTCTGTTTTTGCTTTTTTCTTTCACTCATAAAGCAGAATCAGCTTTATTTGCTACATTTGTGCATACTAACAGGGAATTTGACTTCGGTTCTGTTTTGTTCTCAAAGAAGACATTTAAAATATGACTATATCAATGTAAAAAAGGGAAAATAAAGCTTGAAAGTATATAAATATTCTGTGTTGTTACAATAGAGGAAGACCAGGTTGAATTGCAAATATGCATGGCATCGATTTGGGCATTTTGATTGTTCAACAGAGACACAACACGGAGGAAGAAACTGTCTCTGTGACAGCTTGTTTTTGCAGATAGTGCTTTGTAGCATTGACCTGAAGGTAAAAGTCTAAACAGTTTGTGTCCAGGATATGTGGGGTCTGCAGAGATTTTAATCACGCTTTTCTTGACCCTAAACCTGTACAAGGTCTGGATGGAAGAAACGTCAGCTAAGATGATCCTCTCTGAGGTCCTAATTGTTCATCGCAGTCAGACAGACTGCATAATGGCAGTGCAGAAGATGACCAGCAGCTCCTGAGCCAGGTTGTACTTCTTGAGATAACTTGAGTAAATACAAAAAGCTGTTCTCAAATAATTATTTAATTTATAAGGACAAAGCTACCAAAATCAACCCAGCCCTGTGTGAAAATAAAAATGGTCCCTTTGTCAAATCATGAACTAACTGCAATTAACCACACTTTTGGATCAATTTCACAACCTACACCAAGGTCTCATTACTACCTGAGAATGTGACAATCAACAAATCCTTTAAATAGAAGTGTCTGATAACATGATGTAGGCTAAAAGAGGAAAAAAAAAATTCAGTACGTCAAGTCTCAAACTAAAGAAATTCCATCAATAAGAAACCAATTTAATGATATCTAACAGTCTAGAAAGGGTTACAGAGCTATTTCTAAGGCTTTTTTGACTCAGTAGTAAAGCATTTCATGAGTTGTAGGTCTATTAATTTACTCCAAGAGTGCATCAGTGACTCATCCAGAAGGTCACAAAAGAATCCAGATCAACACCTAAAGCAAAGCAGGGCATCATTAGCCTCATTTAAAGTTGCTGTTCATGATTGAACAATAAGAAAAAATGAACAGGGAGGTATCCATTTAAAATATTTCCTCTGACTGGAGATAAAATTAAATTTTGGAGTGACCCTGCCATTGACATGACTTGAATCTGATGGGTAGGAGGAGCTACAAATAACATTGATGGCAAAGAAGCCTTTAAACCTCAAAGACATAAAGCTTATTGTAAAAGATGAATGGGCAAAAATACCAGTGGAAGCATGTAAAAGCTTGTCAGCTTTTATGAAACACATTTAATTTATGTAATGCCAAAAAAACTTTTCCACTGATTTTCTGAGGTTAAAATGTAAATAAAACTCTTAGCAAATACAAAAAACAATATGCCTTGCACATTCTCTTATTATCTTTTGTGAGACAGCTGTTTCATTTAATTTAGAAAACAACTTTTGGATTCAATGTAAACAACTTAAAATCTAAATCTTTCAAGCCTAAAGACTTTTGAGTTTATTTGTTTATGTAAAGATATATACATGCATAAACGCTTGTATACGCTGCTCAAAAAATAAAGGGAACACCTAAACAAAACAATGTAACTCCAAATCAGTCACACCTTTGTGGAATCAGTGTCACCAGTTAGGTAGTAACACTTATTGTGAATCAATTTCACCTGCTGCTGTGCAAATGGAACATACACCAGGTGGAAATGAGAGGCAATTAGCAAGACAATCCCTATAAAAGAGTGATTCTGCAGGTGGTGACCACAGATCATTTCTCTGTTCTCGTCCTTTCTGGTTGAACTTTTAGTCACTTTTTCATTTTGTCAGTGCTGTCACGCATAGAGGCATCATGAGGTGTGTTTTACAACCCACTGAAGTTGCTCAAGTAGTGCAGCTAATCCAAGACGGAACATCAATGTGAGCGGTGGCAAAAAGATTTGCTGTGTCTCTCAGCACAGTGTCCAGAGCATGGAATAGGTACCAGGAGATAGGCCAGTACACCAGGAGACAACGTTTTTCAGTGAGAATATTTAATTAATTGAAATCTAGGATGTGTTATTTTAATGTTCCCTTTAATTTTGTGATCAGTGTATATATTTTCTAATGACCACTGATGTATAGGAAAGAAATCTGTTAAAAAGTGTTAGCAGTTTAGATGGTGATATGGATTTTGACAGAGAATAACGGCCTCAAGATATCATTGTAATGGGAATCGTTTATCTTATCAGTGCAACAGCAATAAAGTAAAACTGTTTTGTTCAGTCTGAAGCTGAGAGCCTACTGCTTATCAAGGCTGAACTTTTGAATTTATTAAGATGTTTTTCTTCCATCAGTCTTTTATGGATTTTGTAAAATCAAAAATTTCACATCATGGATAGAAGAAATAAAAACATCCCATAATCCAGAGTTCATAAAAACATCAAAAAGTTTTGATTCTATTTTTCAAATTGAAATAGATAGACTTCAAGAGACTGTTTCTTCAGCTCAGTTTAAATGCCTCTCATGCTATTAGCACATTAGCTTAATTTATATGTATTTATTCCTTGCTTGGTAGGTCTCAGGTCATGCTGTGATGATTGCTAAGTGTAACTGCCCAAGCAGCAGTCTTCGTGATTTCTTCTTTTGCACTGCAAACATTACTTGACACTATGAATTGTTCAAAACATCTTTAAAAAGTCTTCTGTCTTGATTGAGGAGGAGGAGTTGTGTGGCCCTGAGACTTGAGAGAAGAAACATAAAATTAAATGTTTTAAGTCCAGGGGAGCTGAAATGTCAAATTGTTATGTGATGCCTGAGAGCTCTGAGAAAACAGGCTGTTCTAACCTATCCAGCCCCCAGTGTATGGCTGGTAAGTCAAGCTCCACTCTTGACATAAACAAGAGCAAACATCCATCCATCCATTTTGAGCACTTGCTTATCCTGCTCAGGGTCAAAAAGGGCTGTGGCATCTCCCAACTCACAATGTCTGAGTGAGATGTTTCAAACATGACTTGTTGGCAATGAATAAGTAAAACCACCCCAGGGGATGTTTCTTGTTGCTGATTATTATAGCTTTAACTGATGCTGATTTTCAAAATCTAATAGATGCATGGTTAAACTGAGCAACAAATATCAGCATAAATCAAAAGAAAATTGTTGGACATTACAAAAAGATTGTTTTACTGCTTGATGGTTATTTAACTGTCGTGGCACATTTAATACTTCTGATAGTATTTTTAGGTAGTTATTGCCATTTCCCATAAGCAGTCATGTCATCACACTGGCAAGGGAGAGGCTGAAGCAGCATTTGTGAACTCACAGTCATTTGCCAGTGCTGTCTGAACAGATGATGGCCACAGGTTTCTTCCAACTTCCTGCTGGGGCAGGGTCTGTATCTCAAAGCCCCTAAGGCACACACAAAACCATGTGGGTTGAGCCGTATTAGTCACCAGCCACCAGTTTTAGGAAACACAGACAAGCATTCAAACTGTTTCCAATCCCTTGCTAAAAAATTGTGATTATCATGGCAGCTGAGAAACTGAACTGGTTCACATAGACTTCCCTTCATTGAAGGGCTCTATCTGTCTTCACTCTGTCTTTATTTTGTTTCTCAAAGAGCCTAGACCCAGAAAGTCTGCTGTCACATCACACAGCTGCTGATCTGACCCTGTTTCACCTGGGGTTTCTCACAGTTTGAAGTATTCTGACAGTGTCAGTGAATAAACTCAATCATCTTTTTGTGCAGGGTATTTTAGGATCACAGAAACAGGCCTGCAGCAAGAAGTTCAAATGGATGTATTTAGTTAGTTTCCTGATAAAACATCTGCCTCACCTCGTTTGAGCAGTGAGTCTTGAATGTTTCCCTTTTCATAAAGGTTGATCCAGATTCGTATCACATGGTATTCCAGAAGATAATTATTTTACACATCTATAAGAAACAGTTGCTTCTGGGTATGTGTTTGATAAAATATCTCAGTTTAATTAAAAAAATATCGGACTACATAAGCCAACACTAAGAAATAAACAAGCCTTTCACTGGGAGATTTTTTATTTTCTCTGGCTTATGGTTCTGGATTTCATCTCTTTTCTCTACATTGGAAGGCCTAATTTCCATTTTTATTGTTACTCAGTGATCACAGTCACTCATGGTGAGGTTACTACAGGGAGCTCCCCTGACAAAGAAGAAAGGCTCCTCACTCCTTCAGCATTGCTGACATGTGTACCAGGATGACTCCTCCTGGGTTAACCGAACGTCAGAAGGATTGTAGAGTTTCCAGGATCACAGTGTCTGAGAATAAATGTATGTTTAAAGATAGTAGAGCTGAGGCAAAGGAAATTTAAAATAATCAGGAAAAATATTCTTATTTTGTCTCCCATTTGTCTCATCTTTGTGTATACTTGGGGAGGGGAGTCTTATCTTTATGTTCACATTGAGGATCTGAACATTGTATCAGAAAGCACTGTATTATTAAAGCACATTGAAATTGTGTTTAAAAATTAAAAATTTAAAAAATTAATTTTAAAAAATTATTATTATTATTATTATTATTATTATTATTATTATTATTATTATTATTATTATTATTATTATTATTAATTTATTTTTAAAAATAAATTAATTTTAAAAATTTAAAAATTAAAAAGAACTTAATTTTACAACCACAGTGTTATTAAAATCTCAGTCCTTACTTTAAATAATAAAAACAGATTTCTTTTACCCCATTTACTGAGACAAAAATTAAAAAATGTTGCAAATTTGACACATCACCACAGAGATTTCATTCATTGATATTGCCACACTTCACAAGAAAGATGTAAACAAATTAAAATCTTTTAAAAGTGGAAGATGTTAGGTGTAACACATAGTATTTGTCTTTTATTAACGCAAGTATTCCAGCGACATCTAGTGACTTATTAGAAAGCAGACTTGGTTGCACCCGTTTATTCAACTTTGCTAAACAAAGCAAGAGTGGCCCATATCCCATTCTTCTTCTTGATAATACACACAATAATTTAATACCAACAACAATGAAAACAGCCAACCCAAAAAATGTAAGTAGTTGAAAATAATTATTTATAGATACTTTTTATACACAAATCAGACTACTTTGGGGTTTTTTGTTTTGCTATATTCAATTTTTCATTTATTGTTAAAGAGTTTATTATTATTATTATTATTATTATTATTATTATTATTATTATTATTATTATTATTTTGTGGTGAAATTGTTGTATTTCTCATCATAATTTAACCTTAAACTGTACAGTTTTGTCTGTATGACAAGTTTGGACACCACCAACTTAGATATATCTTACTTTTGTTTCTATTCTGAGAAAATTGCTGCTTAACATGTACTATATAAGTAAATACATTGTATTAAATATTGAAAAAGTAAACCGAAGAAATTTTGTAAGAAGGTAAATACTTATACCTTTACATGTATAATCTGTGTAAGTATGTGTGTATCTTTGTACAGAAGATTTTATTGGGCTATCTCATCATAGCTGGATAAAATTTGACAGAATGGTGATACTTTTACCTAAAAATAGCTAGCGCTCAGTTTAAATGTCACACTAAATGGTAAAATACAAAGCAAGAATGTTAATCATTTGAAAACGATTTTGACGTTTATTTTTCCATTGCTTGTCAGGCTGTTCTAAAAAATAGAAAAAGGTAAATACGCCATGATGCACTAACAAAGTATTGGTTTTCTTATTATTTCCTTTTGTATTTGGTTGTATTATTTCTTGTGCTTAAGGGTTGCTCAGTGGTACAGTTGCTAGCACTCTTGTTGTCCAGCAATAAGGCCCTGGGTTCGAATCGTAGCCCTGGGGTCTTTCTGCATGGAGTTTGCATGTCTCCCCTTAAGCATGCATGGGTTTTCTCCTGGTACTCTAGCTTTCTCCTACAGTCCAAAAACATGATTGTTGGGTTAATTGGTTCCTCAAATTTTTTTCCTTCGGTGTCTGCATCATTGTTTGTCATGTGTGTCTCTATGTTGCTTTGTGACTGACTGCCGACTTGTCCAGGGTGTACCCCATCTCCTGCCCAGTGACTGTAAGAGAGGGGCACTATGCCCCTCATGACCCTGCAAAGATAAGCAGATATAGACAATGGATGGATTGATGTATTACTTAAGCTTTTGTCTGTTTTTTTTTTTTTCACACTTTTTAATATTGTTTATGCTTTTATGCAAAAAATTAATTTAGGATTACACTGATAAATTCATAATAAAATCATCAACACGGACAACTTATAACACTGTAATTACTTATTTAAAACCATAAACCCAAACACAGCCTATTGTGTAAATTACAAAGAACATTCCTGCAGTGCCTATAAAAAGTATTCACCCCCTTGGATGTTTTACCCTTCTATTGATTTTACAAATCAATCCTGATCAACAAAAAAAAGGCTTTTTGACAAAAACTGATTTACAAAAAAATCTTCAATGTAAAGTGAAGATTGATTTATACAAAATGACAATGAAATAAAAATATTTAACATTAAATGAATGACTGCAAAAAAATGTCCACCCTTTAAAGTGACTGACCTAATTTAACAGAAGTCCAGCCTATTGGTGCCAGTAGTCTCACAATGAATGGAATGGAGATCACCTGAGTGGATTGAGTGTGTCTCAGGTGATTGTATTATAAAGACACCTGTGTCTGGAAGGTCCATTCACTGGTTAATCAATATTCCTGGCTACCAGTACAGCATGAAGACAAAAGAACACTTCAAGGAAATCAGAGAAAATGTGACTGAAAAGCAGAAGTCGGGGAATCAATACAAAAAACTTCTAAGACACTGAACATCTCCTGGAGTTCAGTTAAACGCATCACCAAGAAATGTAAGGAATATGGCACACGTGTAAATCTGCCTGGATCAAGCTGTCCTCACAAACTGGGTAACCATGCAAGGAGGAGTCCTGTGAGAAAGGCCACCAGGACACTTATGACTGAAGAAATTACAAGCTATTTGAGATGGGAGAAACTCTGCATACAACTGTTGCCTGGGTTATTCACCAGTCAAAGCATTATGGGAGACGAGCAATGAGGAAACTGCTGGTGAAGAAAACTCAGATCAAGGCTTGACTAGAGTCTGCTGAAAGGCATCTGGGAGACTCCATGGTCAAGTGGATGAAAGTTCTTTGGTCTGATGAGACCAAAATGGAGCTTTATTGGCCATCAGACAAGACGTTATGTTTGGCGGACACCAAACACTTAACGTCACCACAAGGGATGCTTCTTAGCAGTAGGCCCTGAAAGACTTTTAAAAGTAGAAGATAAAATGCATGCAATAAAACATAAGGAAATCCTGGAGGACAATTTCTTTCCACCTGCAAGAGAACAACGTTTTCAGAAAACATTTGTTTTCCAGCAAGACAATGACCTGAAGCATCCAGCTAAAGCTGCACAGAACTGGTTTGAAGACAACAAGGTGGATGTTCTGGAGTGCCCTAGTCAAAACCCAGATCTAAATCCAATTGAGAATTTGTGTCAGGAATTGAAAAGGGTTGTTCACAGCTGATTCCTACACAACCTGACAGAGCTTGAATAGTTTAGCAAGGAAGAATGGATGAAAATTGTAGTGTCCAGATGTGTGAGCCTGGTTGAGACCTATCCATATACACTCTGTGCTGTGATCGCTGCCAAAAGTGCATCTGCTAAATGCTGACTTGAAGAAGGTGGATATTGATGCAATCACATATTTTATGTTAAATATTTTTAATAAATTTGTTATTATTTTGTAGAAATTTGTTTTTACTTTGACATATAAGAGGGTTCATTTTTGTATTTTTTGGGTCAGAAAAGCCAAATTTTGTTGCTCATGCATTGATTAACCTACTGATGGCAAATGTGAACACCTTTATTTAAAAAACACTTCTGCAGAGAGCTTATCAAAACAGTTGTTGTCACCAATCAAAGTGTGACAGGTGACAAAACCAGTTCAGAACAGTCCATCAGTCAACATTCAAGAGCAATTTTCAAATGGAAAACATTTAAGTAAGCTCCCAATCCTCTCAGGAGTAGACATCAAGCAGGCTCACCCTGAGGTCAGATTTTTTTAATACTCTGCAAAACTGCAAAACAAAATAAAAAGTGCATCCATGACTTTGCAAGCCTCCGTTAGCATCTTCATGATAATACAATTAAACATTTCAGGAATCTCTAGTGTATGCTTTTATTGTTAGTTTTTGTCCCTTTTATTAAATTTACCTGAATTAATTCTCATTTTTCCTTGAAATTTGGAAGATTTGTGTGTTTTTCAGGCTGGATGTGTCTGATGCTGAAAACATTTTGAGTACATTATAAAAAAGGAAGGGTTTTCTATTTGTCACAGATGTTAGGAAAGACCACTGGCTGCATAGAAAGGGGTTCATAAAAAATAAAAGCCTCGGTATGAAAAAACCAACATCACTAAATAAACAATAAACCAACATCACTATAATAAAATATAAATCTTCTCATTTCATTCCATGCTTGTAAAAATGTTTTCGAAGATCTGAAAGATTTACGTGTGATAAAGAAAAGCTAAAACAAAAGAAATATTTTAGGGTGGAAATACTTTTTCTTACCACTGTATGCTTTCAGCATTTTTTATGGATTTGACTTTGAATTTGTCTCTCTGTGCACACCCCACATTGTCTGCAATGACTTTTACCACAGTTTAGTGTTGAACTTCTGGAAGTCTGTCTGTCTGCAGGTCAGGACGAAAACAGTACTTCTCTTAATTTCCCTCTAATTAAAAGCTAAACCTTCACTTTTCAGCTTCTGACCCAAACTGCAGTCCTGTGGGGTCCGTGAACAGAACAGAGTAAATTGCTCTAATTGCACCAACCAATTACAAGCCAAATAGCTTGCCTGCAGAAGCTGGAGCTGAATGGTAGAAATGTGTCCTGTATGGTGGGCTAATGCCTCTTTTTCCTCCAGGGGTGCAGCGAAGGTGAAACATCTCGTTAAGTCAGTGACACTATTATCTCTTCTGGGTTTTGAACTAACATCAGAAATTCAAGAGGCCCCAGAAATCTCTAAATGCTTCTCTTTAATCAAAAGAGACAAACTGATTTGACTTTGAGAGCTGCAGTTCTGCCTAAAGTGTAAGAAAATATGATTACTCTCCCAGTTGTTCATTTACAGTAATACTTGCAGGTTTTTTGCAGATGGATGAGTGCAGTGCTTGGACAGTCAGGAGAACTCATTTTTTAAACTAAAATTAGACAGAAGAGAAGATGGCACAGTAAAAATAGCCATGTCTTTTTTTACTACAAGATGAGCTATTTATATCTCATTTTTTCATACCAGTTCTGACAAGTCATTATATGAAGCTATTACTCCTTCTTGTTATGGCAGCTGGGCTGCTGGCATAGCTATTCAAAGTAGCATGCAAGATTCAGCTTCACATCAATTCAGGTGTGCTTTTTATTATAAATCCTTCCCTACGGTCTTTATCATCTGTAATTCTCACTGAAGCTGAGAGTACAGGAGGATTAAATCAAAACATTCTGCAGCCATAATAGTTTATAAACTGTCCCTATGTATTACATCAACACATTTTCATCGTAATGTGCGACTGATAGTCTTTTTAATACAGGCTTAGGGGCTATAGTTGCTTTCTTAGTTCTTTTTTCAGTCTTTATTGACAACATTAATCAAAATATGTGACATATAATTTCATTTCATAAACTAGCAAGCCTTAAGATTTATGAGCACTTTACAAGAGAAACCTGGTATAATGAAATACAGCAAAATAAATCAGAGCTTAAAAGAGCACCTCATCAGCCCTTTATTAAATTACAATTTTGATTTGTTCTGAGAGACTAGTGGATTCTGAGTCACACAGTCACACTTTGAGCTTTATAGTTCTTTCCTTTAGGATTAAGATTGCCATTTCTCATATGTTGTTACACAAAGAAATTTAACATTTCAATGTTAGAATGATTCTAAGAGATATGATAGGAATATAATTGTTTTGTGACATTACAATTTTATGGGACAACATTGTAAAATATTGGATGGATCAATGGATTATGACAGGAGCTTTGCTGTTTTTTTAGTTGTTTCATACTTGACATTTTAAGGTGCAAAAAGGAGCCCTGGGACATTTTGTACCAACCATGCATCCATTTTTATCCCTCAGAGGGAGATTTCACACCTGCTTTGACAATGATTTAAATATTTTGGATCTACTCATTGCCATATGTAAGAAAATTGTGTGGTAGCTTCTTTAATTTAATTTAACTTCTTTAAATTTAATTGCACTTTATGTTTCAGATCATCAAACAAATTTTAATATCACGTGCAAATAACCTGAGTGTCAACAGCAGCTTTTGCTGACCTGTTGAATTAAAAAAAATAATTTAAATAGAACCTGTCTGACAATATGAAGTAGACTTAATGATCCTGAAAAGCAACATATTGTGCCCCAATTTAAATGCATTCAACAACTGATGAAAAACACATTCCTTACATTTGACAGTCTGGAAAGGATTACAAAGCCCTTTCTAAGGCTTTGGGACTCCAGCATACCACAGTGAGAGCCATTAATCACAAATAGGTTGTAAGGTCACCCAAAACCAAAGGCCTTTCTCACATTTGGCAAATAAGAGCTTGATGACCCCCACAACTTTTGGAAAAATCTCCTGTTGTCTAACAAGAGAAACGACAAAGTTTATGAAAGGTGTGCATCATATTACATTATGATATTATACTAATACATCAATTCAAGAAAAGAACATCGTACATACAGTCAAACACGCTGGTGGTCGTGTGAAGATAGGGTTATTTGCCTCTTCAGGACCTGGACAACTTGCCATAATTGATGGATCCAGACTCTAGCAAAAAGTTCTGAAGGAGAAAGTCTGGCCATCACTCTGTAATGTAAACTCAGGCAATCTTGGGTTATACTGCAGTATAATTATCCAAAAACACCCCAACAAGTCCACTTCTTAATGGAGCAAAAGAAACAGAATTTGATTTTTGGAGAGGCCTCGTCAAACCCTGGACTTAAATCTGACTGAGATGTTGTGGCATGGCCTTAAACAGGCTGTTCATACTTGAAAACCCAGTGTGACTGAATTAAAAAAAAAAAAAAAAATCAGCAAAAAATGTGGGCCAAAACTCCTCAACAATGCTATAAAGGACTCAGTGTTGCCAGAATTCATGAATAATTGAAGGCAGTTGATGCTGAAAGGTTGGTACAGTTATAAGGTTTCTTGGTAGTTACTTTTTCACACAGGACTAGTCTGGTTTGATTAGCTTTTTTCCCTTAATAAATGAAATCATCATTTGAGAAATGCTGACTGATTTTAAAGTTTGTTGTTATCTGAATTTTAGTGTTACAACACAAAAACAAAATAAATTTACAGAAGGGCAAATATGCTCTCATAGATAGATAGATAGATAGATAGATAGATAGATAGATAGATAAAGTTCAGTCACAATTGCAGGTTGTTTAAACAAAATGTGACTGACTTGGAATCTCTTTCTATTGAAGCTGATGTGATAAAAGTAATCAGTTTGTGTTGTCCACATAGCCACCATCACTAGTTACCAGAATATTCCATTTTTAGTCTCACATAAGACCACATCACAGTGACCTTAAGCTACATGTTGCCTGTAGGGCTGCAGCTGGCAGGCAAAGATTGGGCTCAGCTGGTTCTGCTGGATACTCTTGAGGTCAGAAGTTGAAGTTGGGGAGAGGATGATGGGAGTGACACCAGAGCCAAGGTTTCCTGCTTCCTCTGTATGTGGGAGATTCCTTATGCTCATGTGTGCAACTATAGATAGTATGACTTTAAGGTGTCTTGGTTACAGATCAGAGAACCACCAAATTGATGGTAAGAACAAGTTTATTTTTAATAATTTAGCGAATCATTTGAATTAGAAGCACACTTTTTTGGAGTCATTTTAATGCTGGTTGACAATCTCTTTTACTCTTTATCTTTTCTTTTTGGTTAAGTTTTTTTTTTTTTTTTTTTTTTTTTTTAACGGTCGTGCTGTCACACAAATCATAATGAGAAGCTGTACTTTTTCTACAAAAAGGATGTCTGGAGATGGCATCCTAAATGTTTGATTGACTTTATTAAATCAGGGTTGCATCTGGAATTAAGAAAAAAAAAATCACCTTTTTTGATTATTTATGAGTGCACATATGCCTTTGATGTGTTAGCCATGTCTTAAGGTAGGATCAAAAGATGTATGAAACTGAAAGTGACTAGAAGATGAGGTTTAAGGAGTCCTCAGACTACTTTAAGGCACGCTGCCTAGAACTCTCACTCACTCATCACTTGGAGCTGAAAAATAATGCAACATCTCATCAAAACTTTTTTTTTTCTTACATCATTTGCTTCTCAGGAGTCATGGTTGAACAAGAAAAAAATCGTTTTTTAAAGTTTTAGCTTTTCATATGGCATCATAAAGCAAAATCATATGGTGAAAAATGAGAGTTATATTGCCCAAGGGGCACATTTTGTCATATGTTCCACAGGGACTCTGGCACAGGTCTCTGTTGGCCATTAACCTCAGGTAATCAGCTGCACCTTCCCAGCTGAAAATCTGCTGGTTTACCTCAAACTGTTTTCCAGTTGAAATTACTAGCTCAGCTGCAATGTGTTCCTCCCAATTTATGGCCTTTTATGTTCCACAGCACATTGCCCTTTTCACACACAATTCACTCCTCATCTACATTTTAGGCTCATTAGCAGAACTTACAGGACTTGTTCCTCATATTCCCGAATTTTGGAATACGACTTCAAAGTGGCCTGCTTTCACCACATTGTTGACCTGTGTGGTTTTAGAAACATATAATTAAGATGTGACCAACATGAGTTTAATCTTACTTTATGAACCGAGACTGTAGTTTTAGTTTATAGTTAGTTACTTTCCTAACTTTCTGTAGTTTTCAGTTAACTTAGGATAAATCCCATGTTTCAGATGTATGAGCCCAATGGCAGTTTACATGCACCTCTGCATCATTATAGTTGAGTTATTCACTCATTCACTGGTGATAAAGTGTTATAGTTTCCAGTACATCATATGGAGAAGCTGGTTGCTTACATGTACCAGGGCAGTTTCACTCTACAAAAATTTCCATAATTTTACTTTATTGATAGCAATGCATCTCCTTTTCATACCTTTATTTAGTCTTTCCCATAGTACACTTGCAAACAGTTCTCAGATCATGTTTTTTCTGCCTCAACAAAAATCTTTCTTTTGAGTCTGTAAGTAACATTGATTTCACTCTGAACGTTAGTTGCATTTTTTATAATCATTTAAATCATACACTTTCATAACAATTAATATATGCTTGCCTTTATAATTGCATACATTCCTCTATTCATACAGGATTGCTCCTTACTTCAACATTTTCTCCGTCATACAGTCAATATGCTTTTTTCAGTGATATTTATCAATCGCTACCCTGAACAACTTTATCTCAAAATTGTATCGTTCAATGTTAGTGTTAGAAATCTTTATTCAGCAATCAATAACATTACAAACAGAAGAATTCTTTGAGGAGTGTATAAAAACAGGTGGCATAAATACCTCTGGAACAAAGAACAGGTGAGTCAAACTAAGTAAATGTGGAACAGCTGAGGCTGAAAAACTGTGGCTGTGTAGTAAAGAAGATAGAATAAGAAAGGAAAAACAAAGACAAAAAATAAAATTAGGCAATAACTTGATAGAAATCATTTCTGGATGCACAGGGGCTCAGTTTGTTGCACTGTTGCCACTATTGTTAGCAAGAAGGTCTTGGGTCCAAATCCAGCCTGGTGTCTTTCTGCAAGGAGTTTGCATGTTCTCCCTGTGCATCCGTGGGTTCTCTCTGGGTACTCCGGCTTTCTCCCACAGTCTAAAAACATGACTGTTAGGTTGATTGGTCTCTCCAAATTCTCCTTCGGTGTGAGTGTGTGCTTGCATGGTTGTTTGTCCTGTCTGTCTCTGCATTGCCTTGCAATGGACTGGCGACCTGTCCAGGGTGTACCCCACCTCTTGCCCGATGACCACTGGAGATAGGTACCAGCCCCCCTCACGACCCTGCAAGGATAAGCGTGCTATGCATGGATGGATGGATATTTATTTATTTATTTATTTATTTGTTTGTTTTCAGAAGAAGTTCTAAATTATGGTACAGGAGTGAATCACTGTTCATCTGGAGCCTTTCCTGGGTTATTATGTTGTTGGTATTGACAAACTGGAGTATTTTTTATACTGAATTCTTGTTTTAGTCACATTTTTGTTTAAGTATGTTTTAGCCTATAACATACATCAGCAGAGGTTTTGTAATATACCAAATATTTCCCTTTAGGTAGTTAGCTTGGTGATGTTCTGTTTTTTGTTTTTTGTTTGTCTTAATGAACAACCAGAAATCTCAAATTATTTTTTCTGTCATCAATACACAACAAGTAAAACCCATCAGTCTTGCAGTTCTGGATTAATATTTGAATAGTACCAGATTGCATGCTATGTAAAGAGATGAGAGAAGCTTTGTGATGCAACATGGACAAAGACTAACTGCATGTTACACAACAATTCAGAGTGAAATGAAATATTGAGAGGAACAACTTTCAGTGCTCCTTGACATTTTGGATCTCTTCTGCATCAAGCGAATGTTTTAAGGCAGGTTTCTTTTTGCACTTGCAGTGCATAGGTAAAATTTCTATGAAGTATGAAAATTATATTGACAGAACATTTTATTTACACATTGTTTTGTTAATAATTTTTCATTGTGACATATTTCATTACTGCTTGTCTCTTCAGCATCAGAAGTCCCACATCAGATGCAAATGAGTTATCTCTGTTTGTTTCTGTTTGCCTTACAATGAAGGACTGAGTTACATCTGATGAAGCAAATCTATGTTAGCCCCATCCAGTCTCTTTAAATCACTTTTTTGAACTGAAGGTGCAACTTTACAGCATTTTTCTCTTTATCCAAAAATGTTCTGTAACTGCAGAGAAAATTATGCAAGTTGTCATGTTTCAAGCAGACTTGTTTGGATCTCATTAAATATAAACACCTTTTTTCTGCTTGGATCTCTCATCTGCATTGCTCGATTTAAAGCACAACCTTCCACTGTAATAGGCAGCATTATGAACATTTTGACATTGTAAGAAGGTTTTAAATGAAAAAAGGTATTGTTAGTCATGCTGTTTTTAACTCAAATCTGCCCTCTAGTGAAACGTATCCAGATTTCTTAGCAAATCAGGAAGATGTGTTCTCCACAGATGATTTGCAGTTTATAAGATGGGTGTGTCAACATCAGCATAACATTAGTGCTGTTCAAAAATAGCTTCCATTGATGTTAAATATTTAATCCAAGATTTTCTCATTTAATTATATATCACTGAAGTAAATAAGAGGAAAATCATCACTTTACCTTAAATAATCATACACAAGAAAGGAGTAAAAAAAACCCTAAGATCTCTTCATTCTCAAAACAGCCCATGTGGAGAATACATAGTTAAAAACTTTACTACTTTAATACCATGAATATTAGAAAAAGAAAAAACTGAAAAGAAAAGATGTGATTTTATTAATGTGGGATAAATAGTGGATTTCAACCAATTATATTTGCCTACAGAAATCTTGACAGAATATGTTTTATGTTGTCATCTGTAACATTTTAAATTAAACAATAGTTGCTTCTGAAGACTTATTACAAACTTGCTAAAAGGTTGCATATATGATGCATTTTAGCATTTTGTTTGCCAATGAATGTGTTTTCCAGGGGAGTGTGGCTCTCACAAGGATCATGTGTAAAAACTCATTTTAACTATAGGAAAATCACGTTTTACTCATTATGCTTACTTAAAAAAGCTCTAAAATAAAAGTTATTGACATCATTCATTGTCACAATTTTCTTTTCTTACATTAAAACCATTTGTAAAAGGACAGATGGCAGGCCGCATTTGCATAGCTTTTCTTTATTTTATTGATGTTTTACATTTTCCCTGAAACAGATTTGTTTATTTTTCAACTGAATCATACAGAATATGTGCTAGTACCTTATGAAATGATTCTTCTTAGCCTCATGTTCTCAAACATAACAAAAGCCTTGGAATTTAGCAGGGGTGTCTACACATTTTCTACATAAATATACAAGAGGATGAGAATCCAGGGTTGATTTTTTAAAATTTAATTTAATTTTTATTTTTTTATTGATGTTGCTGCTGTATTTTGAAAAGGTCCATACAAGTGTAGGATGATCATTGAGTTGCACCTGAAAATTCTCCCCAGGATCACAGAGAATGGAATACTTAAATCTACTGTGATTGCATTAATGTTTCAATTAGTACCATGTGCTTTTCAGTGGTATTGTTACTGTTATATAAGTATGTTGTTTGTCATTGTTGTTTCTCCATTCACTCTTTCAACAGGTGTATAAGCAAATTCCTATTGTTTTTTATATTCTCTCCATTCTTCTTCCCCTCTTCTATTTTTTATCTCCCTCTCTCCTTTTAAACTTTCTCCCCCACCTTTCTTCCTTTCTTTTTTTCTCATTCTCTTTTCTTTTATTCTAAATATACATCAAGTGGAGCATTATAGCAAAGGCCATAATACTACATTATCCATTTGTGAAAGTAAGTAAGTGTAGGGTATTCAAATGCACTGGCATACACAAATGTGTAATTAAGAGGCAGGTAGCAACTAGTTACATTTACTCAATTACATTTACTTGAGTAGCTCTTTCAAAAACATGTACTTCTATGATTAGTTTTACTGCACTGTACTATTTACTTCTATGTGAGTAAAAATATATTGAAGTAATGCTACTTTTAAAAATTTTGGCTTCTGTACCCTCCTCTGGTGTAATTAGGATGTCCATCAAGAATTGAATGTTCTTGCTACCCCTCACTTTGCTGATTGGGGAAAACCAATTTCCAAATGCTGTTTGGCAGGATGTAATAGTAAAACTGATTTTCCACAAAATATCTTGTTGTCCAAAACAGTGGATATGGTGCAACACTTTATCAAATTCAAATATGTTTTTTTTTCTTTGTAATGTATTTTTACTACTCCAATACATAATTTACATCAGGAAAGTCAACATTGAACAGCTTGTTATTTACAATAAAGAATAACATGACAAATACCATGTGATAAAATAAAATGATCAAATTGTAAAACAAAAACAAATTATTCATAGCTGACTAAAATATTATACATAAACAAGTTATAAAATCATTTTCTCAAAAACATTTTTAACCACAAAGGTTTCACTTGCTTTCTGAGGAGATCAATGCAAAACAATGGAATCCAATTTAACTGTTGACTTGGGACACCCTTAAAGGAGCAATCACTTAAAATTTGTGTGATGAATCACAGCTAATTTCCAGTAAGGCAAAGAGTTGAAGAGTTGTTAGCAGGTTAGAGCAGATTTATTGAGGCTTTCTCGGGTCAAATCACCTCTGCTGGCTTATTGATTATTTAAGCGATCGTAAAAGACCTTGAGTTTCTCCCTCCTGCACAGGCTTCAGGATTACTTCTCTTCTGTAGGAAAAGTGAGTGAGTTTGATGAGTCTGTGGTTCAGTCTTTCTCTGCGCTGTAGCAGCTTGTAAAGAGAAATTGTGAACTTAGCCAGCACCAGCGAGCAGGTGATCTCTACCACAAGCAGTGAGGTGTAGATCATTGTCCATGTTTTGCACTCTTGAACTTTTCTACTGATGTGATGAACATAGGAAAGTTTTGGTTCTGGAGTACAAGTGAAGTTTATAAGAGGAGTTGATGTAGTTGGAGTCTCTGGTTGGGTGGTTGTTGGAAGGGTTGTCCAGAGAGTAGTTGTTGGAGGTTTTGTTGTTGTGGGTGTAGTTGTGGTCACTGTGGTGGTAGATGTAAGTGTAGTTGTAGTTGGTAGAGTAGTTGTCATGGTAGACTGCGTAGTTGTGAGTGGAGTTGTTAATGTGTTGGTTGTTTTTATAGTGGTTGTTAGTTCAGTTGTTAAAGCTGTAGTTGTCAGGGCAGTTGTCAGTGTGGTGGTAGGGTTGGCTGTTGTGGTGGTGGGTGTAGTTGTAGTGGTGGTTGTGGTTGGAGGTGTTGTCATAATGGATGTTGTGATCATTGTTGTTGTCATCAGAATTGTTGTCATAGCAGTAGTCGTGGGGGTCGTCGTCATAACTGTACGCTCAGTTGTTGTGGATGTAGTTGTTGGTACTGTGGTGGAAGTAGCAGTGATTGATGGCATTGTGGACGACGTGGTTGCTATTGTTGTGGTTGTGAGGATGGTAGTGGTTGGCTGTGTCGTTGTGGGTGTGGTGGTTGGCTGTGTCGTTGTGGGTGTGGTGGTTGGCTGTGTCGTTGTGGGTGTGGTGGTTGGCTGTGTTGTTGTGGGTGTGGTGGTTGGCTGTGTCGTTGGCTGTGTCGTTGTGGGTGTGGTGGTTGGCTGTGTCGTTGTGGGTGTGGTGGTTGGCTGTGTCGTTGTGGGTGTGGTGGTTGGCTGTGTCGTTGTGGGTGTGGTGGTTGGCTGTGTCGTTGGCTGTGTTGTTGTGGGTGTGGTGGTTGGCTGTGTAGTTGTGGTTGTGGTGGTTGGCTGTGTAGTTGTGGGTGTGGTGGTTGGTAAAGTGGTGGTGGGTGTTGTAGTGTGCAGTGTGGTGGTAGTGACAGTGGTTGTCGGTTGTTTTGTTGTTTGGGCTGTTGTTAGTTTTGTGGTCAGTAAGGTGGTAGTAATGGGTGCGACAGTGGGGCAAACTAACTGATCCTCATTTAACAATTTGATTTCCTGTCCTTTGAGATGTTCTGGATACTCACAGTGTACATCTGGTCTGAGCTTATCAGCATTGTTTTTTGTCCAGAAATAAAAATCTATCAGATTGCAGTCACATTGCCATGGATTGTTACTAAGGTCAAGCCTTTTGAGTTTAGTCAAAGACTCAAAAACATCCCCAGAAAGTGTCCGAAGGTTGTTATTAGCAAGCAAGACTGTGGTCACTGATTGAAGGTTTTCAAATAGTTGTGCATCCAATGACTTTATCATGTTGTTTTTGAGATTAAGTTCAGTGAGTTTGTCGAAGCCATCAAAGTAATCAGGAGACAAGTTCACAAAATGATTATTAGAGAGATCTAGCTTCTTAACTTTCTTCAAGGAGCTGAAGATTCCCTTAGGAAGGGTGGTGAGATTGTTTTGTTGGAGGCTTAGCTCAGTCAGTTTAGGCATTTCACCAAAAAGCACTGGTGGCAGGCTTGTCAGTTGATTCTTTTTGAGGTTCAATATTTTAAGCTTAGGGAAGCCAACAAAATATGCTTCAGGTAAACTGGTCAGAAGATTACTTTCCAAATACAATTTAACAAGCTTTTCTTTATGTGGAAACAGATTTGGCGATAGTTCACTGATTTTGTTTCCATTCAAAGCTATTTCCTCTAAGTTTGGTAAGTCCCTGAAAAGGTCCTCAGGAATGGTGATCAGCTGATTCTCATAAAGCCGTATAATTATCAGTTTTGTCAGGTTTGAGAACCAGCTTGTGGATACTGAAGTGAGGCTATTTTTACCCAAATTGAGCTTTTCAAGATTGACAAGATCATCAAAGGTGTGGTCTTCGATGAATTTAATTTTATTTCCATGTAGCTGTAGATCTTCCAACTTCGTTAGACCATCAAACAAACCTTTTTCAAGTCTAACAAGCTCGTTAAACTTTAGAATAATTGTCTCCAGATTGCTGTTATTTTTAAACAAACCCAGGGGTACTGACCTCAGTGTATTCTTGGAGATCTCAACACTTTTGAGCTTTACCAAACCATCAAAGCCTCCAAGCTCAATAGTTGTTGTGTTTGTGTCCATGAACTCCACTTTCTCAAGCTCAGGGCTTTCAGCAAAAGCTCCACTAGGGATTGTATAAATCTGGCTGTTCACAAAGAAGACCTCTGTCACACCAGGTCTATGAGTACGAGGAATTTCTGTTGCAGAAACACCATATACCTGCTGATTCTCTTGATCACTGTTTTGAGTCAAGGAAAAGTCAATTAGTAAAGACAAAAAGAAAACGATGATCCCTCCATTCAACATTCTTGACGTTCTACAAAAAATGAAGGAGAAAAATATATAATTGAAAATTTAAGTCACAAATAATTCTTAAATTAATATTAATTAATTCCTAAAGTACTAATAGATTTCTTGTTAAAATAAAGTTTGAGCATTATTTCTGTATTTTTTCACTCTGACAACACATATAATAAACATTATCATGAAATCTGTGACATTACAGCCAGTTGGCTGATTTCCATCTTTAGTCCCTTTGGTACGTTTTTGTCAAATACATAACAACAAAAACAATAAAAGGGAAAAAAAAGCAAATGTAATAACCAACTGCAAAATGTATGTTAGCCATGTTGACAATGTACATCACTGTCCAAAAAAAACCATCACATAATAATAATATTTACACAAATTTAACAAATACTTTTCTTACCTTAATACTTTTGCTTCTAGGATAGAGCCATAAGGAAACATAAATAAGCGTGGTCTCATTTCTTATCCACACCTTAAAGTATGTAAAGGCAAGTGAGGCGGGGTGTAACAAATGTCTGGAGCCTGAGATAAGATAAGAGAAGGGACAGCAGTTTACCGCATATTTCTGTGGTATGATGCCAGGAAGACTTAAGTTTTAAAATCAATATGGTTTCAAAGGTTTGTATTTATGAAAGAAAATCAGACAAGCATTTCTCAAAAGACATTAAAGTTATTTAAAAAGAGCTTTATCTACTTTTTTTTTTAAATTTACATAAAAAAAATATTTATACCCTTCTCAATAATCAATGGAAAAGTCTTCATTCACATTCAGACAAACTGTTATAATTTCCTACAAGCTTTTTGCATGTTTCTACTTCTGTTTGTTTTGTTTTTGTTTATCAACACTTCTTCCACACTCTTAATCCATTATGGTTCATGAAAGCCTCCCTTCATTGCTTATTTGTGTGGCAGATTTGGTGGCCTAAACTGTGTGTATTGCATTTAAGTGATGCTTCAGACTGGAAGAACTCTCTGCAGTGGTTACAAATAACTTTGGTTTCATAAATTCTGAAAATCAAAAATTCCATGTAAGATTTATGTAGCTTTTTCCATTTTTCTGCCCCTGCCAGTTATTCTTTACTCTAGTTATGTGAGCAATGCAGCAGTCTTAGACCCACCCTAAATGATCTTATTGGTTGAGATACATGTTGTTGACCATCCCAACCCCTCTGTCACCCACGGTTTGTCTTTATGTGTATTCAGAGCCAATGATGAATGTAATTTAAAAAAATAAATAAATAAATGTGTTAACACACACAAAAAGACATTGATCAGACATAGACATTAATTAAATAATGCATTAACGTTAACTTGCCCACATTGTGTTTTGTAGAATTTTGCTGAAATAAATTGTTGGCCAATTAAAAACACATTTTAGTAAAATGTAGATAATATTCTACTGCAACATGTGAACACCAAAGCTAAAAAGTCCAATATCTACTTTAATGTTCTCTGCTAACTGCTGTTTTTAATCTTAGTTTTGTTTATTTACCTATTACAATGTGAATGCTTTAATAGCTTGTGGTTTGTGGGCATTTATTAAGTCTGAAAATACATAGCAATCCAAGAATAGCTGCAGGAAACATAACTTTAAACATTGAATAATTCTTCCAGTTTAAATGTTATCTCCAGCTTCCTGATTCATCTGCAGAGAAATGTTACAGTTACAGTTATTTATAAGACTCAACATCTTTTTGTTTTGACTGGTCTTTACATGCAATGCAGTCCGGTAAATTTAAAATGATACATTTAATTCCTTCCACTAGATGGCAGTGTAGTGGCTGAGTGTCAAAGAATACCAATACTGTGGAACAATATGTCATGTAGAATACATTGCAGAGAAGCTGCTTCATTCATATATGCATAGATACAAATGAATTACAAGATACCTTGATTTCACAAGGGCTTAAAATTTGACAGCATATTTTAATTTGAGTCCAACTGAAGAATCTTTACTAAAATATATTAATTTTAGTCACAACTAAAATTAAGTCTGATGTTATTTTAGTTTCAATCTAGCTTCACTTAATTAAATCTTAATTAATTTTAATCTATGGAATTTACTAAAAGCTTCACATCTTTGGGAAAAATAATTTCTTTACATCAAGTAAAATTCCTATCCTCGGATGGATTAAAGTTATACTTGCCATAAGCAGACAGATTTATTTCTGTGTTTTGAATTAAATCTAAGGTTAGTCTTAATGACTATTTTTCCAACTCCTTCCACATTTTTGTACAACTGAAATTTGTTTTATTTATTTAGTTTCTGTCTAGTTTTGTCCAGAAAAACATGGCCAGTGATAAAAACTATAACTAAAAAGTTTCTTCAACAAAATTAACATTGCCAGTGACACACAAAGCTTTCTTTCAGTCAGGCTGTTTTGTTCATCAGCATGAAAATGTGAATGGGAAAGATTTCATTGTAAAGCATCTTTGAATGTCCTGAAAAAGTCTGATGTTATTTCATTTCATTTCATTATTAGGTAGAATATTTTCTTTCATGTTCTTTAAGTGAGTGAGTATAATAATGACAACATCAAGCACAGTGTAATATTATGAAGAAAAGTTGTGAATTTATTCAGGATACAGAGGCATTTTGCAATAAAACTGTGTTATAGTGGAGAATACATACTGCATTACCCTTATGTGACAAGAGATAAACTGTTTACTAATTGCATTGTGATTTACAGAGAAGTAAGTATCAAACAGTCATGGTTATTGCCGTTTACAGGTGTTGGGTTCACATTTTTTCAGAAAGGTGCCAGATGGTCACAACATAATATGGTTCTTTTTACGGCTAGTGGATGAGATGTTCATGTCCTTAATACTTAAATCACATAACAGAAGACAAATACTGACTGATAGTGGAGCCTGTGAGAATCTACAATCAACTCTGTTTTTTTAAACCACTTTCAACAATCAACAGTTTCCCTTCACTATAAAAGTCTCTGATTGCTCATATTTTTGTGATCTAGTTTACAGCACTGAATTCCGATTCCTTTGGCTTATATTTTCATTGCCTCTCCTGTTTCTCTTCCAGCAAACACAGCTGATGATGACTGAACTGATGATGACAGTGGACACTACTGCAACTGCAATAAGAATGACTGAAATGTTATTAGTCTCTACACCTTTCCCTTGTCCACTGTTGGTCACATTCTCCTTCTCTGATGTTGGTGTAGTCTTTATTGCTGTTGACGGAGTGCTTCTTTTGGGTGGATGTGTATGGGGTCTCCTTCTCTTTTCAGTTGAGGTTACTACAGGCTGTTCAGTAGGGCTGACAGGCATCAGATTCTCATCTGTAAGTATGGCTATCATCTCACCCTTCAGGCTAAGAGGAGTCTCACACACCACAAGGGTTTGGTTGACCTTGGATGGATGGTGTTTGAGCCAATTCCTCAGAGGCGAGATATTCTTGTCGCACCTCCAGGGGTTCTGCTGTAAAAGAACATCCTTTGCGTTAGTGAGTACATCTAGACTAGCCTGTGGTAAGTTAGGAAGCGAGTTGTTCCGCAGATCTATCTCCCCCAGATTGTTCAGGCCCTTGAGGAAACCCAGTGGAAGGGAGGTGATGAAGTTGTGCTCCAAAGATATGTTGACAAGACTAGGAAGTTCTTCAAAAGTCCTGGCTTGTATGGTTGTGAGTCGATTGGTGTGTAGTGAGACCTCCCCAAGTTTTGTCAAACCTCTAAAGGCGCCTTCGGATACATAGCTTATCTGGTTGCGACTGAGCACCAGAAGACGTAACTGAGTCAGATTCCTGAATGTGTCATCATCCACACGGCTCAGTTTGTTGTCATATAACCACAGCTGCTCCAAGGCCATTGGCCCAAAGACCCCTGGACCCAGACTTTCCAGGTTGTTTTCATACAGGGAAATTTGGGAGAGGAGAGGCAAATTAAAAAAGATCCCGTATGGAAGAGAAGTTAGTCTGTTGTTGGAGATAAAAAATTTCTGCAGCTTTGGAGTCTTTAAAAACAAATTATGGTGGAGAGAAGTAATTAGATTGTCCTGGAGACTCAGTTCCTCCAGGTTAACAAGGTCATCCAGAATGCCAGCAGGAAGCTCTGTCAAAAGGTTTTTGCTAAGGCGCAGGGTTTTTAGCTCAGAAAGACCCTTGAATGTCTCACTGAATAGTTGAGTTACATTGTTCCCAGCAAGTGATAAGTACTCCAGCTTTGTTAGGGGATGAAAGGTTTCCACTGGTACATAACTGAAGCGGTTCTTGCTAAAATCAAGATGTTTTAGCTCTGTTAACTGGGAGAACCACCTTGGCCGGATTTCAAGGAGCTTGTTGTTTCTCAGAATCAAATATTGAAGTTTCTGGAGCTTTTCAAACAATGTCTCAGGGAGATCCTGTAGTTCAGTTTCAGTTATTCCTATCATAGCTATGTTTAATGAGGACTCAAATGTGCCAGGGTGCACTTCCCTCAAAACTGTTGTCGAAATCAAAATCCGTTGAAGAGTATCTGAGAAATTAGTGAGATCCTCATGTTTCAGAGAATAAAAACTGCAATTGGAAAATTTGATCTGGGTCGTATATGAGGGGACAGATGTAGGGAAGTCAGAGAGGCCAGAGCATGCGATGCTTGTTTCTTCACATTGGCATCCAGGTACACAAGATGAAGCAGCACCGAGAGAGCAGAGAAGCAGTAGCAAAGAAGTTACTGCCACATCCATTTTGGTCCTACAACAGAAGAAGATGTTATAGAAAGAGTAAATAATAAGTCATGCATCAGATATTTTATTTGAAGTGTTTGTGTACTATAAATACTTTTGCATAAAAAAAATCTCCTCAGTATTACCATGACCCGGAGCCTCATTTATAAAACTATTGCCGGATTCGTATTTGGATCTTTTATGTTTTTTGTCAGATTTGCTTGGGAAATTTCAAGCCAGCCCTGGAATGGACTGGCTACCTGTCCAGGGTTCATCTACCTATCACCCAATCAGAGATTGTTACCAGCTCCTTTGCAATCCAGCAAGGGTAAGTGGGTATAGACGATGGATGGATGGATGGATGGATGGATGGATGGATGGATGGATGGAATTTCAAACCAGCTTATATTAACCTTTCTGGCCTTGCAATATTCCAACAGATCTTACACTGTAAAATATTTGAAGGTGCCTTGACTTGAAAATGAAAGTTCACCTGCTGCCTTGAAAATGCAAGTAAAATCAGCTATAAAACTGTTTTTCTTTTAACTCAGAAATGAAAGTTCATCAAGATTTTACAGCAAGTTAAGTTAAGTTAAGTTAAGTTAAATTAAGCTAAGTTAAGTTAAGTTTATTTGTATAGCACATTTCAGCAGCAAGGCAGCTCAAAGTGCTTCAGATCATAAAAACATCAATCAAGTATACAGAAAAATCATCAAAATCATCAAAATTATCAAGCAAATACACATGAAAATAATTGGGAAAATATCAATGCATCAAAATCATAGGGATCATCAAGCAAATATATTTCAGAAATATTGATCAATGAACCACTAACTTTATTTAACTGATTTACACTCAAACTTCCCAAATTAAGACACATTCAACACAATCATCTCCTCCTTTTTCTCTCAATGTTTTATATATTGAGAAGTCTGGAGGAGAAGGCACCCCTGAGGCCTTTGACGTTCCAGAACCCGTTTTACCTTACAGAAGCATGTCTGCCTGCTGGCTTTCTCCTTTAAGGTAGAGAAATCACTAAAACCACCCACAGAACCCTCACTTTGTTCCACTAATTTCTTAACCACTCAGTACTCCTTACAAGGTGACTGGCTCTCAGCTGATGTCCTCCCTACACCAACTCTGTAGTCTGGAGGCAGAGGCACCCTGAAGACCTTTGACGTTCCGGAACCCATTTTACCTCACAGAGGCACGTCTGCCTGCTGGCTTCCTCCTTTCCTTGATTTAAAGGAATTTAGTGTTTTGGCTATTTTGCAGTTTTCTGGGAGTTTCTGGGAGTCTGATTGATTTTTTTTAGGCAGACCTGTTAAGACACTATTGCAGTAATCAATGCGGCTAAAGATAAATGCATGGATGAGTTTCTCTAGATCTTATTGAGATCTAGTCCTTTAATCCTGGAAATATTCTTCTGGTGACAGAAGGCTGACTTTGTAACTGTCTTTATGTGTCTCTGAAGGTTCAGGTCTGAGTCCATCACTACACTCAGATTTTGGGCCTGATCACTTAGTTTCTAGCGGTAATAACTGCAGCTGTGTACTGACTCTTGATTGTTCCTCTTTAGGTCCAAACATAATGATTTCAGCTTTGTTTCTGTTCAGCTGAAGAAAGTTTTGTCACATCCACTCACTCATTTGTTCTAAGTATCTGTTCAGTGCTTGGATGGATTCGGAGTCACCTGGTGACATCGTGACTTAGAGCTGTGTATTATCTGCATAGTTATGGTAACTAATCTTATTACTTGCTATCATCTGAGCTAATGGAAGCATATTAAATAGGAGGGGTCCCAGGATTGAACCTTGGGGTACTCCACATGTGACTTCTGTCCGCTCCGATGAGAGGTTGCTTATTCACACAAAGAAATCCCTGTTCTTTAGGTAGGATTCGAACCAATTAAGTACCGTACCAAAAAGTCCGACCCAGCTCTCCAGTTGCTTTAATAATATATCGTTAATAATATATGTTTAGACAAATTGTCTAAACATTGTTTTTTTTACATTTTCATAGCTCATTAATCTTAAAATATGAATTGTTTTAACTTAATACTGTATGTTAAACCAAATAATTGTTTCACATCATAAATGCAAGAAAACTGCCCTCACCTGATGATTTAATGGCATCAATATAAAATATTGTAACTGTCTGTGGGTTGGAATCAATAATGACACCAGAACTGAACACCAGAGCAGCCTTTTAATAATGCACAAGAGGCAGGTCAATGTAACACTCTACCATTTCACTCAGTGCAACACAGGATACAAAAGCATGCCAATAAGCACCCTGGGAAATATGGTGGATAGTCCACTCCCAGCAACTGCTACAATATAATCAAAACGTCAAAATACTTTCACAGGCTCAAGACTTAACATGTGCTCAAGAATGGACAAATGAACAACTTAAAAATATGCCTATCGAGTCAGTCTCCTCCCTGCTCTGACTGCAGGCAGGGTTTGCTGCATGAGGCTGCTGTCAGACTGACTACCTGTTAGTGCTTAGGAAGTGGGAGGGGTTCACGGCAGTACTCACTGATCCCTCAGGACAGTTACTGCAGAACATTTGGTGCTTTCACATGTTGTTACCAAAGTCTCCAATAACAGAAAAAAGTTGTTAGATTTGTTACTCATCATTTTTCTGAAAATAAAGTCGGCAGAGGGGTCTGAAAAGTTGCTAACTATAGTGACAAAATCTCTAAGTTGGCAACAGTGCTTCACTTCCATCTGACAGTTAAACAAGTCATGTCACAGAAAGTCATTCCACCGATGAAAGTAGTCCTTGGTCTTTTAGTACAGGTATCTTTTCACATTGGAATTTTAATATATGACCCATCTTTGTTGTATAAGACAGTTAAATCCACTGTCAACACTGGTATGCTTTAAAATATTGCAGCAAGTACTTCACATTTCAAATTCAAGTTAAAACATTTTATTTTCTAAAAAACTGAGTGTACAGTCATTTAATGTTCATTGATGTACCTTGGCTCTGACAAAGCAACGGAATTTGTAGTTGCTTGAATGTTCTGGACATATTATAGTACTGGTAATCAAGCTGACTGACTTTGTTTACAAGTTCCCACTCCCACCTTTTCTTCAGGTTTTAGTGCCAACTTAAAAACCCTACCTTACTCAACTCTTACAGATATGACAAAATTATCAAATAGTTAAAACAACTTATTACTGTAAGTTTATCTTTCAGAGACATATACATTTAAATTCAAAATCTAAAACTTGCAAGATTTCTTTAACTTAAAGAGTAGAAGTTAGTAGACATACCTAAATGCAGCTGAAATGTTTTAGAGTGTAGCTTTACAGTATTCCTCTGTGAGGAATAACTAAAATCATAAAGAAAAACAACATATTTGGCATACGTTAAAAAAAAAGTTTGGTGTTGAGTGGGTTAACATAAACATACTGACTCAATGATGTAACTGTAATGTATTTTTAAAGAAAATTATTTCACTGGTTTTTTTGGCTATAGTTGCTATTGCTATTTTGTTTGATGAAGCTCTGAGCTAAAAGTTATAGGTTAATAAAAAAGCTGCTCTCGCTCATATTGCATGCTTTTATGTGACAAAGCAACGTTTTTCTGTCTGGTATTAGAAAATGTTATATTTGAAAAAATTCATAGCTCTACAAAGTGTTTTTTTACAAGACAAACTTGAACTAAACTAAATTTACTCAACAAATATTCTCTAGAAAAAAGAGCAATTTGCTCTCTTCCATGGGAACAGTAGTTAGAGAGTCCCTCTTGAACTGCTGTGGGTTTTTTTAATGCCACCAAGGGATCCCTTAAATCACCACCATAATACACAAAATATACCTCCAGATTAGTAGCTGTGAGTCCACACTGCAGCCTCAGCACTTTTGCTTTATTCCAGATGGAAACATTACCATGAATTGACCCAGTGTTGCCAGTGGGTAGGATTGCTGCCTGCCAACACTGCTGACCCAATTGACTGCTAAATCACAATGCTTAGAGGGCTTTGGGCAATGTAACAATTTAAAACAACATACTGAACAATGGCTATTTATTTTTTTCAAACATTTTTTTCCAAAGATTGGTGAAAATTTTTTTGAAAAGTACATCTCTAAATGTTTTGTGTATTTGCTACAGTTAAAGACAACCTGTACTTGACTGAAACTCAAGGAGTTCTCCCCTGTTTGTAATGCCACTGGTAAGTTTAATATAATGTCCTACTTCCTTACACAAATCCTTCTGTGGCTTGAGGCAGGGAAACATGAGCCGTTTCTCAGTGGCTGAGGTACTTTGGGAAGCTGCTACTTCCTCTCAAAGGAACAAAGTCTTTAAAACACTCTAATGAGGTCAGTTGCCGAGGCAGCACATTTCTTTTTCTTTCTTAAAACCCCCCAATTGAGAAACTGCCTGCAAATCTGCAGTGAAGGGTAGTGAGTGGGGCTGTGGCTACAAACAGACATGTGGCACACATAGATCGAAGAACGATGGAGTTACTATGTGTTTTGTCATGCTGAGCGGACCTTGGATCGCACATGGCTTGGCTGTTCTACTTGTGGTGTTGTTAAGGCAGTGGTTACCAGGTACAGACAGGCTGTGAAGGACGTTTTTTTAATTTTGTGTCCAAGATACAAAAAAACACATCACAAGCATGTTTGCATAATTTATTTTCCAAAAGGATTAGTATCCTTTTTTTTTTTTAAAGGAATGCTTTCTTTCTTTTTCTTTCTTTCTTTCTTTCTTTCTTTCTTTCTTTCTTTCTTTCTTTCTTTCTTTCTTTCTTTCTTTCTACCTAATTTTTAAAAATAAATAAGGTTCTAAAAGATGTGCAACTACCTCACAGGCATTCACATTTTTAGAACATGTTGTGTCTGCTTCCAATTAAGGGTTGTGGCATGTGTTCTGTTGTCCAGAGCAAACAGCTTAATTATAATTAAAATGTTCTTGCTTGTTTAATGATATAATACATTTATTTGGATAGTTTTCATCAATTTCATGCCCTTCTTTGTAGTTATGGAGGGCCAAAAGTCAATCAAATAAAGAAACAGGATGTTAAATACATACACAATCGTTTGTCTTATAAAGATGGAATATTTTTGGCTTCTCATGAATTGTGAACATCCTGTTTAGTCTTCATATATTAGCTGAAAAGCTTTTCAAATTTTTGGGGGTCTGAGACTCAAACGACAATAAAAATAGAAATGAAAACAAACAAAAATAAAAGAATCGTAATTTTATGGCAACCATGTATATGTGATAATTTAAATAAAATTCAGTAATCGACTATATATAAAATGACATAATTAAATATAAACATTATTATTTTTAATTTTATATAATTATTTAGTAACATCATCTGTAATTATTTCAGTATTTAAATATCAACTTTATAGTTCTTAAGGTAATTGTAACACATTTTTCAGTTAATGATTTCCAAATGTAGTTATTTAGTTGTGTATTTAGTTAAGTGTTTAATTTTATATAAATGGTTCTATGTATAAACATTCAAGACCAGAGAAAATATGGGGCACAGAGGGTACTGCAACATCCTCTTGTGGATGACAGATGGCACACGTTAAAAGTGTGCAAACAAAAATCAGTAACCAGCGTGGTGTGTGCTTACATCACAGTTGGAAATGTGAATTCCTTAAAAATATGGTTTATCATTTCTGGTAGTATTTGAGACTATGACTAAGCATCTCTTATTGTGGTTTAGTGGAATATGTTACGATATGACACACTGAAGCATAATTTTATCCAAGTGTATAATCAGCAGGAATCCTGCAAGGCACAGAATCTGATAATGCTCCTTTTTTCAAAGTGAGGGCTGAACCATGTGTTTGTATTTATATACTCTGAACTGGATCACAGTCTGGCGTAATAGGCAAAGCATGTTCATTTCATTGCAAATTACTTACATGTTTTCTACTTCTCCCACAGCTGGCTAAGAAACCAGTGTTTCTCCCAAAAAATCAGAACCAGCAAACTATGTGATCTAAAACACAGCCTTCGTATACAAGGAAAAGTAAAATCAATTTGTTATCAATGAACAAAATAACAGGAATAAAATCTAAACAAAATCAGTGGGGTTTTTTTAACACAAGGCTGTTCTTTTTTACATACTTAAATATGTCTCATATTTCTATATATATATCTCTTCTATTCTTTATGATGAACGCTCTATCAAACAGAATAAAGTTTTTTTGAAGAACTTACCCTCAGTAGTCCTTGTCGATCACTGAGCAGAGTGAACTGGTTGGGTTGTCGTTTATGTACAACACACTTCCTTCCACTGCTTCATTAATCCTCTGAAAGTTTCCAGTTCCTTCTAAACTTTCATATTTTCCTACTCTGTGTCACCTTTTGAAATTTCCCTTAAATCAGCTGTTTCTTTCTTTCTCTCTTTCTATCGTGTAAGCCTTGGAAATTTTGTGGATTTCTCTCACTCTCTGAAGATCTACTGGGACTGTTTAGTGGTTCTGATGCCTCTTTGTAGCTTAGATAGAGGAGCAGAGAGGAACAAGCACAACCCCACTGTATTACTCCCTGTCTGAACTGATTTTGCTGCCTGAGCGTGGGTATTTGAGGGGAGAGAGGTCTGCATTTCGTCTTAGACTTATTTGTGAGTGAGTGTGTGTGTGTGTGTGTGTGTGTGTGTGTGTGTGTGTGTGTGTGTGTGTCTTTGTGTATGTGTGTGTAAATATCTTTGTGTTGTCAGTAAAGGGACCTTATGGGGAGGATGAAAGTTTTGTTAAAAACAATAGGAGGATGTTTTGTGTGTTTGTGCTGTGTGTTATTTGTGTGTTATTTTTGGGGTGTATGTAACATCTGTTGCACATATCTTTGGTGTCCATTTTCTGGTATGTTCATAAAGCAGCTCTTGGTATGATGGCATGCAGCATAATACACTTTTGCTCATGTTCTCAGTTACTTGTGATGCTAAAACAGCATAAAGTATTTATTTCTCTTCACAATGCATTATTATTTCTAATACTTGTGTAAAATTATGTCTTGTAGGCTTTCCTTGCTCTTCAGCGCTCTGTTTGTGTAAAAAGAGTGTAATATATAGAACAGTTAAGTGAATTTATCAAAAAACATTTGTGTGTATTTTTGATCCCAAAATGTATTTCATTCTTTTCATTCTTTTAAAAATGGACACACAGGGTATTTTCTGTTGCTGTCAGTTCTGGTTTCACCATTTAAACTCAATACACAGAGGAAACCATTTGGAAAAAGATAACATGGGTGGAGTTAACGTATAGACTGATGTGGCTTCAAGACAGCAAACCTGATGTTGGAGATGATTGTATCACTGTGACATTTTAGAGGACAATAAACTAAAACTTAAGCTCAAAATATTGTTTCACGAGACTATTACTTTTACAGACACTTTTACTGATGTTGAGGTGTTTTTAGCATCTAAAACACATTGGGCTTAACTGCACTAGCATCTAAAAACTGTTATTTTGGCTTTTGAAAATCAACTTCTGCTTTTCTGTCCTGTAGAGATCACGTTCTGATGTTAACTTGATGGTCGCATATCAGCAACTTATTGCATAAGTAAAAATGTGATGCCTCCCATAAAGATGTTAATTAAAATAACCAACTTTAAATGCAAAAACAAACACATCCAAGTGTTGCTGAAACTATAAGATCACTCTGATGGCACAATTCTTCTGGAGATCAACTGTTGACAATGCCAACTAGAAAAGGCTTGGCTTTTACTTTCCAAGTGCTATATTACAAATAAGGCTATTCTGATGTATTTTATACTTTTTGTAAACAAGACACTAAAACAGTCTCTGTTTTTCTTGGAGCCTGAGAAGTCCAGCAAAATCTGGGCAGCTCTTGGATCACCCTTTTCAACTGGCAACCTTAATAGTCCTAGTTTACATTCTAAAGATGTATTCTGCTACTTTGAACACCCACAAAATAATATTTTTCAATATCTTTTTTTTATTTACATATTTACATAAGCAGAAATTAGCTTGATCACCTCCCTGATTTTGGTCCTTCTGTAAGATCTTCCGATTAAAAGAATGCTTCCTTTTCCACTGTTGCCAAGTTCAGGAGGAGGGATTGCTGAAAGGTCAGTAACTCAATGCGTCAGCTTGGTTTCCATAGACAGAAACTTTGGGTTTTTTAGTTCATAATTAACTGAACTTGATATCATTGTGTTATAACTCAGACTGAATTAGAAATTATGTAATTGATTTTGAATCTGTCTATATGACTATATATTTCTGTGTATAAAAGGTATCTGCTTGTTTTGTAAAGTGCCTTGAGACAATATTTGTTGCAAATTAGACCTATATATAGATAAACTGAACTGAGATAAAATAAATTGGAAATAATTCTTTAATATAATAATATCAAGAGTTATACCCCTGGACTTTTGTGTGTATTGGTTTGCTGGTATAGTACTGAACTTTATTCAGTACTATACCTGTGTTGCTGTAATGCTGTTTATGAAACTTTGTGCGATTGTATATTTAACATTTGTTTTCTATTGTCTGGTACTGTGATACTATTTGTCTAATGTATTATAACTTTGTTAGTAAAGTATTAAAATATGGTGTGTATCTTGGGAGTTACAGTAAGTGTTATTCTATTATTTTATTCTTGCATTGGTTTAAAAAAAACATATTTCTTTTCCAGTTTTTGTTTATAATCATTATTTTTAGCAAACTTGGTTGCAATTTTAAAAAGAAAAACATTGAGTTTTGCTTGGAAACCACTTTTACATTCTGCAAAATTTTAACTATTTTTGCCTTTGCATCACAATTATATGTTACTCGAAGTTGTTGGAAAATACCATGGAGTCTTCCATGGTGACTCCATGGTGATGCTATATGTGAGTGTTTTCTCTTCTAAGATTCACGTTCACTTTAAATATAAATTCTTACTGCAATACTTTATTGTTGTATTGCCACATTATGAAGTTCATGGGTTCAAATCCTGGGAGAGGTTTTTATGGGTGGAGTTCATATGTTCACACCATGCAGACCCAGCCCAAAATTGTAAAAATGCGGGTTCCTTATTTCCTGATGTGGCCTGGAGCAGTGATGTTTTGATTTGGAAAAATGTTACCGACCCAGCCCGTATCTTATGAATGTCATTGTTGGTTAATTTTATAGACATTATAAAGAAATGTTAATTAACAAGGCTTGCATGTCCAAACTTGATAAAGTTCTGGGCTTTGTGAGTCATTTTATAACTATGCTATAGCTCTTTCTTTAAATTTGTATTAAAATTTTCTGGATGATGCCATAATTCACATGAATTATTAATTAATTATTTTGTCTAAGGTGTCAGTTTTTAGTCTTTCTACATTATTTGTTAGTAGACGTAATCTAAAAACAAAAAAAATCTATATTATATCAGTGTTATTAAGCTGTAACATAACAAACAAAAATAAGGTATGCCTTCTATCAAATCTGTGGCTGTAACATATAAATGAACTGTTTTTACATGGTATGAATAATTAAAGGTAAAATAATTTTAATCTAAGCCCAACTATACCGAACCATGCACTATGTGCTGTTTTCATCAAGTCATTATTTAATTAATAAAGGTGATGACAAAATGGAAAAGATTGAGACCAGTTATGTACTCCCCAAAAACCCTACAGACATACAAAATATGCAAAATGCTAGAATTAAGATTATGATTTTATTTTTACTATTGATGGGGTTTTCAGTCATTTCTCATTTAAATAATTATTTCAAACAGGTTTATTTACACTTGATGCTTTGTTCGTAAACCTATTAATCTGAAGGTTCATCAGTCAAAACTGAAAGACTTAAATTAGGATACTGAGCTGTCAAGCAAAAATGTTTGGCAGAAATACCCAAATTTAAACAGTTAACTTCTGTATTAAAAGATAAGCATAATAATGAGCATAATTTTACATGCTTCAAGAGAGCACCGTGACTCAAGTTTTGCTTACATTTGGGAGGATCTCAGAACAGCAGGTTCCTGTAAATTCATCCAAAATCAAATCTCCTATCTCAAAGATAGGATTCAACAGTGTTTTTTTTTTTATGTTTCAGCCCTTTTTTCCTCTTAGTCAGATATTTCTCAGGTCAGTGCAGCTTCCTGTTTCTATGCTCACCCTGTTTCACAGTGTTGTTAAATGTGCTTGTGCCTGCTGTTGTGTAAGCTCAGTGTACTGGAAAGGCCTAATCACCCGTTGTCATAGCAATGAACTTGGGTCCTGTTTGCCAATTTATCCTCTTTTGTTTGCTCTATGCTTTAAATTCTCATCGCTTCCCATGGAATTTGCAGCATGTGTTGGCACTCTCTGTGGATTAAATTGGCCTGAAACTTATTTGTGGATTTAACAGTTGAACTTCTCAATTGTATTACACCATAAGAGTCAGTATAAATCTAGTTACCGGTGCAGTAAAAATCTAATCTTTGTTTTAATAAATTGTAATTACATCTTTTTAAAAGCTGGTTGAAACGGTTTCAAATATCTTCATTTGAAGATGCTCTTGAGCTGGTCCCAGACACTGAATACTTGTGATGGGTGTGGTTCTCTGCACGTTGTTGTGGTTTTATCTCATTGCAGATGCTTGTGAAATTACAGTGAGGCTGTTTTGCAAAAGAATGTGTAATCTGGAACATTCACTAACCATAGTGAGTCACTGTTCAATGTGCTTCCTGTTTTGAAATCTATTACAAAAAACTGTCTAACCTTCCTGGTACCTAAGCTGTGATTGACCCCTGGAAATCCCTTTTCTTTGTCACCTTGACTCAGTAAGGTATCTAAATACAGAGAAAGTTAAGATAAGAAATGTCAGGTATTTTGTGTGCAAACAAAAGTAAGCTTCACTAAAACTTTACTAAAACATTACCTACTTCCACTTCACTGGATTTCTTTGGCAGCAGCTTAACTTTAAATAATAATTAAAATTGTTTAGGATAACAGCTAAAAAACACAAAGCTGACTACAATATTTTTATTGTTTTTCTTTGTCACATATGAAATCAGAACATGCATTTGAAACAAATTATCTCAATACTTGATGGTTATCTTTTATAACAGTAGCTCCAAGACTTCTCAGCTTCCAACCCACAAAACAGATGAGTATACAGGCATTGCTAAGTCAGTCAAACAGAGGTATAATGACAGCACAAACAGCATTACCAGCCAGTATATTGATTTTCTCAACATTTAATTACTCCTAATACTTAATAAAAGGTGTTCACCAGTCAATTTCCCCAAGTGAAAGTCAGGGCTCAAGTCTTTGAAAGGCAGGTTCAGGTCAAATCTAAACTCTCTAAGATGAACATTCATAAACAGCAAACGTCTGCCATATATTCTGCCTAACGCTGCACTGCAGTAGGGTAAGAATTTAAATCCTTTACTTTTTATCCTTAGGCCAATAACACATTAACATTTAAGTAAAGCTTAAACTTTGAACATTTATTAATCATTATCTTTTAATCTTCTAACACTTAAACCATTATTAAAATATATAATTTCGAACTGATAAAGTGTAAGGTTATGCTCTAACCTCTCATGGTTACGGAGAGCTTAGAGTTGTGCGAACACATTAAATCAATTTAAATGTGTTTGCATTTCTGATATTGCCAATATATTTACAAAATCAGTCCTTTATACTTACAAAAATACATAATTGGTGTGCAGTTGTCACAAAATAGCAAACTTTTAAAAAGTTTCTATTCCTCACAAGTTTCTATTCCTTGGATTACAGACTAGTCTGACCACAAAAATACTTATGAATGTCAGAGCTTTATATAATTAGCACAATAATTTATTAGTTTAATTAAAATTAATGGTGTATCTGCTGCTTTTGTCCTTGCAACAATTTTATTTTAAACTCAGATTTTTTACAGAGATTTTTTTTACTGTATTGGTGTGCATTAAACTATGTATTCTAGTTGTTGGTATATTATACTATCTTAGATTAAGAAATATTTTATATTTGGAATTTCATGTAATAAAAGTTATGTCATACAGTATATCACAATACTTCAAAGCAGACATTACAGTGATTATTATGCCATTAAAACTGAGAAAATATTTACATTGGAGAAGGGTTTGTAAGAGCAGTTCCTATTGTTTTGTTTAAAGGTGTGGCCCGAGAAAACTCTCATTTCAAGACCCCTAAGGTGAGTTACTTTACCCCTCCCCTGCTGCACAAAAACATCTGGGAGACTCTATCACTTTAGAGATGTAGGGTGAAGGTCTAAGAGTGATGGTGAAATGGGATTTTGCTTTTTCATTCGTGACTGGACTCTGAAACTCGAGTCACCAGCTCTTCATGAGTAATAAATATCCTTTATCATGATCATTTCTGGTTGTTAGTTTGATTTCTGAAGATGATCTCAAGACTTTACACTCAAATCCATGTATTTATATTTAACTTATGTTTTCATCTTAGTATGTTTACGTCAATATAATAGTGCTTTTACTTTACCGAACTGTTCCAACATGTTCCTCATTACTGACACGCTCCAAAGACAGTAGTTCACACAAGTAACCACTAGGGGGAAACAAATCCCCATTTAATAGATTTTGTTGTTTTTGTTTTTTTTTTTTTCTTTTTTAAAATTAATTTCCTGATAAAGTATACTGCGATAATTTTATTCCACTTTAGAGGTTATGAAGACTTGGCAGTCAAATATAGTTTGCTTTATTAGATCTTTTAAATGTAATAGATGCCGTAACATAAAAGCTGTGCTGAAAATTGAAAAGTGCACACATTTCATACAAATAAAAACAGGTGGGGGGAGAAATGAAAATAATTGTATAGATCAGCCATGAAGTATCTATGCATAAAGAAGTTTTATGAACTTTATTTTGGTATTTGTATCTTTAAATGAGTAACTATAGTCTCATCCAGGACATTTTTTTCTTACAATACACATGTTTTCCTTGCATGCTTCTGATTTTACTATTTACAAAACAAGCAATACGTTTATAACATTTTAAAGCCTGTTTTAAATCTTAAAAAAAAAAAAAATAAAGCACATTAGCAATGAAGGCAACAAACTATAGCAGTCATTTAGAAAGAAAAGCTTGTGGAAAGGAAGAGTTTATCTTTAAGCGTGCACCAAGCCTGATAACACAGTGCGCTCCTCAATATGTGCACACTCAGCCTTCAGCTTGTCCATGGCTGTGCCAAGATGATACATACCATAAATGACAGCAAGAATGAGCACCAAACCCATGGCTAAAAGAAGGATGTAACAAAACATTATGGATCCAACCAAAGTCGAATCAGATGGCAGAAACCACACATACACCCAGCTTTTGTGGATGTTGTGGTGAACATAATCAGGCCCTTGTTTGACCACCAGTATGTCATGAAAAAAAGGTGAGGCAGAGGGAGTTGTATCAGACCAACTGGAGGCTGTTGTGGTTTCTAAGGTGGTTGATTTTGTAGTTTGAGTGAAAGAAGTGTAATACGGTGTTTGGGTTTGTTCATATGAGTCGGTTTGTGTCAAAAATAAACTTTCTGTTGTTTTTTCATCACAAAAGCTGAATTTGTCATCAGCCATAGAGTCGAGACCCATCATCAAGTAAAACAATGGACTGTGACATATCACATCATCTTTGTCAAGAACAACATGGTCATTTTGTCTGAGCCACCTTGCAAATCCTCTTATAGCACAATTACAGTCCCAGGGATTTCCACTTAGAGTCAGAGCTTTCAAGGCTGTATTTGACAAAAAAATATCTCCAGAGAGTGTACTGAGTTTGTTGTTTTTCAAATCAATGGTCACAAGTAATGTCAGTTCCTGAAAAATGTTCTCAGGTAGGGCCTTCAATTTGTTGTCATTGAGGAGGAGTATTTTCAGTTTGGTTAGCGTGGAAAAAAGTGTAGCATGAAGATCCTGAAGGCTGTTGTTTCTCAGGGAGAGCTTTTTAAGGTTAGGAAGACAGCAAAAAAGATCTGGTGGTAAGTACCTCAGCTTGTCATTTAAATGCAAGTTCAGCTCCAGCAGCCCAGACATGTTGGCAAACAGATTTCCAGGAATAGTGATGAGGTTGGTATCATACAGATAAAACTGTGTCATGTGCGGCATGTGACCCATCAATTCATCTGGCAAAGATAACAGGGGGTTGTTGTAAATTGTGAGTATTTTAAGCTCAGGCATGTTGTAGAAGCTCTTGTGTGGGACACCCTTAAGATGGTTAGAGGACAGGGTAAGCTCTGTCAGGTTCTTAAGTGACCAAAACACTTGAGGTGGAAGGCTTTTGATCTGGTTGTGATGGAGATTCAGAACATTGAGGTTCACAAGCTGATCAAAAATCCCCGGCTCCAACACCTCCAGCTCATTAAAGTAGATCCTGAGTCGCTGAAGTTTAGTCAGGGAGTGAAAAATTGTAGGAGACAGCTTCTTTATGTTATTCCTGCCCAGGTTCAGAAGTAAGAGGTTGGTTAGTCCATCAAACATGTCAGGGGGAAGATTTCTGATCTTATTGCGGCTCAGATCCAGAACCAGCAACTCTTCGAGCCCCTCAAACATATCAGGACCAATGATCTCCAGCTGGTTCCCATCTAAGTAAATCTCCTCCAGCACAGAGAGAGGACTGAACACCTGAGCCGGAAGGGTAGACAAATCATTGTCTGTCAGTTTGATAGACTTGAGCTGAGGAGCTGCATGAAAGGCCAAGGGATGGATGGCATGCAGATGGCTGTTGATCAGACCAAAGCGCAGCAGGAAAGTCTTATTTGCCAGACTGTTCTCACTGATGAAGTTTATGTTTGTCTTGTCAAGCAGCAGAGTGTTCGTGTGGACATTCAGCTGCTGTAGCACTTCTACGCCACTGTGGCCTCTGCATGCCATGTAACCAGAAGATCGGCACAAACAGCCTTCAGGGCAAAACAGGTTGCAATTAAGGAGAGGTGGAGTAAGGAGGGTGAGTATCATCCACAGCATACCTGTGCAATTAAGATAAAAAAAAAATTCAACTAAAAAGTTTTCATAAATTCACAAAATGAGACGTTAGTTTTGATAGAGCTTCAGAAATCAGCCTGTATTGAACAAATAAATCATTTTTAGAAAGGAGCAACATGATGAGCATTTAATAGCAATTAAAAAAGATCAAAACTGACTTAAAATTTTAACTAACCTTTAACGCAGCACCCCATCATGTTCTGGTGGTTGCTGTGCTCTAAGATGCTCTGCTGTCTAAATGAGATGTGCACTCACTGCCTGTCAAAGCTTCCTGCCTTCTTCTTCACCAACATGTCAGCACAGAAAGACGTCACATCATTAATGTTGATAATTACAGACATGGACAGGAAAGGTTAACTATTGTGAGCTAAAATAAAATGCCTAATGCTTTATGTCTTCAATAACATTAAAATCATACTTTAACAATTGATTTATTCACAAGACATTTGGTACATATATTTTTGGATTTTAGAATATGAAGTTTGAATGTTTTGACATTGATTCCACAGTTTGAACTTCCTATATATTTACTCTAAAAAAACTTTTAAATAAAATGCGGGTTCCTTATTTCCTGATGTGAACTTATCTTGTGTGCAGCCTTCTCTGCATCCCTTTTCTGAGCTGAGCTGAAACAGATAATTTCTTTTTTTCTGAAAAAAATCTCCTTCCGGGGAAAGAACTGAAGTGTCATGAACGATAGACCATTGCAACCTGCCATCTGTTGATACCAGGCAGCATGTAAAAAGAACAGTTAAGCTGAAGCATGCATTTACATCTAGTTGTATTTATGAGTGATTTGCAGAGTTACTGTGAGAGGCTCAAAATGCAGTTTGTCCTCTTTTTCTGACAATTATATTTTGGTGGAATAATTTTTTTTCTCCATATTTTCAATGGATGTCTTGTGTTAGCATTAATTTAAAGTTGCTGACATTTTATTGATAGAATAATTTTACTGTGTTCATATTTAACAGGGCAAAAAAACCAAAATACAAAATCCAATAAAAAATTGTTGTTTTATTTTAACAAAAGTCTAAAATATGTTTGCGGTACTTCAACAGACTTCTGAAAGATGTGAAATTTGATCCATCCATCTGTCCTTTACATATACAGGTTTGTTCAAATTAATAGTATTCTCTTTTAAAAAGTGGGTAAAGCTCTACAATATTTTAATAGCTTTTATTTCTATGCATGAAAATGCACTGAGAATACTGCACATTCAATTCAAATTCAAAACATGAAGAAAACTTGATCAAGTTAGTGGAAGAAAATAGATGATTAGACTGTTAAAAAATAGCAATAATTGATATTTTTCTGGGAGAAGATTTAACTTTCCTCTGACCCACTGAACCAATATTTATCTGTGTAACCACTATTTCTGGCAACTGCTTTATATCCAGGCTACATTTTATTTACTCATTTTTTCATTTTACATTTAATTATACAACTAAATTTCACTGAGACATGTATTGTCATTTAAAGAGCCAAGTTTTTTAAATAGACAAACAACAATGTTAAATTAGACTACGTAGGATTAATTCATGCAACAAATTAACTGAAAAATGAAACAGAAAATAAAACAAAGGTCTTTTTCCTATTATTTTTAGCTTCACATGGATATCATCTAATTGTTACAGTACTCACAGGTAACTGCAGACCTTTCTTATCCCTCTTGAAGTTCGTCATTGGCTGAGTTTTTAACATTTTCCATTTTGTTTGGTGCCCATTTTAAAGTATTTGAGATCATATTAGCTTAACAGTCTACCATTTTCTGCTTGTCTTATGTAAAGGGATTTCCCCTGTCCAACCAACTTTTAAATCAAAGAATGCTGTTCTTCTGGAACAACATATTTTATTTTGCTTTTCAAGGAGAAATGGACTAAGCCAGCATGTACATCATTTTCTGCCATCAGTTTTAAAGGACCGTCTGTTTGACACCTTTTTACTGAATGAATTACCTCGCTGACTGAACACCACATTGCTATTATTTTGAACACAGAATCAGCAAAGTGCATGTCAGGACTGGTTTTTTAGAGGCTATTTTTATTACTCTACTACACCTAATAGTGACTATTTGCCATGTCGAAATTAGATTTCTCCCTAACTCTTCAATAGTGATAAATAACCACTTTAATCAAGAACTGAGAGGTCCACAGCCTTGAAGAGGACGAAATAAAAACTTACATCACAGCAAGCTCCCGACGTGTGATATTCCACTTAATGTCTCCTTGAAATCCGAAGAAAGAAAGCAAGAGAAGATGTGGCTGTACCTAAACTGTCATGGTGAAGTATTACAAAATTCAAAAATGAAGAAATGTATTTGTGGTCATACGGAATGTGGTGAACCACCACAGAATAAGTGCACTTTGTGACTTTTTCCAAGTAAAACTGAGGAAACACCTTATATATTTTTGCATGTGACTAAAATTAATTTAAACATGCACAACTCAGCTAAAATAATTACTTTACCCAATATATTATGAACCAGTCTCAATGCTCTTGAACTTCTGAAAATCACTTTTCAATGCAACACTTCACTGGTTCAGACTCAGCTGTGAAAAGATCCTTTATTTTTTTTTTTTTTTTTGTTTGTTTGTTTTTTTTTTTTTTTTTTTTTTAATGAAAATCATCTTCAAATAGACATGCATCATGTCAGCTGCCACATTTTTAAAACTATTTGAGATCACTTTCTTATAATATAACAGTAGGGAATTTCTTAGGTGGACAGTTAAAATTTAAATAAGAAGTGGTTAGCTTGCAACGAAAAGGATTTTCTAACAGACTTTGCAATTTAAAAAAAAAACAAAACAGAAATTTTAAAACAAACCGAAAAGTAAAGATACACAATACAATTTTATTTACACAGTAAAACGAACAATGGTTCATTTCTAAAAGCAGTGGAAAGTGATGCGATTGCTGGTAGTTAGGCTAAAAAAGAAAAAAAGAAAAAAAAAACATTTGCCGACTTCTTCCACAAGAGGGCAACAAAAACGATTAAATTTGAAATCCAGTTGAGGTAAAGAACATCTATCCACTCAAGAATATTTCTGTTATATAAAATAATTCCTGTAGGACAACATGTAAAGCAACATCACTCAAAGGTTTTATGAAAGCATCTAAGCGGTATCTGAAATGTACATCACTATATTGCTGGAATAAATACAGTTTGGTTAAATTACTGGTGTTTGCAGGTTTTAAGGCTATGCTGAGCAATGCAGCAAGTTTTCATGGTGGTTCTCTTTCCCTTTTGCCTGTGTCAGACGCAGTACTTCCAAAAGCAAGCTGTGGATAAAAGAAAATACAGACACAAAAAATGAGTTTTACAAAATCTACTAAGCATAAATTTCTAAATTTTGATGAGTGCTAATTTAACTTACGTTCTCCACGCTTTGTTGAGATGGATTTGCCCTCTGCTACATTTGTAGAAATCTTCCTCTCCAGCTCCAGGTCATCCCACACTGTACGCAGCTTTAAGTACAAATCAGACCAATTAAAATTGTGGATATAATTATTTATATTGTTATTTTTAAAAGCAGCTTTTTATTTGGTGCCACGTGTACTTTGAATAATTTTGTCATGTTCCCGACACTCTTTATCAAGGTAAATCAAATCAACCTTATTAATGCAGCACAATTTATATACAAAGAATTTCAAATTCCCGTAGAGGAAAATAAGGGGAAAGAGATAAATACAATTACATTAAAAAACAAATAACATATCAAAGAATAATATGACAATTTAAGCACCACGAGGATAGTTTAGCAAAATATTAAGATGACAAAATCCCCAACATCCCAGATAAAAAGAAAAAGGTCTTACCTCTTCAAGATCAGCTAATTTATTGCCCAACCTCATACCTGCAAAAGTGAAAACACAGTTATTTTTGAATGATTATGTATGGTTTTTTAAATTAATTTTAGAAGCAGTATCTCTATTTAAAAACTCAACATACCTAGTGGGTCGTCTTTTTCAACATTAGCCAAGGTTTTGTGAAATAGTAGCGCAAGAATCTTGCTTTGAATGTCTGGGCCATCTTTGAGATTAAAAACATGGCTTCCTGGACATTCAAAGCAAATGAAAATCCAACATTAGGCAAAAACAAATCAAATATGAAGCATATATATGTGATTGCCGAACATGTTCTTGAGCAGCCAAAAAAGGAACACAAAATTTGCATTTTTTGTATACTTACCAGACGTAAATATGCTCCTTCCCTCCACACTGATCACTCCTTGCAATAACAACAAACCAAGGAGTCCTAAAGAGCAGTTTGCAAAGGTGACCCTGTCCATGGTCCTAAATGAACTCCAGCACGATGTGCCACTTTTACACAACTCAGGGAATCTGCTCCTTTGAATCCATTCTGTCTGTATACATTTATATGTCTTTTAGCTGAGAGGAGGAGCCAGTTCCCTCCTTGTGTCTTAAATCAACATGTAGTCTTCTTGGACTTCGTCAAAAGCCCACAATCTCATAGAGACCGTGAAGCGTTTGAATGAAATATGGGGCTCTGACGTTGCAGTTGCAGGCCAGTAACCCTTCATCACTCTGACATGGCCAAATCAAACAGAGAGGAAGTTATCAATCTGTCGCCTGGTTATGAGAGACCTCTGTCAGATGTTCTTGGCACCTACACGTGTTTCTCTTTTACCGTAATTGCTTCCTTAAATAGCAACATGGCAGTATGTTGGTCTGGTGAAGAGGTAAGTGAATTGGTTCAGTCTATTGCAGCGCCATACGAAGAGATGAGCTCCTCAATCTTCGGGACTGATACAAGGCAGAAGGAGCATCCATCACTGGGACCATGTCAACACCTGTTAGGACTCAACAGTCTACCCTGCATGTTAAGGAAATAAAGTCCTCGATCTCTGGCTAGGGAGCAGACACTATGCATGTGTAATGTTAAAAAAAAATCACCTGCTAAAATCGTATGGTGATGTACTGATAATTCTGTTTAGATGTAACATAGGAGTCTTCCATTTAAGCCATAAATCTGCAGTCATTTAGCCATTAAATACTCACCACCCCTATCAAGACATATTAGCATGTGACAAGTAAGAACAGGAGCTGAGTGTAAATTCAGACAATGTAAAATAAAATTATTTATTTAAGTGGAGTGTTTGAAAACAATCTAAATATGATTATCTTTTTTTTATTGATCAGTCCTCTTAAATGCTCGGAAAACATCTTTGCTCTCCCTTATAGTTCAGTAACAGAGTCCCCTGTCTGTAATATAAACAAAAATGGTACCTTAATTTTTAATAATGAAAAATAAAGAGATGTGAGAATTAAAGCTCTATATAAAATCTGTTTCTACATTGCACTGCAAATGCATTTTTACCCCTTGAACTTTTTTTAACTCATTAAAGCTACATATCTCAATGTCTTTTTATGAATCTAATGAACATGAACAGACTTTTATCTAGACTACATTGTAGCTCTGATTGTATGTTCAGGGTTGTTGAACAACAGAAGAGTGAACCTTCACTCTAATCTTCTGCAGCCTGCAGAATGTTGTCTAGCATATTTGCCATGAATCTAGCTCCATACAACTTTCCATTTGCTCTCACCCAGAATTCAGGGTGATGCGTAGTGTTGGTTTTCTGCCACACCTAACAGTCTGCATGAAGGCCAAAAACTTCTTCAGAACTGTATTCCTGGCTTGTCTGCCATGTTATTTGGTCTTAATGATGCTGTTTGTTCAATGAAAGATCTCTGAGGCCTTCATAGAACAGATGTATTTATACCGAGATTAAGATACACTCATATTGATACTGTTTACTAATTAGGACACCTTTGAAGATTTCACTGGATAGAGTAAAAGGATGTAAAAGAAATGTAAGCTTCCATTTCTGATTTCCATTTGAAATACATATGAAAGTATGTATTTTTGGGGGGCTGCATGGTGGAGCAGTTGTCAGCACCATTGCCTTGCAGCAAGTAGGTCCTGGATTTGAATCCCAGTTGGGGTCTTTCTGTATGAAGATTGCATGTTCTCCTCATATGTATATGTGTTCTTCCCGGGTAGTCTGGTTTCCACAGTCCAAAAATGGGATTGTTAGGTTAATTGTTCTCTAAATTGTCCTTAGGTATGAGTGTGTGTCTGCACTCACAACATAGGTGTGAGTGGGCGTGTGCATAGTTGTTTGTCCTCTTTGTCTCTGTGTTGTCCTTAGATGGACTGGTGACCTGTACAGAGTGTAGATCTCACCCAATGGCCAATAGGCAACAGCCTATGTCCATGTCAAGTGAATATAGACAATGGATGGATGGATAGTTCGTGTTTGGTAGCAGACAGGTGCCCATCTGGTACTGGTCATTAGGCAAGAGGTGTGGTACACTCTGGAGAGGTTTCCAGTCCATCACAGGGCAAGACAGAGATACAACAGGACAAACAATCATGCACTCTAGCACTCACACCTGCAGGCAGTTTAAGTTCTAATTAATCTAAGTTATGTTTTTGGACTGTGGTTGGAAGCCAGAGTACCTGGAGAGAATCCACGCATGCACAGGCAAACACATGCAAACTCCATGCAGAAATACCCCAAACTGGGATTTGAACCCAGGAGTTTCTTGCTGCAGTGCAACAGCTCTACCAATTCTGCCACTGTGCAACCTATGATGTAATCAGATAGATAAAATATAAAGTTATATGCAATTTCTATTATAAAAAATGAAATAAAAAATCAGCAAAAGTAGGTAACATTATTACAAAATTAATTCAGACAGAAGAAACATTCAAAATCTAATGTTTTTACACCATGAAAGGTACTGATACCAAAAATTACAGTAGGTAATGTATATATGTTAGAACAGTGAAAAGTACTACCAATGAAAATATATACTGTTTAATATGTACTCACTTGACCTCCAAATGGCACAGTAGGCTCAGCAGAAGTTAAACAGGTGGTTCAGTTAAAACATGTTTGTTGTTCATTCATTGGAGTAACTCCAGGTTGGTAGAGTAGCCAGAAGCTGTACTCAAGTATGAGTAGTGGTCGAAATAATATTAATGATGTAGAAGTAAAACGTACGGTTCAGTAAAACTACTCCTAAAAGTTTTTTTTGGGTTTTTTTTTCAGAAAATACTCGAATAAATGTCACTATTTACTACCACTTATGGGTATAGATGATGATGGATGTCTTATTTTTCTTGCCTTTCTGGATTATGTGCTACTTAATGCTAATCTATCATATAAGCTAATAAAGCATATTGACGTTTGTGGTTTTAAGATGAAAATGTGTGAAAAAAGTGCAAAGGTTATGAATATTTTACAACACACTATGTCCATCTCTGAGTAATGATAGAGTCTAGCGGACTGTAGGTTATTGCATTGGAAGGTCAATACAATTTACAGTGTTAAAGTATGGACACTTAAGTATGGGCTGTAGAAATATGGTGGTTTATAAATGGACTGCAGCAGCCTCATTAAATTGTTTTAATTATGTATGACCAGCAAGTTGACTTGCTAAACACTAGAGGGAGCAGTAACACATTAACATATTCCAAATATGCTGTGCTGCTGTGAGGTTGCATTAGCTTGTGGAAATGGCTGCAAGAGAAATGAAAAGGCGTGTTCATAAGCAATCTCGGATGACAGGTCTCAAACAAACAGGCGGGTTTATTGTTTCTTTACATGAACTTTTTTTTCATACATCCCCACATTAAAGTGTTACAAGCATCAATTTTTAGCTGGAGCCAAGCTCCCCCCACAATTTCTTTAGAGACTCTTTAAAGATGCAGCTGCTGCAGGAGTGAACAGTCAAAGAACCTTGCAAGGCTATACGTGTCAAGGTGAACACATATAGCCGAACTTATACCGGAAGTTGGTCAACCCGGACTTTCAAACCAATTTTGTTTCACAGAGAAAGACAATCATAAAAATGTCAGGAGAGCTACAGAAGCAACTAGAGTTTTTCTTGTTGATTTTTGCCTCATTTTTCATGCCAATCTGGGTTATTTTTCTTCTTATTCAAGGTTAATAAGTTCTTATTATGTTTTTTTTGGGTTATTTTGTGCCTATTTATTTGCTGAAAACTGACGTTCTGCAGCATGAATGAGGGCAGCTTGGTTCTCAGCCACATGTCAGTTTGTCCCTGAGCGAGACAGAACTCCCACATTTCCTCTTATTTGCTTATCAGTGTGTGACTCAATAGAAACAGCTTTGAATGCAAGGTATGCAGTGCATATGTTGAACAGTGTGTCAGTGTTTGTGAGAAAGTGAAAATAAATACATTATTCACTGTTGGGAACTTTTAAGATTTTTTTTTTAAGTGAATGTGTCACATTTGTATTTTATTTTTATCTACTCATTTATTTTCTGTTTTTTTGGTTGTGTTAATTTTTTGCCAGTTTAGCTTTTTCTGTCAAGATTTTTTATCACTTAATTATGTGTCACAATTTGGCCAAGATTATCACTTTGATTGTTTGTCGTCTTAGTGGTTGATTTCTACATCCATAATGTCCCAATGTCCTCTGTCCATATTAAATCTTATTTTCTTTCTTTTTCTAATGATTAAATTATATTGTTATATATAATACAAATGTATAGTATAAAAAATACAGGTAATTATCAGTTATAATTTGATAAACATATTAATAACAATTATATTTATAACTATGAGCATATTAAAATAAAAATGTATAATTTTCATGATTGTTTCATCAGGTTTTCTTTTCTTTTTTTTTTTTTTTTTTTTTTTTTTTTTTTTTTTTTTTTTTTTTTTTTTTTTTACCAAATAGCTTTCCAGATTTTCCTGTCATTTTTAAAGTTTCCCTTCACCAGCCAGTTTCCATATTTTAACTAGTCATTTACAAAGTTCTAACATATATACAGTACCTAACTATGGATTTCATAAGTCTTAATTTGAAAAAGTGTTTGTTCTTCCTGAATTTGTTATTGAGTAAAAATTTCAGAATTGGAATTGAATTGTATATATTGGTTTGTCTGATTCCATCATTTTAAAATTATTTAATCAGATGTTGCTATCAATTACTCAGTTCTTAAGTAGCCATTTTAACAAATACTTTTTTTACTCTCACTTGAGTAATGTCTTGGATGGCTGCTTTTTACTTTACTTGAGTAAAAATATATTGAAGTAATGCTACTCTTGATAGAAAAAAAATTGTTAGTCCGCCTCTGCTAACAACACAATAAACGTGTCTTATGTAAGACAGACAACACCTTGCAACTTTTCTACCGTAAATTTGTTCTGTTCTTGCATGTTATATAAGTGGGGTGGCGGAGGAAGGGGCTCGTCCAGGGCGTTATTCATGCAAGAACCGCCAATAGATCGCGGTACTGGAACCCGGAAGCTTTTATTTTGACATATCTATTCCGGAAGTCCACTAGCTCTCGTCGGCTTGGTGGTCAGGCTGTCGGAAACATCCACGGTCAGGTACGGAGGGAGGTACGCTCGGCGGAAATCTGACACGCTAGCTCTTCAGCAGCGACGTATCGGCGGAGGGTGGTGACCGAAACTAATCAAAACAGCAGTCCACCACCTGGACCATCAATCCGGAATTTACGAGCAAAGGCGATCAATCACCGGACTGCCGTTAACCTTCGAAAATCAGCGGGTTTTTTTTTTTTTTTTCTTTTGACTTGTTACCGGTGACGACATGGCTGAATGTAACGTTAGCATCGACCAGAATAAACTACCTGGAGTGAAAGAGGGTAATGTCAATAACACGTTTCCCAAATAAATGCGAAGCTAGCCAGCGGTTTGATGACACTATCGGAGAGATAGAGTAAACCAGTAAACGCCGGTGTTTGTTTGGCTTCAAATGCTTTAGAGGTGATGGGAGCTAACGGATGCTAGCATACTAAGCAGTCTTGAGTATACTGGACCCACATCTAGGCATAACTAATCACAATCCTTAGCCAAGTCTGCAGGTGTCGTGGCAGTCTTTTTATCCCGTTAAAAAGCTGCCTCCTGTTAGGATAACTGACAGAAACATATTTGTTGTGTCCCGTTTTTCATTGTCACTGGACTAAGGTAAAATTCTTAAATGGGAATATGAATATGGCTTACTAGTGGCGTTTCTTCGGTCAGCTGACATGAGGCTGATCACATGGAGTTGTTGTCTGATTCTTTAGGTATGTTGCTTAGCCAGAACTCTAAAGACGAGCTCAGTTATGCCACATCTCACGAACCTTATGTTTTGGCTGTGAACATTTGTCTCTGCTCTTAAGCACTATGCTTAAATCATATGTTTTAAATATAACCTGAAATTGTGTTGTTCTGTTGTTACTGACACCAAGTATAAAAGCAGTGGCGCTTTTAAATGGGTGTGTGTTGTGTTTAAACGATCCATGTCAGTGTGAAGCAGCTGCTCAGCACCATGCTTGTTATTCTGGTCAGAGGGAGAAGAAACCTGCGTTTCCACTGCTTAATCATGTCTGCAGAAAAAAATACATAGAAAGCAGCTGCAACAGTTTTGGATCAGGCCTGGAATTAGATTACTAACATACAAGAATTGTGAGTAAAAATAGCACAATGTGATGGAATTAACACAAAAATGTAAAATAAATACATGTAAAAAAATAAATAAATAATTGGATTGCTTTTATTATAAAACAGAAAAGTCGGTTATTCTCGCTGCTACTAAAATCATGTGATACATTGGTTCATACAGTTGTATTATTTATATAGATAACATTTATTGTTATGTTGGTACACCTTTAGTTTTCACACTATGACTGTTCATGTTTTTAGGGATTGGAAACTTTCCATAAAGCCTTCCTTTATCCAGCTGACTGGAAGTGCACAGCAACATGTTGGAGATTGACAAGACTGCCTTACTTTTCGCTTCACAAAGCTGGATAAAAATCTGGTCGTTAACTTTGGTTAATTGAGACGCTTTGGTGTCTCAATTAAATGATTATAATTATTATAGAAATAGTAGGATGTGAAATGTTAATGGTTTTAATGCTGTAGCTATTTAAAACCTTAGTATAACTCTATAAGGGTAACTGACATATGCCTATCTTAGATCCTTCTACATGGTGTTTAGGAGATAAAGAAGTTTGGGTGAGGTATACACTTAACCTTATCAGGGCTTGAATTTTTTTTACCTATTACCTTTCATAATCATTGTGTGCAATGCTCCTGGTTTTCAACCTCATGTGTTTGAATGACCCTTAACCTCAGCTTCAAGCTTTCATACTTATGTCCCGAGTCGATGGATGTTGTAAACACTGTGTTCACCAAAGTGTTGCTCTTTGCAGCTGTCCCACAAACCCTAATTTAGTCTTAAAACTGCAGTTAAGGTAAAGACAAATGAGCAATGAAACATTCAGGGTTTCTCGGTTAAGAGGGTTAAGCGTATGGCCGTGTCTGTGCTCTGCTAATCAAATCTAAACCGGCTGGAGTCAGTGTGAGGATTTATGGAGTTCATGGCCTCCTCTTGTCAGAATTTTTGTCAGCATTTAGACATCTACTACAACTGATTCTTGCTTGATATTTTTTTTTTGCTCTAGAACAGAAATAGCTTGGTTTATTTTCACAGTTTTTACTAAAGAGAGAGATGCAGAGTAGAGCGCAACTTCCTGTAGCTAAATTTTGCATTGGTATAAGGTGATATTTAGTTTTTCTAGCAGAGGCTGAAGTAATGAACTTAAGCCCAAATCAACAATGAATTGCAGTTTTAAGTCCCCCGTTTTGCTCTTCTCCACAGGAAACACTCTACATTTCAAGATGAATCTGTCCCAAATCGTAAAATGGAGAAAAGAAAATTTGTCGGTCTTATTTCAGAATGCTTTAGATGGACGTGTGGGACTGCTGGGTGTTTTTTTTGTTCAAACCACATTGGCACCTTCAGTTATACTGAAACTAGATATGTAAATACTGCTGTAGGTTTGCATTCAGTGGAAAACAATCAGTGATTGTTGTCACATTTGATGCCATCAAAGTGGTACTGTAGTATTTTTGGTTTAGGATTAGGCTAAAATTATGCTGAATAGTTTAAAATGGTAAAACCTCTTGACTTTGTATCATATATTTTCTGTATTTTGATTTATTGTTTAGTGATAAATGGAGCTGTGCAAGAGTTTATGGTTCCTTAAACAAGAGCTTGTCTGTAACATAACTGTTTGGCACTTTTTTTAAAAAAAATCTTTTACTAGAAACCCTTATAAATGATAAGGAGACACAGAAACATAGTTAGCTAATATTTTTGAGGTCTTATTTTGGTCTAAGTACAAATGGAGGTTCCCATTTTATGGTTTCATTTCTTCTTTGTTCTCAAAATGACAGCAATATTTATAAGACTGTGAATCATAGTTTGGTTTTTGCTTCTGTGTTCATATGTAAAACCTGAGATAAAAAACTTGAGATGCACCAGTCGATTGACCAGGAATCAGAATGGGTCAGTTTTCCCTTGACAGGCTCTGATTGGTAAACGTCAGGTCAATAACTGAAGCTCATTAAATGCTTCAAAAACTAAAAACTCTCATTATTTTTGTTTATAAACACAACAACTAACAGCAATTGTACTTTGATTCACACTTTTATGTTTAATAGAAAACAAATGAGATGACTGTTCAGGAAAAATGTTTTGATGCATAAATTGAGGTAATTTTATTTATTTATTTATTTATTTTAACGCCTTCATTATTTGTTGTATTCAGCCTCACTTCCTCTATCAAGAAACTGGCAGCAGATCCTCTCTTTTGCATCTTATAGTCCTTAAGGAAAACCCCATCAGAAGCAGCACGTCAGATGACAAAGAAAACTGGTATTGGCCAGGAAGAGCCTCATGTGTTCTTAAATATTAATTAATGCTGACACAGTTAATTTTCTCAGATGCCAACCCATCGATATTCCTTTGCGGTGTAAATAACTTAGTATTTGCAGTTCTACCTGTCCAAATCAGTTTTTTTGTTGTTGTTGGTAAATCATTTAGTTCAGTTCAGAAGTACTTTATTTATCCCAAAGGGAAATTAAATTGTAACTGCTGTTGTAACTCATATCATCCAAGTATCTTCAAAGACTCGTGGATGGTGATGCCGTGGGCAGGAAGGATCTCTGATAACAGTCAGTCTTGCAACGTATCTGAAGACCGTTGCTGTATTACAGTCTCATGACTGTCATGTCACGCTAACAGCTCAGCTTGTGGGGGACAGAGACAATATTCTAGAGTAGTATGTCCTGATTGACACCATCAGTTGTCAGCGAGCACTGCTAATCCTCCTCATTTGCTTTTGCCTCTCCTCTTTAAATCTCTGTGTGGCCGTATGGTTAGAAAACCAGGCAGAGAGTGATTTTTAGTCAGGGATATGATCCTTGCTTATTATGATCGATGGAAGAGATGGTTTAAACTTCCTTGTTTTCTTTCTGCTCTTTGGTCCTGTTCTGCATCCATGGAGTTTGCTTTAATCAGTTGTTCTAACAACACCTTGTTGTGACACAATTTCTCATTATAACTGTACAAAAGTTAAAGTGTGAGTAAAAATCCTTCCCACTGCACAGTATCCAAAACCAGGGGGAATGATTGTCCAAATATGCAACGTCTCAACCAAAACAGTTATGAACAAAAGTCTACCGTAAAAACAAATCAGAACTAACATAACAGAGCTACTCCAACATGCTGCCTCCGCAAGTGAGCAACATAGCAGGCATTTTCTTAGTTTCTTCAGGCAGATCTAAAGCCCCTTTGCAATGCACTTTTCGGAAAAATGTATCAAAAATATAGCTCCAAATTATTGATAAATCTTCTTCTTGCCAAACCGTTGAGACCACATTGCACATGTTTTTATTTATTTGTCTCATACATTAATCTGCAAAATAAAATATTCTGAGATGAATAATTTTTAAATAAACTGGTGTTGGCAGATGAACAGGACGTCACTGTAAAGATGTGAAACGGTCAATTCCCAACTCTAAAATGTTAGTTATTAAAATTAATGTTAAATTCTGATATTTCAAATAATCAGATTTTAATAGCTTGTGTGTTTTCTGTTTTTCTCCCCTGCTCAGTATGCAAAGACTTTGCTGTGCTGGAAGACCACTCCCTGGCCTACAACCTCCAGGAACAAGAAAGTAAGAAAGTACAGTTCAGAAATGTTGTATTTCTGTTTCTGAATTCCCGCATGTTGAACTCATAAGACGACTAACTACTGCCTATTTCTACCAAGGATGTCTTCAGTAGAGATGGACAATATCATATCATTTGTCATCCTGCTATAATAACAATGACCCTAACTGATGATCTTTGCAAACCTAAAAACTAATTTTATCATTGAGGTTGCTGCTTTTAGTTTCAAAATATGATTGAACAGTTATTTTGCTGTTTAGCAACATGACTGCATGCTACACTGCTCCGTGTAATTGGGCTACTGGTATGGGTGTGTTTTTTATTTTTAGTGCAACTTTTGGGTTTTACGAGGCTCTGCTTGTGTACTGTGGTGGACTCATTGCCAAGTGTGTTGAGAATTTGTAACTTTTTTTTTTATTCTAGCAATAAGTACTTCAAACTATTGGAATAAAAATGTAAGTTTATATTGGCGATGCCCAATCTTCAGTAAGAAAAAGTATAACTCCCTTCTTTCTTCAAACACCATTTTTATTATGCTGCATTCTTCATCTTTTTGAAATGAAACATAAAAGCTGCTTTTGATGGGTGGCAGTAAAAACATTCCCAGAGCCCACCATGCTCCATGATGTTTTGCCCCTTTTGGAGAATAAATTTAAGCGTAAACTGCAGCGTCAGCGGGTGAAGTCCCCATTACACCAACATAAAATTAGCTTCTCCTGCACAGTTAACCGAGCGAATGGTGCAGAGTGCTTGTGGTTGCTTTGGAGCGTTGTATTATTTGTAGGGCAAAGGCGTCCTGGTTTGAATCTGCCACATTGTAATATCTGGGTGTTTGTGTTTGTCCCTGTATGCCCCATTAGCTCAGGTTGTGGTACTTTTTGACATAATATGGGAATAAGAAGCTGCATTGTTTTTGTTTTTTTTTTTTTTTACATTAAAATGTCTTTTTAAAAATACTCACCTTTAAAGAATTTGTTCTCCTGCTGCTGTTTTTTTTTTTTTTTTTTTTTTGTAGTAATTTCATTAAGATAAATCACATCATGTATTTCTTTAAAAACTGCCTCATAAGAAGCTGTTTTATTTAGAGGTTTGTTGTTTCTTGCTTTGATCCGTCTCCTTCTGAGTTGGGCTGAAAGGCTTTTACTGTCAAGATGAACAGACAGATATAAAGTTGCTAATCAGTCTAGATTGAAAGAACATCTTCACATATTTTTTAGCATCACTTATTTGTTGACAAAAAAGGTCACATGTCCAAAATTTTTCAGAAAATGACTTTGAGCTCAGATTTTTTAGTTTAGTTTAAAGGGTGTTTTTCATTCCGTGGTTTACACGGTGAAAAACGGTACATGCTAAACAATGTTTTTTTTTTTTTGTTTTTTTTTTTCTGTTTCAACAGTATGGCACTTCAGATCACTATAAAAACCTTAATTATGTGCTAAAGCCGGCCAACTTGGCTAGATATGAGCTAACTAAACCCTGAGCCTGTGTTGGAGAGAATCACTTTGTGTGGCTTATTATTCTTATCATTTACCCTCTAAATCTATGGTGATCGCCAACTAAACCTTATTGTGCTTTGGTGCAACTGATCTAATTTGATCAGGGTATTTTAATTTCACCTTTGACCCTGCAGATTCCTGAGAAGAAGGCTGGTTAATGTAGCATGCTACTCCTCTAAATGTTTAAAGATCCTTTTCTAACACATGGTTGTCACAAAAAGCTCCTCAGCAAATTCTGTAAAGGGGGATCAGACGTAACATCTGGCTTTTATTTTCATCTCAAAATGTTGCGCATACACTCTAGCATATTGTTGTCAGATGGAAATAATTTCTGCGTGGCTGCGTCAGTGTTTGGAATTAGTTTTCTTCATTAAAGTGTAGCGCAAGTGTTAACCCTTTCTCTCTTAGACACTCCTGTCTAAGATTGTGACATCAACTATCCCCTTAAACATTTTCCATAAGGGTTCAAGTAATCAAAATGTCTCAAAAAGTAAAATCAATGTTAACCCTTTGACCCTTCATCACTTTGGCACAACTATGACTCAGTTTCCTTATTCGATCCCGGCAGCAAAGAACAGAAACTTGTAGGAGCTTCTCTCTGTTAAATTGCCAAATGGGATTTGGTCCTTTTCACTCAAAGCTGGCAGCAGATCAATAACTGGGTAAAGCCGAGTGAGTGACTGATGCTCTCCATGCCTGCAAAGTGCAGCGAGTGCGTCAGCAAAACAGGATTTATTATCTGGTTCAGCCACAGTGTGCCATCGTGCAACCTTGGATAGATGCCTCAGCTGCAAACCTTAATTTCTCAGCGACTCGGGGTGCGCTCTTTTCATTACACGAGACCGAAACGTTTATCTTGTTTTCTGCGGACAGTCTTCACAACTCTACAGCTCTTCAGATAGGAAAACGTAAAGAAGCATGACTTAACTTTGTGTATACAGAGTTCTCCTCAGAGCAGCGCTTATCTTTTTGTGTCTGCAGTCGAAAGTCACTTGGCTTCCAATGTCCATAAGAACCGCCTGGTGCAGAAGGACCTGCAGGTGGCCAAGAAGCTGCAGGAGGAGGAGGACCAGAGGGCCAAGATTCAGAGCCAGAAACAAAACAGTGACATGTGGGTATCTTAGATACACCTACACTCACATACTCGTTAAACAAAATGCCTTTAAATTGCAGCAGCATCACTTTGGATACAGCTGCAAAAGCAATTTTTTAATCTGTGACCTTTTTGAAGTTAGCAGCTGATTCTGTCTATTTTGACAGTGAATTTCCCATGTGTGAACAACATTTTTAGGGTGATAAGGGAGACGACCAGTGCAAATTTGTCAAGGTTACCATAGTAATAGTTATAAAAATATGCTTTATAATGTACCTTAAGCTGATATTACTGCACAGCGAAATCATCAGCGTGAATATATTTTTATGCTTCTCTCCTCCTCAGTTGAAAAACAAATTTGATCCTATAATTTGTGGTAGTATTTTTTTTTTTTGGTCATATTTTCATTTCCTTACCTGCAAACTCAAACACACACATACACAGTCTTCCTTCCGCTTTGTCAAAACTGTCAAAGAACATCGAGGTTTGCAAATCTTAATCTAAACATTTTTCTTCAAGACACTGATGATGTTCATAACAAGGTAAACATTCCACATGTAAAAACACATGTAGGAGTAAATGGGGAATAAGCACAAATGTTACAACCCAGTGCATTCTGGGATTGGTGGGGACCATCTTTCAATCTGTTAAACAGTTAAAGAGAGAAACACTGACAAAGAGAAAGAAAAAAAGAAAACGGCAGAGAAAGAGGTTTGTATTTATTGTGAACGAGACATTGGCCTGTGATCATCACAAATGAAGGCTTTTAAACGGATTGGATCCATATAAACTTCCTGAAAACGCTCCTGCATTGTTTACAGTTTTATTCGCACTGTTGACATTTTTGCCTTTGTCTGCAAACACAGAAAACCTATCAAATGTAGCTTTTTGTTGTTTTTGGTGTGTTTGCATGTTTTGCACATGAGATCTTAAAACACACTATTTGGATTAGTTTGTTTGTAAAACACCGGCAATGGTTACAGTTTTGTGGAGGAAAGTAAATTCCTCATCATCACATATTGAAGTCATGGGTACCTGCTCAGCTAAGAACTGGAAGTTGTTGTGAATGCTAGCAATAAACTAAAGTCAAAAATGAGCAACCTTCTCCTGATTTACTTGTATTGAAACATGTGTTGTCAGTTATTCTAAGAACTTAATTGTTGATCTAAATTGCTTCAGTTTTATCAAGGTTGTAAAATTCTTTCCCGTGGCTCTAAAACTCTAGAAAATGGAACACATTAAATGTTGGTTTAATAATTAAAATCTGGCTCTCATCTGTGTTTGCTGTAACTGCACCAGATTAATGCTAAAACAGGAAGGTGTTCTGGCCCTACAGCACTGATAACACCCACTGACAAATTTATAGTAACCTAAATCTGTCTACTGGTGTGCATTCAGTAGTCGAGTCTTTCATGTATTAGAAGTGTGAAAACGACAGATCTTGTGTTTAGTACCACTGTCTTTAGTAATAAGAGGACAACCTGACGTTTCCACTCTTATTGTGATAACATCTGCTGGACGAGTTGCAAAACTTAATTTGGAGTTCTTTCTGCAAAGTTTCAATTTGTGCTGTTATCATGACATTGCTGACTCAGTGAGGCGAGTGTATGAAGGGCTGTTTCAGACCTGCATGGACTGTTCTAGAAGAACGATTGAACCCCAGAGAGAGGCCAGATTCTCCATTGTGTTGTTTACCGCTGCTGGCTCGGTGTCATCTTTGCAGCATTTTCTCAGTGCCACATCATGCACTCCCACACACAGGGCTCTAAACATGCTTGCACAGACAAACACACCAAAAACACAGACACCTGGTACGTTTTATTGAGATGCTACAATTTCTTTTTGTCCTCCTGTTTACTGAGTCTAAGTTGTTTTTAGCTGTTTAGACTCAGATTGGTTACAGGTGCAGCGCAGGGTAGAAAATCTGCTGTGCTGAACGCCTGCCCTTTAGAGTGATCTGTGACAGCTTTCCAGTTAGATGGTGTTGCCTACATGTTGTTTGTAGAGGAGTGAGGAAAGGCAACCTTTTGAGATCAACATCACAGACCAGCTCCTGCCAAAAGCTCCTCCTCCATCTCTGCTTATACTCCAGCTTACACTAGTTTATTCACTTTACATCTTTAAACTATTTATTAATAATATTCAGAAGTATTTCAATGCTTAATAACTGAGTAATTATAGAAATTCTGAATCTCATTTGGACTTAAAAACTTTAGGGAAAAAATTAAAATGCTAACATGAACAAAAATTATTGTATTCTATGGATCCAATATATTTATCTGTATTGGGGGGAAAAAATAAACGTGCTTTTATTTATTTTTATTTTTTAAATAAATAAATAAATAAATTTAAAAAATAATAAAAATGTGCTCTTATGTGAACTAGAAATACTTGAAGTGACCACGACAATCTCGCTGGTATCCTAACTTTTATCTTGTTTAATTATCTCTTGTTTTTGCTCACAAATCTTTGGGAATGCCAGTGAGCGACAGGATGTCGAGATCGCACAGGAGATTCAGGAAGAACTGGTCCGACAGGCAGAGCAGCAGCGACAGCAGGAAGAGAAGGATGCAGTAAGAAACACACACTCGCTCAGTCACTGTTAAGTTCACAACATAGGGCGCTGGGCGGCTCAGTTGGTAGAGCACGCAGACCTTGTGCAGAGGCTATTCGGGCCATTTGCTGCATTCCTCCCCCCCCCCCAACCTGTTTCCTGTCAACTTACTGTTCAATAAAGACCACTAGTGCCAAAATAAAATCTTTAAATAAGAAAAAAAAAAAGGTAAAGAAGTGGCATAAATTGTTCAAATATAGTCGATCCATCCACTGTCTGTGAAACTGTGTGTGAATCTGGAAGACTGTCGAGAGCACTGCTCCTCGATTTCATACTTGTAAAGTATCAAGTGATGATTTGCTTACCCCCATAATGCATTGTTTCAGATCAAATAGATTTGTTACAGATCAGCCAGTTTTATGCTCACTTTGATCTGCGTTCGTTTTTGCAGGCCATCGCTCGTAAGCTGCACGAGAAGGAGATGAAAGAGGAAAGGAGGAGACAGAAACAGATGGAAGCAAAATATGAGGAGGATTACTTTGAGGATCACGGAGGTGGGGAGAGCACCACAGTATATGTTGATGTCTTGCTGGTTTCTTTTGATTGTTCTATAAGCTCATGTAGGACTACATGGGTGAAGATATTTTTTTTTTTTTTTTTTTTTAAGAGGACTGTTTTTTTTTTGTTTTTTTTTCCAATACTGTAGACATTAGGATTTGCTTTTGATGCATCAGAGTCCTTGAGATTGCTGCTGCTGACTAGAGGCAAAGATCTACAATTAGGCTCGTGGGAGAACAGAGTGCAGCCACTGATGTAAAGAGGTTTTAAGTGTGCTTGATTTACAGCTTTAATGTGCTTTATGTCTAATTATAAATGAGCAAAAGTGTTAGTGATTAAGGAATGCATTATAGGAACACTTCATGAATCCTTCAGTAATTTAACACCTTCTCAGAGACATACATTTTAGCTTTTAGTCACACTTCCATATTACATTGGCAAGCATCTTTGTGTCACACATTGTTTTTCATCCCAATCCCTCCCCCTACTACTGCATGATTCATCTCACTGTAGCTCCATAATTTTTGACTGCATAAAAAGCGTAATCTTATTGTCATTTTCCTTTCAGCGCTTTCTGAATTCCTCCGCATGCTGACGGGTTTTGAAAGAACAACATTTTCAATTTTCTAAATGGAGATTTTATTGTAGAAAGTAACTCTTTCCATTTTTTTTTCCCCATTGGAGGTTTTTGCTGAGATTTAAGAATGCAGCATCGATGTCTGAGTACAGCCTTGCAGTTTTTCAATCGAAGGTGTGACTTTAGGTGTGGTTTCTTTCTTCTCCCTCATTTGGCGTCGTGTCATCCTGCTGAATCTAAAGTGTCAAATTGACGCTGACATTCCCCTCCCAAAACATTGAGATTTTCGATTTTTTTGATTTCACAGAGATTACCAGTTAGTTTTTCCTCTCTTTTATTAAAAAGTGTGTTGATCCACAGATTTTCACAGCTGGCGGACTGACTTTCACTTCTCAGAAAGGTGGCTGTTGAGTGCTTTCGGCTTTGCTTACACAAAGACACTGGCCTCTTTGTTGGCATAAACAGGACTGGACAGATGTTTGCAGCCGTCGGTCTTTCTGCCCCTCTCTGTCCAATTGTCTTAATCCATCTTGTTGCCTGAGCTCCCTGCAACATCTGAATTTGCTCTTACATGCTCTCGATATTATTTTTGCAGCTGTGGCAGCCGCACTATGTTTGCCGTCCATCCCTGTAAGCTACATAACTGCTTGTGTTGTGAACTCCCTCGTGGGTTTGTGTGTGCGCACAAAGCAGGTTAGGTGTGATCTTCGTGGAGGCTGAGGTTGCTCTTTTGTTTACTTTATTTGTTTACTGTATCTCAGCTTATGTGGGAATGACGTCACCAATCAACTTCCAGGTTACAACAATGTAACTGCGTAAATGTTTGGATATGAATCATTATTGACCATAGCAGTGCTCTGCACGTTAAATTTCCATTACATTCCTTTTTGTACAGTGCTGTTTAAAATTTTTTCACATTTACATATTTCTTTTAATTTTGCTTTTGTGTCACGCTTAAATGTTTCAGATCTTCAAGCCTTTTTTGATATTAGATAGAGATAAACTGAGTAAATGTAGAAAGTAAGAGATGAGGAATTCATTTATTAAGGGAATAAACTATCTAAACTGAAATGGCCCTATGTGTCAAAGTAATTTCCCTGCTTGGAGTAACTGCAGTTAACCACATTTTTTAGTTCAGTTTAGCTCCACTTATAATTGATTGTTGCCAGGGTTGAGGAATTGAATCACTAAACCACCAGGAAATGCTCCAAAAGTCCCCAAAAAGCAGCACATAAACCAAAGATGAGAAAGTCCTTGACATCTATCGGTCTGGAAAGGGTGACAAATCTATTTCTAAGGTTTGGGACTCAGGTGAACCACAGAGAGAGCTTTTATCCACAACTGGAAAAAACGTGGTAGAATAGTGAACTTTAGTGTTAGTTCTACTTTCTCACACAGGGTAAGGTTGGTTTGGGGAAGTTTTTTCCTTTAATAAATTGAAATATCATCTAATATCCATCCATATTTTGCATTTACTCAAATTATCTTTGTGTGATGTTAAAATTCATTTAAGGATCTAAAACATTTAAATGTAGCAAAGGAGCAAAAACAGGAGAAACCTGTAAGGATGTAAATACTTTCTCAGAGAACTGTACCTCACATCTTTGCACCTCTGTGAAACCTGGTTTCTCATCAGGCTTTCCACATGGCTGCTCCTCAGGAAATGAGGGTCTCTTTACTGTATTTGTCTAATCTGTGAAACCCAGTGCCTTACAGACCAGCATGTTGCCACTACAGAGGTCTTCACCTGACACAATGTCACGCGCTGGGGAAAACAGAGGATGGAGGAGGTGTTTTTAAAATCCGAACAGAATAGAGTAAAAAATTAAACTCCATCCTGTCACTTTGAACAGGCAGCAACTATTTCTGTTCCACCCTTTTTTTTTTTTTTTTTTTTTTTTTCCCAGACAGCTAAGTCGATTCAATTTTAAGCAGCCTGTTAGATCACAGGAATTCCTTTGCAATGACTCTCATCAGAGCTGCTTGCCTGAGCTTTGTTCATTTCCACTCATTTGTTTTGTCTGTCACACGCTAACTCCCAGCAGACTGGTTTTCATCGAGGTGTTTTTCCAGCTCAAGTCGAATTCTTGTTGTCCTGAATATATATTAGGTTGGGAGTTGTTGTTGTTTTTTGTTAGTAATTAATTTCCACATTTCTTACTGCATAAACAATTTTAAATTAGCTTCACAGTATTACCATTTATTTTCCATTTCGTTAAAAATATTTTTATTTTCTTGAATACACACACTAACTACTTCTTCTTGTTTTCCTTATTAAAATTTCCTCAAAGAAACACATGTCTGAACATTTTGGGAGCATCTAACACCTACATCCAATGCATGATCTCTGTGCCTTGACCATCCCTCTCCTCACAGGTGCTGCGTTTACATGCATGCTTAACAGCAGTCTTGGCTTATATCACCCTGATTGTTGTTGGTTTTTCCTCACATTTCCATGTTCTGCTCACCATTCCCCCCCACTCTTCCTTCATCAGCTCCAAGATCCGCCGATGTGGACAAACATGCTCGTCAGAAATCACGATCACCTGACCTGTATGATTCATACTCTCCTTCGCGCTCAAATCGAAAACACTCTCCAGATTATTACTCTACTGAGGCGAAAAGGAGCAGGTACCCAAAACAAGAGTCTGCAACACCTCGTGGTCACTCTAGATATCCGGAACAGTACTTGGAGGCAGAGCGAGGGCGTAGCAAGCATGCAGATCCCTATCCAGAGCACCTGCTGCCCCCTAGAGGCAAGCATGGGGACAGGTATCCAGAGTTTGAGCCTTCATCCACTGGCAGAGCCAGGGACCACGGGATAATGGATGCAGATGGAGTGATAAGGAGGAAGGAGCGACCAGCCAGACCCCCTCCCCCACTTACTACTGTAGAAAGAGACAAGGACAAGGAGAAAGACAGGTATAGCCATGATAGGGACAGGGACTATAAAATGGAGAGGCATATGGAGAAGGAGTACACAAGAGAAAGGGAGCAGGATCCCAGGCAGAGAAGAGAGCGGGAAAAATCCAGAGATCGCATACCAAGTGATGACAGACTGAGAGATGGAGACAGACATAGACAAAAAGACAAAGACAGACAACGAGCCAGGAGCAGGGAGCGAGGACTCGATGTGGACCTTTTGGAGCCAGGATCCAGCAGGGACAGGCCAAGAGAGAACAGGGGCTCCTGGGAAGAGGAAGAGGATGATGGTGGGAGGAAGGGCAGGAGCCGGCAGCGCATCCACTCCAGCCCCGTCGAGGTGTTTGACGCGTTTATAAACGGCGAAGCTCGAGGAGGCACCAGGGAGATCTGGGACCTCCAACAGGTCGAGGCTCCTGGAAGGGAGCGCAGTCATAGCCACCCCAGCAGAGAGACAGGTACCACCTGAGGGCCCCTCTGGGCACTTTCAGGGTGTTTGTGTGGTTTGCTGCCATTGCATTCTGCTGTGGAAATCTCAGGTGGTGGGTTGATCTAACGGAAAAATCACGAATGGTTAAAATCAGAATGAATGATGATAGTTTTGATGTTTTCCTGATAGCTTGAAACAGTCTGTTGCTTCCATGTTGTGGGATTTGCTCTTTCTGCCATTGTTTGCTGGTTTGCGACAGTGAGATCGGGTATCCTCCATGTGTTGCGGGTTTCCAGTAGAAGCTCTGTAGGTTTTTTCTTTTTTATGAGCTGGAATGGTTTGGCATTAACAACGGGCTTCAGGGCTGCTGGGCCGCTTCTATTCAAAATAAGAAGCGCTGTCCAAATCTTAGCTGTATGAAATTAGGCTAAACTATTAACAAAAACACGATGATAAACACCAGTAAAGCTGCACTGCAGCCCTTTGAAAGATGCCTCATGATAACACGAATATTTTCTGACCAGTTATATATTTTGTAATCAGTTGATTAGAAAACATATTTTCCTAATTAGTTTAACGCTATAATCACAAAAGGTTAAAATTTTCTGCAGCATCTCTCATAATTCGTTCCTGACCTTGAGAACAAGCTGTAGGATTCTCACTGGCTCTTAGTTTCTCACTTTTCTGACACAGACCAATCATTTCATAGGCTGCTTTTTACCTTCCAGTTTGCTCACACAACTCGGTTGCTCCTGCAGGCCATGTCTCCAAAGGAAGTGGCTCAGCTATCCCAGAAACAGAGTACGGGCTGACTGAAGCCACAAGGGGGTTGACGAACCTTGACCTTCGGGAGCAGGAGCTGAAGGACATGGAGGTCGCAAGGAGACTTCAAGAGGAGGAACTCAAGGTGAGAGAGGAACAACATACAACGCATCGATTGATTATGGGGGTTAGGACGTTTGTGGACAGCATGGAAATTTGACACATGTAGAGCACTCTGAATTGTCTTATTGCTTAAATGTGCTATATAAATAAACTTGCCTTGCCACAAACTGCAGGCACACCCTTTCATTATTTCCCTTTCAGTGTTCAGTCTGGTGCAGTGTTTCTTCTTTTTTTAAATTTTCATTCTAATTTAAGTCTTTTAATGTTTCTTGTTTCAGCAAGCGAGCAATATGCAGGAGCGTGCAGCCCAGGTGGCAAAAGATGAGGCAAGTTTTGACAAGGTCTTGTTAGCCATCTTTTTACAGTTTTGGATATCGTCTCGTTTTTGCCCTCAGTTCAGACAGTGAAGTCAGGCTAATTCACAGGCAAGCCTGAGTTGTAAACCCATGCTTAAGCTAGCGATTATATAAAGACAATTCAGTAATAAAAGTCCTGCTGTGCTAATTAGTCTCCTCATTTTCAGAGGAATCTTATGTAAACTGGATACACATTAAATCAAACTAGAAAATTTCTGAAGAAATTTAAAAGGGGCCTGCCAAAGTGTGAGGCGTGTTGTGGAAAAACCATCAGAGGTATCAACATAGCGTCTTCACTTCTGAACACAGCACAGACGTATCTACAAACTGAGTGTTGAATGGCGTTTGAAAGCGAAACCATGATGACACAGTAAATCCTCAAAAATAGTGTTTTTTTTTAGGATGTCTTCAGGACCTCCCTCCATTGACTTTGTGTGGGGTAGTTTTTCGCTAATTACGTCGCCATGGTAACTCGAAACGAAAAATTGAGTAATACCACACATCTCGAGAACGAGCCAGAATTTTTTATTTTTCATATATATATATATATATATATATATATATATATATATATATATATATATATATATATATATATATATATAAAATTATAATATCGTGGGGGTGCACGCTACGGTTCGGGCCGCATTAACGGAGAAAGCAGTGCATTGCATAGCACTGCTCTCCTATGCATTGCTATGGCAAGCCCCAATTAGATATGGTTCCATTTTGCTATCACTATGCTTTGTTGATCTGGTAGGAAATTGCTCGACTCTTGATGGAAAAGGAGAAGAGGGAGTACAGAAGGAACCGAGAACGCGAGAAAGAGAAGGAACGAGAAAGGATGGCTATGGACAAGATGGCTATGGAGAGAAAACGTCAAGAGGGAAACTACAAGGTAACTCCCAGTGGCCACATCATTCAGCGCAGTTCACAACATGTCGTCTCAGCGTTTTTGATTTTTCTTTTGTACGGGTCTAATTCCATTGAAGCAGTATAACTAATCAGATTATTTTTTAGCTTACACACTTATTATTGACTATTAATATTATTTTATGACAATTATTTCTTTTCTATTTTTTAACCTACATTTTTAATAGAAGTTATTAAAAACTAAACATTTATATATTAGCTGATTTTTATGTAATTTTGTTGCGTATTTATTGATCTACTTGTTTTTGTTTATTTACTTGTTGACTTATTTCCTACATTTTTACTGTGTGATTTAAATATTGACTTATGTAATACTTTTTTTATATTTATTTACTAACTTATTTATTAATGACTTATTTTTTGCTTTCTTCATTTGTTTTACCTGCTAAGTTGTTAACCTTTCTTTTTTTTTTTTCTTCTTCATCTACTTTCTTACAGACTTATTAATTTATTGACTTATTTATTTATCCACCCACAGCCAAGTTCGGAGGAAGTTGTGCGGCCCAGAACACGAGAGGAATATGACTATCACAGACAGAGAAACAACAACAGACCTGCTCGGTACAAGGCCTATTTCTCAACCAGTTGTTTTACTTCAGTTAATCAATAAGATATTCTCTTCACTCTGCGTTTAATGACTGATGTGTCTTTGTTGTCTCAGGCCTCCTCAGCCTCGTACACATGATTATGAGAATGTTAGCTCAGTATATGGCTACGCGGACCACCCTGCTGCCTCTCGCCCTCCACAAAGACCTGAAGCAGCTTATAGAGGTACCTCGTAGTATTCTTAAATCTTCAGAAATGTTCCCATGAAAAAGTTTTGATTCATTCATTTGGTTATTGTTTTATTTATTTTTATTTTTCAAAATTATTGGATGTTAGGAGAAGCAGTAGAAACAAAATGTTGACCGTTTTAGAGAGAAAAGTGGACAGATCAATTAAGCTGAAGGATCATAAATAATATCTGTTCTGTGTTTTTCAGGTGCCTATCAGAAGCGGTGACTTGAGATTTGTACCTTATCCAGACATGCTGTCAACCATCCATCTTTTTCTTTGTGCTGTCTATTCCTTTTTTAAAATATTTATTTATCTTTTTTTAACCATTCACTTTTTTTCACCAAAAGCTTTGGTACAATCTTTGTGTTAGTCTTGGGATTTTTTTGTATTCCTTTGGTTTTTTTTTAAACCCATGAACGTTGACCTGAGTTGCTGATCAATGAGTGTTGGAACAACATTTTTATTTGACATTTTTTTGTATTTTCTGTTTATTAATCTGATGTTCGCACAAGCCAAAGGAGCAGTCTTGCCACAGAAATCTCCCATGATTCCAAGGTGTTGAAAAGACCTGGCTTTTTGCTTGCTCTGGTCATTGTGTGCTGATGTTTGTCTTACTCTGGATTGTGCCATCATCATAATCATAATCATCATTGTCATCATGATCATCAGGGCTTCATGGCTCTCCTGGACAGACGTACTGGAACCATGCAGTTTCTTCGTGGCTCTGTGTGGGACTTGTCTGTCTGCTCCAGCTGCTACAGTGTCTTGTATATCAACATGGCAGCTGCTTTTTACATCTGTGCTGTCGTGCTGTTCGATAGACAGACCCTCTCCATGTGCCACGCAGCCCCTGACTTTTAAAGGGTTTATTCTCTCGCTTTTATTTTACTAAGACAGAAAATAAAAACAGGCCTTTATCGTGGTGCTGTTCGCTCTGGCTTTGAGTTCTGTTTTATTTTGTTCCAGTGAGCTTGGTAACAATCCATTAAATGGCTTCTGGTGGTCTTTTTCTGCTTTTCAGGGGCATTGTTTTGCCTCTGTACCTTCAAACTGAACGTAGTATGACTGTATATGAATCACTGTTTCTCTGTGCATGCTTACTGAGACTACATGCATTTCAGCTGTATATGAAATAATCCAGCTCTTACTTAACAATCAGAAAGGGCTAAAGCCACAAAAAGCCAGTAATATTCTTTGTGAATAAACAAAATATCTACTTGTTCATATTCTCTGTGTAAAAGGACTTTTCTGCCACTTTTTCATATCTACAATCTGACACTGAAATGCATGTACGTTGCTTGTCTGTCAAAGCTGAATTTGTGCTCACAGCACAGAGGTTGTATGTTTGATTTGCTTTTTTATGCTGATGTGCCGTCAAAATATGTGAAATGATTGTGTATAATTCTAGATTACTTTTGATTTTTGTGCTGTACCAGTTATGTTTGTTCACAAAGGGACCCTTATTTATTTTTATACTAAATTTTGACTTTCCTGCCATTGTTTTCTCATGCTCAAGCTTTTCCTGACGTCACTTCCAGGTTTTTGTCTTTAATTCAAGGGCAGACACCCCCCTCCTGATAACAGACAGTTACACAGTACAGCACAAGTTCATCTTAATGAAGAGAAGTCCTGCTGAAAAATTTACTATTTTGTTTTTTTAGTAAAGGAAAAGAAAATGAAGAGCACATTTATTCTTTCAAGTTTAGGGAAACTAATATAATGGCAACCTGTTAAATTTTTTTTTTTCTACTGCTGAAAACTCAGTGCTGCTTTTGAACTCCTATGTTGTCATAAATAGTCCTATATTCTCATAAATAGAAAATTAGCTTCCAAAACAAGTTTTTCTCCTTTAAGGAGAAATGTGGCAGTTTTTGTTTTCAAATCCCAGTATGAGCTGTTTGTGTTGCTGGAGACAAACATGAAGGTGTTGAATTGAAATTTGTGCTAATTGTTGACTGAATGAGATGCGTGCCATATGTTATACTTTTCAGGGACTTAAAATGGTTAAAAAAATTGTAAACCTGTAGCAGAGTTGCCATTTCCTTTAAAAATGGGACTTCTAATGTATTTGAAGAGAGCACCACCTTGTGGGTACCTCTGTGGTTGGGGATTAAAAAGTGATTTAACTGATCAATTTTGAGTCTGTGTTTCATTCATCATGAGGGATTCAAGTACATTAAACCCCAAGATTATAAATCTTTGCTCTAGGAAAAGTATGAAACCTGTCAAAATTAACTAATCACTATTACTCCAGAGAAGGGACTTGAGATAATCCCTAAAAATTCTACAAGTGTTGAAAATTGTTTAGATTTTAATTTAAAACCATTTTAATGTACAATAGTTCTTAAAGGTGTTTGCTTTTCATTGTACTCTCTTTTAGTTGATGCATTTGAGATGTTTGTATTCTTTGACCAGCAATTATGTTCACAAGTCTCTCACTGGGAAACTGCTGTAAACAAGCCAATTCTGGGTGTATATATATATATATATATATATATATATATATATATAATTTTTTTTTTCTTCAAATTTGCTGATCCTCTGACCTCAAATATGTTTTTATAAACCATGGTTTTCAGACTGTGGTGCTAAATTGTCTTTAGTGAAACTAATTACATTTTAGTAGCAACTGTTTACGAAGTAAACACAGCTAACCAAAAGTTGTGTGAAGCTAATAAGCAGCAAAGGGTGAAAAGATAAGTTGCTCGAGCATCTGCTGTGACAAGCTGTACGCCTATTAGTAATGCATTCTAATAGTGTAACTTGTTTATTTTGCAGTTAAGTCTGCAATTATTCATACACCTGACAGATTTAGCTTTAATCTTTTAACTTTACCATATTTTAAATTCAAAAATATTTTATCCAAACGGGAGAAAATATTCTCAGAAGAAATGTTTCTTCTGATTGAAAGTAATATCAACCTTTGGAGTGGCCTGGGCCAGAGTTCTGACTGAAATCTGCAAGTTTCTACCAGGCAAACATTTTTAAAACTGTATTACAATAGGCTTTAGCAAAGATAAGTATGGCTACTGAGACTTTTAGCATTTGTTCTGAATGTTACTGGTCTCAGAGTGCTATAAAGCGTTGAGAGTTATAAATACTTTTTAAGAATGCCAATCTTAATCTTTCTTCTTTAACATTGTTTTGTTCTATATTTTAGGATAGGCCTCTCTCGTTTCCAATCAGAAATAACCTTGTTAGTTGAGTGAAAATAATTCCGAAGCTAAATCTGCCAAGGGTATGAGTCATTTTGGAGTTAACAGTATGTGTTCACAAACAGACCATGTCTTCAAAAGAGTTCATGAGAAAAAACAGATTCAGAACTGCAAATAAGTTTATTACAGCAGCTATCACTATATTTCAACATGTGGCCATGTTGGATTTTGAGGTCAAGGTTCGCAAGATACTTGAGACTTTCCCACTTGGAATTTTGACTTTTGGCGACTCCCTGTTTATATTTCCAAGTTGAAGCTTGAAGAATTCAGCTTTGGAGAATAAATGGGATCCAAAATTAAACCACATCCTTTAACCCAAAACGTATAATGATGATATGCCCCATGCCCATGGACCCCCCTCCCCACACACACACACACACACACTAAATCCTATTGTATTAATGTTTGTCTGGTGGAATCTCAAATCTTACAAAAAGATTAAGAAATGCTGGTCTGCAATTTGCCTGGTGAAGACAAATTATTTAAATTAATCATATTTATAGGCCTTTTGTAGGCGGCTTATAGACTAATACAATAAATATGAAGACATCCAGGAATAAATTAGAAAAGAAGAAAAAGGCAGAATTTTGGCTTTTCCAAAACTTTGCTGAAAATTTACAAAGGATATACTGTGTCTGATTTTGAAAGTTTATGACTAAGATAATTTCCTTTATTGACTTTCAGAGAGATTGTATGTTTTAAGCTTCCAGTTTTACACAAAATTACCACTGCAAACTGAGCTGACACTCTGAGCAAAACTAGGTATGGATACAAAGACTGTTTTAGCATTTGTTCTGAATGTTACTGCTCTTTCTCTGCATCAATTAGATCTGCATTAAACAGTGTGCAGACCCTTTGTTATGCACTGAAATGAGTCAAGCCCAGACATAAATGACAGTGAGTTTATTTCAACAATTACACAAGCAAAATTTGCAACATTTGCACCCTTAAGAGCCTTTAATGAAACAGAAAAAATATTTCCATCCTGGATGTATTTCCCTAAACAGGATGGAAATGTGTGCAAATGTGCTCAACTATTTCCTTGTATGAGCTGCTTACCGCCATCGTTTGTTGGAAGTTTTTAGTCTTCCCACCTCTGCCAGAATTTTAATTAAATTAAGCCACCATTCAAGGAAAGTACAGAGTTAACGCCCATCATGTGAGAACAGATAAGTGGAGCTGGTTCACCAACATACCTGACATTACTGGAGGTTTGTGTGCATGTGGTAACACCACTGCCGTGCCCTCCTGTGGAATATGACAACTGAACTGTTGCAGGTTTTACATCTCTGAACAAAAAATGTTCTGCCGCCATTTGATCAGACAGGATTTCAGCTTCATGGCTTGTAGTCTTGTAAATTTTAATGAGAACATCCAAAATGCACATTAGATTTTTAGGGTAGCAGATCTATAAAAAGAGGAAGAGACCTACTGCTGTTTGGCTGCTGCTCTGTAGCTTCCAGGGATTATTTATAAAATAAAACCAACAGTAAACACATAAATTGCACATAATCTAAGCTGATTTTGTTGTAAACCACCAACAAGTATCCATTCAGTCTGCCCGCTGTGGATCTCTTTCCCATTTTTAGATGGGAATGCACATCACACACACGACCAGAAACAATGACTGAAATTTTAAAGCTGAGAAATTCCCAGGCAAAGTTTCCAGCTGTGTGGGCAACTGAACTGCTGTAAAAAGATCCTGTGAAGAGAAGACAAAAAAAAAGGGATTTTGTTTTAACAATATATCCAGTACTCATAATTCTATAACCATAAGAGAGCGTGTGATCGCCCTTTCCTTGCTGTCACCAAAACAAATAAGAGAAGAAGATGTGCAAACAAATATTTATTCAAGCTCAAACTCGTCTGTGGGTCACCTATATGTAACACCGTATGTTACAAATGGTAAATGAGCTGCAGCAGGTGTTCTCCCTGGAAACTGAGCAACCTTATTGGTTCTAAAGAGAAATAAAATTCAGAGGTAAATCAGCTCACCTGTCCTGGTGGGAATCATCTGATAGTTTAGGTACTGAAGAAAGGTGGGAGCAATAAGCAGCGAGGACAGGTCGTTTTTCCGTGTCTCACCTGGCAGGTAGAAATGTGAGTACAGGCATCTGTCAACTGCAGCACGCCGTGTTCAGACACGAAGACACACCCACTGTTTGGAGAGGGAGGGAGAGGAGTTAGAGGGGGGTTGAACTGCTAATTACCTACCTCACAGGTTTCTGTCTAAATATCAAAATGAAAGTCCTTCATGGAAAAAGAGAATAAAGCCCTGACAGTCTTCCTTCTTGTCAAGAGTTTTTCATGTGAATGTGTGAAGTGAAAATAGGTGTTATACTGATGTAGACTTTTGCAGGTTTATTTCCTTCTTCGCGCTCTGATAACGCCCAGGGCGCATCTTCAGGAAAAACCGGTGGAGGTAGTCAGGGAACAATTATGTCAGATGTGATCCGGCCCTCAGCAGAGCAAACCCACACTCTGCTTTTGTAAAGGAGACAATTACCTCCCACAATGGCTTTAAATGTGCAATTACATTAAAAATTCATTCAGCTCACTTCAGTCATAGCATTTTAATATGTTTGAGGTAAACTTACAGAATTTCAGCACCATTTATCTAGATTTTCATTGCTAAAAAATTACTTTGACATAATAAGATTCAATCAGCAAAACCAAAACTTTCAATGAAATTTGCTTTAGAGCTTGTGAATTTGTCTCTAAGCAGGTGCATCTCCCAAATGTTTTGGAAAGGGCACATCAAGGCCACTAATAACCTTGGGGAAGCAGACCAAAGCCAAATAGCATAACAGGTATCTTGCCAGGACCAGATTTAGGAGGATGTGGGTCCATGGGCTACAGCCATGCTCGCACAAGTTTCAAATTACAGTTGACTGATAGGTGGACATCAAACTTCAAGGTTTTTGAGCACTGTCTATATGAAAATAGTGTTTTTCCAAAATTTTGTTCTTCTTTTCTAAAAACACATTTTTGGAAATGTCTTCATGCATATGAAAAATTATTCAAAATGCTACAGTAATTATGCCAGGCTTGTATGTGGTGTTAGATCATGAAAAGAAGTAGAGAGTTTTGGAGTTTCCTGGCTTACCCAAATCAGAGTAAGATATGCTAATCTGACTTTAAAAAGGGTCAGGCTATAGGAAATTTGACTAAAGAAAGACTGAATGAATAAATAACCAGGCCTAAGAATAAACAGATTATTCGTGCTCAATATGTTTTTAAATTTTAAATTGTTACTCTAATAACTACTGCACTTTATTGTCAAATTGTTTGCACTTTATATGTTTCTAATTTTTATTTTTGTTTATGTTGTCTATTTGTCTTGTCCACAATGATGTGTGCTGCTGCTTTTATTAGCCATGTCCCCTTTGTGAAAAAATTCTTGATCTCAATGGGTATTTTTTTATCTGGTAAAATAAAGGTTTAATAAAAAAAGAAAGAAAGAAAAAAAAATAAAATAAAACCCACAACCAGACTTAATTAAAGCATTTCATCATAAAAAAAAAATAATTATTATTATAATTGCGAAAAATTCTCGCTCAGAGATGCACAAGACTGGATGTCAGTTGCTGCTGCTGAGGGTGGCCCAACCAGTTAGGTTTAGGTTGCTTTTTTTCTCTTAATAAGTAAAACAGTAATTTGAAAACTGCATTTTCATATCTGTCTAAAAGTAAAACTTGCTTTATAATCTAAAACATTTAAGTGTGCCTAAAAAAGCAAAAGCAGAAGAAACCTGTAAGAGGACAAATACATTTTCAGGGCACTGTATTTACAATGCATGTTGATCATCCACTTTATATTTTCTCTACTTAAAATGTCCATTTTCCACATATACCAGCAAAGGTTTTGCTTCATTTTCTCTACTCTTGAGCATCAGTAGGTTTTTAAGGGTGAAACTGATCTACAGAAGTTGGAAAGCCCATCTTGAGTGCTGCTGTGTGTGATAATCTGATTTTAGTCTGACAGAGCTTCTCCCAGCCGTTTGGCCTTGAGGCACAAAGTGCTGTGCCTGATGCAGGAATGACATCAAACTGGTTTTTAGTGGCAGCCAGGCCCAACAAATGCTGGGAGTCACCGCTTCTATGCATGCCAAGGCAATTCACTGGAGTTTTGTTTAAGCATGCACAAAATGACAAGGAACCAATGAATTTATTTTTGGATATTAGTCAGCTGGAGAGGCCGGTAGTTAAAAGCAACCAGTCACTTGAAGGCCCAGAAGAGACAAGCAACATGAATAATTCTAACAAGTGGAAAAAGTGACATAAAAAAAATATAAGAAACAGGTGTCATACAGTGACATCACAGTTTTTACAAGTAGCTGTGCTGCAAATAAAAGCAGTAAAGTTATCACATAAAAAAACTGTAGATCAGTATGTTTTCTGAGCAGCAGCAGTTTGATATAACGAACCTCTTGAAATCTTAAGATGTATTGTACATGTTACAGAGAATGATTTCTTCCAGAGAGCCAAACAATTGTTTCAATTTTAAGCTATAAATCAATTACTTTTTTAACAATAGGTCAGAGTAAGTTAAGAAATATGTAAGATAACTACTCTGTTGTGTGGTTTAGTATTGGTTTACTATAGCTGTGTTGCGTTTTAACTCCATTATAAACTATTTCATACTACTTGAACTTTCACCAGTTTTGTCACATTATAACCATAAACCTCAGAGTATTCAATGGGACATTTCTGCAGTGCTTAATTGTGATGTGGAAAGACAGGGAAATTGTTTAACTTTTTTACAGATACAATTCTACAAAAAAGATAAAATGCCTCTTTTGCCATAATACCCCTAAATAAAATCGTGTGCCACCTGTTTCCCTCTGTTTCACCTAGTTAATAAACAGAGCCCCACCCATGTATCTTTTATTCTCAGAGTTAGTGTGGATACAGCTGTTTTGGTGAAGCCTCAGAGGTTTATTAAAGAACATTAAAGAACAAACAGCAAATAGAGTTGGTCATAAAACAGCATCTCATGAAGATCTGTTTATGTCAAGTCAAGTCAAGTAAAGTTTATTTGGATAGCACATTTCAGCAGCAAGACAGTTCAAAGTGCTTTACCTCATAAAAACATCAATCAAGTATACTTCAGAATCATCAAACATCAAAATCATCAAGCAAAATCATCAACAAAAACATTGATCAATTATTCAGTTACTTTATTTAACTGATTTACACTCAAACTTCCACCCTTTGGAAAACCAGGCTTATCTTACCCAGATTTGTTTGCAGATTTATGGTCCAGACTATTAATCAAAGGCAGCTCTAAAAAGATGGGTTTTTTAGCCTTGATTTAAAGGAATTTAGTGTTTTGGCTGTTTTTCAGTTTTCTGGAAGTTTGTTCCAGATTAGTGGTGCATAAAAACTGAATACTTATTCTTCATGTTTGATTCTGGTTCTGGGGATGCAGAGCAGACCAGAACCAGAAGACCTGAGTGGTCTGGAAGGGGAAGGTTGATACAATGACAATAGGTCTTTAATGTATTTTGGTGCTAAGCTGTTCAGTGATTTATAAACTAACAAAAATATTTTAAAGTCTATTCTCTGAGCTACAGGGAGCCAGTGTAAGGACTTAAGAACTGGGGTTATGTACTCTATTTTCCTGGTCTTAGTGAGAACATGAGCAGCAGCATTTTGCAGCTGCAGCTGTGTGACTGACTTTTTAGGCAGACCTGTGAAGACACTGTTGCAGTAATCAATGCGACCAAAGATAAACGCATGGATGAATTTCTCTAGATCTTGTTGAGACATTAGTCCTTTAATCCTAGAGATGTTCTTCAGGTGATAGAAGGCTGACTTTGTAACTGTTTTTATGTGTCTCTTAAGGTTCAGGTCTGAGTCCATCACTACACCTAGATTTTGGGTCTGATAACTAATTTCTAGCTGCAATAACTGAAGTTGTGTGCGGACTCTTGATCGTTCCTCTTTAGGTCCAAAGACAATGATTTCAGTTTTGCTTTTGTTGAGCTGGAGAAAGTTTTGGCACATCCATGCACTGATTTGTTTTAAGCATCTGTTTAGTGCTCAGATGGGTTCGGAGTCACCTAGTGACATCGTAATATAGAGCTGTGTATCATCTGCGTAGTTACGGTAACTAATCTTATTACTTGTTATAATCTGAGCTAATGGGAGCATATAGATATTAAATAGGAAGTGTCCCAGGACTGAACCTTGGGGTACTCCACATGTGACTTTTGTCCACTCTGATGAGAAGTTGCCTATTGACACAAAGAAATCCCTGTTTTTTAGGTAGGATTCAAACCAATTAAATACCTTACCAGAGAGTCTAACCCAGCTCTCCAGTTGCGTCAATAATATATCATGGTCAACTGTGTCAAATACTGCACTGAAGTCCAACAGAACCAACATTGTGGTTCTTCCACAGTCTGTATTTGTGTGGATATCATTGAACACTTTGACGAGGGCAGTCTCAGTGCTGTGGTTAGCACGGAAACCGGACTGAAAGACGTCAAAGCGGTTTGTCATTGTTAAAAAGCTGTTTAACTGTTGAAACACAGCTTTTTCAATAATTTTGCTGAAAAATGGAAGGTTGGAGATTGGCCTGTAATTCTGCAGCAGTGATTTATCTAAATTGTTTTTTTTTAACAGTGGTTTGATAACTGCTGTTAAACTACTGTTTTGCTGCTTTGAGGCATCGGTAGAGTTTCCAGAGCCTGCACTGATCTTGATATTTATCTCCAGTCAAGAAACCCTCAGTTCTATCGATTGGCATATTGGCATCGGGAGGCATGTTGCTCTTGCTTATCTTGGAGGTAGAAAAAATAGGACAAAAAGTGAAGTAAAATGAATAATCCACAGTCCTTAAATCTGAAGTAATCCAGTTATGAGGGTAGACAATGTAAGAGTAACTATAAAATCTGGGTATATTAAATAACTTTCATAACTTAACCGGTAAATTATCAAATTAGGACGGGAAAGAGTAGGATAAGATGTTCCTCCTTCCAAGGTTGCTGAGTCTCTCAGCAAATCAGATGGACACACTCCTACTGAGTCATGTTCTCCCCAGGAAAGTCTGTTTCTCTCTGTTTAATCCATTATCTGAAAATGGAAAGAGAATAGTAGCACGGCAAACCTACCAAGACTGTCCAAGGAAAACATTAACCAGAGAAGCAGTCACGGGTTCATGGTAACTCTAGAGGAGCTGTTAAAACTGACAGCAAAACTGAGAAAATCTTTACATAGGACAGTTATCAGTTGTACCCTTTACAAACTCAGCCTTTACAGGACAGTGGCAAGAAAACAGGTATTGTTAAAATAAAGTCATGAGAGGTACTGAAGATGTGAACAAAGATGCTCTGGTTAGAGGGGACCAAAATTAACCTTTCTGGTCTAAATGCAAAATGCTGTTTGGTCTTGTCCACATTGAAACATGATGATGGCAGCATCATGCTGGGGGCATGATTCTCTTCAGCTGGAACAGGAAAGCTGGTCAGAATTAGAAATTGCAAAAGACTTGAGACTGTGGGAGAATTTTCCTTTCCAGAAGGAATTCCTTAAACACGTAGCCATAGCTTGAATGGATCCATCCAACCTGACTGAACTTCAGCTGTGTTAATTAAAAGAAAAAAGGGTTTCTAAAAATTTGAAAGTCATGAATAATTATCCTTCTGGTTTACAGTGATCCTCTACTATTTGTTGGTCTATCACATAAAATCTCAACAACTATGTGAAGTGTGTAGTCATAATAAGGCAAACAATGAAAGTTTTAAAGGTCTGTGAATACTTTTGCAAGGTACTGTCTATGCAGTGTACATGCACCATAGCACAGCTTTGGTCCTGAATCCTAAAATGGAATGCAGCCATAATTAAAGGTATACCTGTCAGACAGGTCAGACAGTCTTTACAGTTCCTGAGAAAAAAAGCTTAAGTCAAACAGAAGTCAGTATTTCCAGCTGTCTACCAAAATCTATCTATCTATCTATCTGTCTGTCTGTCTGTCTGTCTGTCTGTCTGTCCGTCCGTCCGTCCGTCCGTCCATCTATCTGACTATCTATCTGACTATAATATAGACATTAATTAAACCTAAACTTTAAGACAGTGACACAATTTTAAACACATTTCAATCACCACCACTAAGGCACCCAAAAGGTGGTGCTCTCTTCAAATTATACATTACAAATCACAAAGAAATGGCAACTGCTTCAACTTTACAATTTTTCAACCATTTTGAAGTCCCTGAAAAGTAATAACCTATGGCACATGTCCTATTCAGTCAACACAACATTCAGTTCAACACCTTCATGTTTGTCTCCAGCAGCACAAGTAGCTCATACTTGGATAAGACAAAATAAAATATAAATAAAAATAAAAAATTGCTACATATCTCCTTAAAGCAGGAAAACTTGTTTTGGAAGCTAATTTTCTATTTCAGCAACATTTGGGACAACAGTTCAGAAGTAGCACAGAGTACTAAAAAAAAAATAATAATAATAAAAGATAGTTTGCCATTATATTAATTTCTGTAAGCTTAAAAGAATAAATAAAATGTTCAACCAGGTACCTCAACTTGTTCTCTCTTATCATTGTCTTTTTTTTTGACAGGCCACAAGATGGCGTGTCTTTCTTATAGTATGTTAGTACAGTATGTGCAGCTACTCTTTCAGTTAGTTCTCTGGTATATGGATTAACTCATGTTTATTTTTGTTTTTGTCAGTAACCTTCATGAAAAAATATTCATTCAACTACCAGGTGAAGACCACCTTTACATATGCAGTGCAGTCATATTTCTCTGTGAAAGACCTAATGTTTTGTTACACAGTGGATAAACAGGAAGGCACATGACTTGAACCCGTTGCTTAGGTTCCACTTTCTCTCTAATCAGTAATTTAACTGAGCAGACATATGTGTGTAATTAACTCAAATGGCTAGCCCCTATTCCCAGAACTGAGGTTACAAGCAGCTGAAGCTCCTCCCAGACACCCACTTGCTCCATTTGCGATAATAATGACAATGAAGCATGAGGTCCCCCTGATAGGAAATCCTGCAAGAACAAGTACAAAGGAAAAAAAAAAGACTTTGGAAGAACCACAGTGTTGGTTCTGTTGGACCTCAGTGCAGCATTTGACACTGTTGACCATGACATATTATTAAAGCGACTAGAAAGCTGGGTCGGACTCTCTGGTACAATACTTAATTGGTTTGAATCCTACCTAAAGAACAAGGATTTTTTTTTGTGTCAGTAGGCAACTTCTCATCAGAGTGGACAGAAGTCACATATGGAGTACCCCAAGGTTCAATTCTGGGACCCCTCCTATTTAATATCTACATGCTCCCATTTGCTCAGATTATAACAAGTAATAAGATTAGTTACCACAACTATGCAGATGATACACAGCTCTACATTACAATGTCACCAGGTGACTCCAAACCCATCCAAGCACTAAACAGATGCTTAGAACAAATCAATCTGTGGATGTGCTATAACCATCTTCAGCTGAATCGAAACAAAACTGAAGTTATTATCTGTGGACCTAAAGAGGAACGATCAAGAGTCCGCACACAGCTTCAGTTATTACAGCTAGAAACTAGTGATCAGGCCCAAAATCTAGGTGTAGAGATGGACTCAGACCTGAACCTTCAGAGACACACAAAGACAATTACAAAGTCAGCCTTCTATCACCTGAGGAACATCTCTAAGATTAAAGGACTAATGTCCAAACAAGATCTAGAGAAACTCATCCATGCGTTTATCTTTGGTCGCATTGATTATTGAAACTGTCTTCAACTGCCTGAAAAGTCAATCAAACAGCTGCAGCTGATCCAGAACACTGCTGTTCGTGTTCTCACTAAGACAAGGAAAATAGAGCACATCACCCCAGTTCTAAAGTCCTTACACTGGTTCCCTGTAGCTCAGAGAATAGACTTTAAAATACTTCTGTTAGTTTATAAATCACTGAACATCTTAGCACCAAAATACATTAAAGACCTATTGTCATTGTATAAACCTTCCCCTTCCAGACCACTCAGGTCTTCTGGTTCTGGTCTGCTCTGCATCCCCAGAACCAGAACCAAACATGGAGAATAAGTCTTCAGTTTTTATGCATCGCTAATCTGGAACAAACTTCCAGAAAACTGCAAAACAGCCGACACACTGAGTCCCTTTAAATCAAGGCTTAAAAACCCATCTTTTTAGAGTTGCCTTTGATTAGTAGCAAGTGGAACATTGATCAATATTTTCAAATTATATTTGCTTGATGATATTTGCCTGATGATCTTTATGATTTTGATGCATTGATATTTGATTGATGATTTTGATGTATACTTGATTGATGTTTTTATGAGGTAAAGCACTTTGAACTGCCTTGCTGCTGAAATGTGCTATACAAATAAACTTGACTTGACTTCCATCCAATGGGTCCAAGAGTTACAGTGTTCACCTTGTATTCACACTAATTTCACAGAATAGAGCTTCTAGTAAGTCTGCTATATTCAAACTGCCTGGTACACCTTCATGGGTTTCAGGGGGAAAGGAAGGTTATTCATGAAGGAAAATCATGTCACAGTTTTGTACCTCTTCTACATAATCTTAATCTGCACCTTGAAGACCTTAGCTACAACATGCTGAGATCTTCATTACTATCAGTGTGTGTTTCTCATTAATCAGGAAGTTTGGATTAAAGTAGCTGCTAAATTAAACGTATGGATTTGGGCATGTTTTTGATGAGACCTAGTAGCTTTATTTAGACCAATAACTGGATTCAAGTCCCAAACATACTTAGGTACCATTTTTATCCAGATGGATGTGTGTCCTTACGTCAAAAAACCCACAGACTGTCTGTTATGACATTATGCTTATGTTTACAGCTTTCTGAATATATGAACAATTTCCAAAAAAAAAAACCCCAAAAAACCACTGACTGCAAGGAATTTCAGTTCTGCTGCAAAGAAATATATGGTCCTTCTTAAAAAAAATAGTAATAATCTAAAAGCCTTATTTTGTTCTGTTTGATAGATGCTGACATGCACTGTAAAAGAAATGTAACCTTTTCGTTAAGTCAAACTATCCTGTTTTACTTTCTTCAAAATCAGAAGTTTTCATACTCTACTAAAGCTACTATGGTTTTAAAGAATTTGGAAAAGTTGAGATGATGATGTCATGGCTTTGCAAATTTCTGATAGGTTAATTCACAACATTTGAGTTAAATGGAGGTGGCCCATTTGTGAATGTAATTTATGACAACACTTCAAACACACCGCTTCCTTGTGTCATTCTAGGAAAATCAAAAATAATCAGCCAAGATGTTAGGAAAAGAACTGTGGACATCCACATGGTTCATCTTTGAGTGCCATATCCAGATGCCTAAAGGAGTCGCTTTCATCTGTCAAAACAATTATATGGAAGTACAAACAGCATGAGAACGTATAACCATCATACTGCTTGAGAAGGAGATAGATTTTGTGTCTCAGAGATGAATGTAAGTTGGTGCTAAATATCCATAATAACCCTAAAACAAAAGCAAAAAAAAAAAGCAAGCGAAGATGCTGGCTGAAGTTGTAAGAGATTTTCATTATCCACAATAAAACGAGTTCTGTACCAGCATGGACTAAATTCCACAAAGAGAAAAAGAAGCCATTACTCCAAGAGCAACATAAAAATTGAAGACTGCAGACTGCAAATGCCCTCAGGGACAGAGACCTTAATATTTGGAGGGAGGTCCTGTGATCCCAGCCTCAGAACCCCATCTCAACTGTGAATTATAGCAGTGGCAGCATCATGTTGTGTGGTTGTTTTGATAGTACTGAATTTGAAATGAGGTCTATGAGAAGAAAATCTCTCCCATTATTCTGGTACATACCAAAAAGCAATAAGGTTTTGTCATTATTATTATTATTATTATTATTATTATTATTATTATAGCAATACATTACTTGTAGTTCATTTTCACTAACTGGGTTGCATCTGAGACACTTTTCAAGTGCTTCCATTTGGCACATCTGAGTTGTTTTGTTTTTTTGTTGTTTAGTTTTTTGTTGTTTTTTTTTTTTTTTGTAGCTGAAACTTGGAGATTGAATTTACTGAAAGTTTATTATTTTACCATTAAAATCAGTGGTTTGTGTTATCTTCTGTACATTTTGTTAAATAGTTTACCATTTGGTCAAGTGGAACTTTGGGGAATCAATATTAAAACTGCTATTCTATTTTCACTTTGATCATTTATAATGGGCTGTCTCAAGTTTTCTTATTTATGAAACAGAGAAAGCTTTGCTATTAGATGTGGATTGAGATACTGTTGACTCCCATGTTCAGTACCTTATTTGCAGCATAATTTCCCCAAACATCCCATGACTAACCCACATAAACCAGTGGGTGTAACTGCTGATCAGGCAACATGACATAATTTGTCCAACTTTGTCCTTAAGAGGAAATGTTTCACAACGTAAAGTTAAACCCCTATTTGACTCACATCATCATAACAGTGATAAAGCTACTGACAAACTAAAAAACTTTTCAGGTGACTTTTCTGACACTTAAAAAGGAAGCAAAGAATCTAATTTAGCTGCCAATAATAAACTTCTATAGTGATTCAAGATGATACATAGCAGTGTCTGTCATCATTCAACAGCTGTTTCTTTTAATCTACGTACTGTAATGTTTGTAATCTGGTGGCACATCTTTGTATACCTCCAGAAAAAACTGGTTATTAATCAAGCATGGCAATGATCGTAAAGTGACAAATAATGGTTATATATGTAGCACGAACACAAACATATTTATATAGATACTAAAATTGGGGTAAAGGAGTTACTGTATGTAGAGATCATGACCGGACAGTTAAATGCAAACAGCACAGTTAGTACAGCATACATTGCAGGAGGTGGAATATATTACATATCATGAACACCAATCTTAACTGAGGCAAGTGAAGTCTGCAGTGTGTTACATGTTGGTCTGAGCTCATTTATGACCTCCTGGATAAATCAGCAATGCATTCTTGGAGTAATTTTGATAGGCTGGCCAAGGCTGGGAAGTTTTAGCGCTGTTCCATGTTTTTGCCATTTATGAATGATGGCTGTTACTGTGATTCATTGGAGTCCCAAAGCCTCAGAAATGACTTTGAAACCCTTTTCAAGTTGCTGGATGTCATTGACTTTGTTTCTCATCATTTCTTAAATTCTTCCAGATAGAGGAATGATGTGTTGCTTTTTGAGTTCTAATAGCCTACTTCATGTAACCAGACAGGTTCTATTTATATGATTTCTTGTGGTCTGACAGACCAGGATTTGGTTAATGAAACTGAACAAAAAAATAGGCTAATCTCACTCAATTAGAGAGTAAAGAAGGGGAAGCAATTACTTCTTCACATAGAGCCAGCTTGGTTTAATATGACTGTTTCCCTTAATAAATGAAATCACAAGTTGAAAAACTGTGTTTTGTATATTTTAATTAAATATGCTATTATTTGATATTAAAAGGCAGTTGTGTACCAGAAACAGTCATTGGGGACCAAAGCTCTAAGACAAACATGAGAAGCAAAGTGTTGGTCAGTTTGGTCCAGTCATCAGATGAGTTGTTTCTGCACAAACTGCTGAAAGAAGTAGATCCTGGTAGAAAACTATCACGCCACACCATCTGAATCTTAATCAAATTCAACCAATTTTTTCCACATATAAATCTTTTTAAACATGAGCTAAATACTATTGAACACCTATAGAAGAAGCTGAAACATGCAGTCTGGAGAAGTCACCCTTCAAACCTGAGACAACTGAGCAGTTTGCCCATGAGGAATGGGACAAATACCTGTGGACAGGTGCAGAAGTCTTATTGACAGTTACAGAAATAATTTCATTGCAGTGATTGTCTCAAAAGGTTGCGCAACAAAATACTAAATTACAGGTACCATCATTTTTGTCCAGGCATGTTTCATTAGTTTGTTTTTTTTAAAGGATTTTGTTAAGGCACAATTCAAAAGCAATGTCTGATTTTCTTTGGTTAATTTTCAGTAAATTTTTATTTGTAATTATTTTTTTCAGTTTCAGGTTATTTCAGTGACATCATGGGCTTTTTTTTTTCTTTAACTGAGGGGTAACAACAATTTTATTCACGTGTGTAGCTCCAAAGGTTCTGTTTGTGTCAGAAAAATATGCTTTAAAATACCTTAGTAGTGTTGAAAATGATGAACAAATTAATACTTACCTCCTAAAGAAACAAGAAATCATCATTACACCAGTAAGGAGGTGAAGTATTACTTTGGTATGAGTTTGAGCCCTGAAAAAGGCACAAACGAAAGGAGGGCTGTGTCATCAACTCTAAAACTGAAAACCTTCCAAGATATTCTGTAACTGTTTTAAGTGTCAATCATTGACAAATGTTTTAGATTTTTTTTTTGTTTGTTTTTATCATATTTATTTTGTAAAGTAGCATCTGCACTATATATACTTTAACAACTGCTAAAGCTCACCATTTGCTTCCTATGCTGATTAAGCACATATGAAGGTGACAAATGAATTCTTTCAGCTTTTTACTGCAAGTAAATCCTCCCTTGATGTGAACCAGCAGCCATATAAATGACACATGAGTGAATATTGAAATGTACATATGGGTGGACGTATGCATGAGGCATCATTTTTTAAGCTGATTTTGAAAACATAGTTACACCTGTTCAAGACTTCCTTCCTGGATTTGAAGAGTTTTAAATACACATGAGGCATTTCCAACACTCATTACACGCGCAGATTTCCTGATATTGTCCTCTGCCATCTGGTAAACTTGGCAGACTGCAGGCATACAACAGGACTTCTCTGGGTTGAGGGGAACCCTTTGACTTGCAGGACCAACCTTGTTAAATAATGGTGATGAGAATTATCGATAATTTGAACTAAGTGTTGCTTTTAAAGGAGGGCTGCAGATTAAACACAAATCCTGAAAGGAGGTGTGACGTGAGCTGCAGAAAAATGTTTTGATGGGGAATTGTTTCAGGAAAGGGTGGAGAATGATTACAATCTATGAACCAAATACAGTTGTTTACAAACTGGCATCCCCCTCACCAAATATGGTCAAATAATCAGATAGCCGCTGGAAAGAAATGAAGACTTTACTTAGATAAACACAAGCTTACTGTTCAAGATTGCAAACAGGAGGAATTACAATTAAGGTCGTTAACCTTTATTTATTTGAGTGAAAGGCCTCCTCTTGGGCAGTTTTCTTTGTAGTGTTCTCTCTAGAAAACATGCATAAAAGCCATTACACTAATAAAGGCATCTTTGATTAGGCTTAGTGGATGGCATATGGGTCATTTTTCAATATTGGTATATGTAAAGGCATTTATAAAAATAATTTCAGTGAATGTGATGTTTAGAAAATGGTAAAAGTAAGTAATTTTTTAAAGCACTTTTCTAAGACAGCAGTCACAAAGTGCTTTACAGTAAAAAATACAGTTGAAGGAACATTTAAGAAACACATCATAACAATATATAATTTGTCATAGCAGCCTGGGGACCAGTGAGGCTAAAATCCTGGTTTAAAAAAAGTATTGATAGAGTCCAGTGATCGCAAATAGTGTGGGAGGTCATTCCACAATCTTAGTCCAACAGCCTTGGAAGGATCTGTGTCCTCTGGTGCTAAAGCGAGTGTGAGGGACCTTCAGTAGATTCTGCTCTAAGGATCTCAGACTACGAGCTGAAGAGTAAGGCTGAATCAAATCACAGATGTAGGGAGGGGCCTGCCTGTGCTGCACTCTGAATGTCAAAACCAAGATTTTATCATTTATATGCTCAGAGAGCCAGCAAAGAAAGTTTAAAACAGGGAGTAATGTAGGCTCTTCTGTTATTGCGCGTCAGCATTCTCCCAGCAGAGTTTTGTATCATCTGTAGAGGGGCCACCTCCTTTTTGTTTAGGGAAGTGAACAGGCTATTGCAGTAGTCTACATGTAATGAAACAAAAGCATGAATCAAAATCTCAAGTTTATTTTTGGAGATGATTGTTTAGAGTTTGGCAATGTTGCACAACTTCAAGAAGCAGGTCCTTAGAAGTTGCTCAGTACGTTGTTCCAGACACATGGCTGGCTAAGATTGCCAACATTTTGTTTAACACTATATAGGGCAATAATAAGACAAATAAAAACTATAATTTAGTATGGAATAGGAGCAACATGGCTTATTTGAAAAGAAATGTCACATGATTCATTGATCAGTTGACCAGCGAAACAAAAATTGTAGTAATATATAAAAAAAAACCTATAAAATAAGTAGTTTTAGTAACCCCGTCATGACCTCTGTTGTATAACAGAGCTAAAATAGTTGAGAAATAATGTTTTTCTCTATTCTTTGTCAAGTGATTAGGTCAATGATTAGCTCACTTTTTTCATTAGAGTTTTAGCTATTAACTGTCATGAGGACACCGGTGTCCTCATGCACCCATTGACTTGCATGTAAGTGTTTTTGGGGTGACAGTTTTAACAATGTGTGGTGCTGTTCATGGCAGAGAGATTAAAACAAGCTGCTCTCAGCCATTCCAATTCAGTTACTAAGTGAAAAAACAGAAAACCAACTTCACTGCACTAAGAAACTCTAACCATAAACATAAATCTTGATAATATTTAAATATTGTTCAAAAATATTGACATGCACATTTTGTACATTTTAAATTAACCAGAATTGTACATTTCTTTGGACCAGAGTACACTATTTTTTTTTTTTTTTTTTTTTTTTTTTATAACATACCAATTGATAGACTAAAAAGGGGGCTGGGGGTACAAAAAAGGTGGTTCAAATATTATTTGGCACACCATGACTATGGGCTGGGGGGGTTGCAGGGGGCAGGTAGGTGCACAGACAGTAGAAGGATGGCACACTAAAATTGTAGTTTTGTCTACATTTCCTGCAGTCTTAGATTGCAATGAACAGCATGCCAAAAATATGTAGTTAGAAAAAGGGGGGGAAACTATTTTTTTATCCTTCTATATGAATTGGTCTTCAGTCTGAAGGTTCCAATTTGAAGTTATGAGCAAAGTAACAGCTCTGGTGGCCAAGCAGGGTGGCCAATCAGATTTCAAGGGTAGCCAGTGCCCCACTCCACCCTTGCCCCTGCCACCCCTGTGGCCATGCCCTTGGATGACTTGTAACTTCATAGTTCTGAACCCTGATGTGACTGAACTCCCATACAGCCAATGAGAAAGCATGTATATAAGGTCAGTGAATGGATGCATCAGAAGTTCCTCCATCTTAATACAGGAAAGACAAAGGTTATTGTTTTTGGACTGAAAAAACAAGGTGACAAATTGGTGCTCAGGTACTTATTGAAGATATACTTCAGCACACACCAGAAACCTACCTGCCCTTATTGATTCACACCTAAATAATACCATCAGGCAAATGATTCTTATTACTCTCCTCCTGAAAGGGGTGGTATTATGTATTTTCCAGGCACATAGTGCCGTTTTATAGCGCAATCAATTTACCTTCAGTTATGAAAATGCTGTATATATCAAAGGAATAATAATTAATTAATTTACTTAATTAAAAGAAATTTTACTTTGCAATTTGACACTTTGAAATTGGCCCCTCTCTTTAAAAAGTTCCTACCCTTGACACTCAGCACGTTATCACAACAACCACCATTATGCCATTTAAAACCGTTCTTAGGAGTGTTGGACTAAGAAGTAGTTTGTATGATGAGCTCAGCAGACTAGCAGTTCCACCAGGTGTTTGCTAATTCCTGCCGCTAGACTCATGGAGTGAATGGGGAAGGGAAAGGGTGCTCGGCTGGAAACTGCAGCTCCAAGCAGGAGCTTTGTGTAAACAGACGGTGCTATATGTGAGCAAGCATATAGGCACCCCGAATGACTACCAGGGGAGATTCAAATATTTCTCAAATATGCATGAAAGAGTCAAATCAACACTGCAGGCATGTCTCTAATAAGTTAATAACAATATAACATGATATAAAGCTCAAAACAGTTGATTTCATATACCCCCCGCCCCTGTTTCCCTAAATCAAAGATCTGCTTCCTTATGAAGGTTATTTTTTAGGGAACTAAGTAAAGACATCATTTAGTGTCTATGCTCACTTTTCCATTTTACAAAAATGATTTTCAATACGGTCTGCGCAATCACTTGAATTTGAATTCCTAATAACATATTTCATATTTTATCCGCAGCAGGTGGAGTATGAACCGCTAATGCGTCATGCGTCTATGGCTTTAAATAGCGGCGTCCACTGAGCTCAGCAATTAGAGCGTCTTTTAGGGGGCAGACACTGCGGTCAATAAGCGACCACTGACTTTGATTTAACAAAAGATTTCAGACGAGCGTGTTTTAACTCACTCGCTGCGCTTTAATCTGGACAGGATGGCCAGCTCTGGACTACAGCTCTTTGGTTTTCTCCTCTCTTTAGTTGGAGTCTCTGCTACTATTGCCGCTACGTTCATGGTCGAGTGGGGAAAGGAGTCTCAAGCAAAGCACCGTGTCTATGAGGGTCTGTGGATGAGCTGCAGCGGTACCTCCGAGAGAACCACATGCGAAAATTACAAGTTTCTGTTAAAACTCCCAAGTAAGTTTGAGCGCTGCCAAGGTCTCCTTTCTGCTGCTTTCTGTGACATTTTCCACTTAAAGTGGCTTTCTGCTTTGAATAAAACACATCGGACTTAAAGTATAAACTCTGTATAAATATGTTTTCATTGATGATAACCATATACATTCAGTTTATAATGTAATGCTTTTGTGTTTCTGCAGTTGAGGTCCAGGCAACAAGAGCACTGATGCTGGTCAGCCTCTTCCTCTCTGCCATGGCGCTGATAGCCTCCACATTGGGAATGAAGTGCACCCGTTTCATGGATGCCATGCCCCAAAGCAAAGGCAAAGCAACTGTCTTCGGAGGGATACTGTTCATCATCTCGGGTAAGAATAAGCCGATTATGACTAAATATCTATTTTTATACTGGTACTTTGGGGTCCTGGATAAATGCCTATTGTTGTTAATTATTATTTTCGAATGTCTTCGGACATGAGATCTGGTGTTATTAGTAAGTAACTAGCGGCCCATAAACATGCTGCTGAATCAGAAAATAATTCTGTTAAGGACCAAACATTTTGAAAAGTAATTTACATTTTCAGTCGATGGTGCCTGGGTATTGGTTAGTGTTGTGCATTGTATGAAAATATGGCTGGACACTGCTGCTGTCCAAGCGGACTGATTTTGGTGTCTGATATGCAGCACTTGATAAAAGGGCATCACTGCATTTAATTACATGTTGTATGTGGACTGATTAAACTTGAACATAGTTATCCTACAATGAACAGAAATTTGATATGTAATGTGTTCTCTATTTGGTCTGATAATTTTTATAAAGTCAAAGATCACTATACCTTTAGTTCTTAATCATCCCGATAAGTTATTTGTTTTTTTGTTTCGTTTTGGGTTGTTTTTTTTTTTTTTTGGGAGGGGGAAGGGGGAGGCATATTGTACATCATGTTCCTGCGTCATGTATGGGGGAGTGTAGGTGCTCCTTATACAGGTACTTGCCCCAAGTATCATTAAAGTAAGAGACATCACTGCTCCTATGGGAAAAACATACTACTTTTTTTGCTTTTCGACAAAATATTTCACCAAATAACAAAATAAAATATTATAAACTGGAAATTATCGGATTTTTGAAAATGAGTCAAGCAGTGTTTCTTATCCTAATGTGGGTGGTTCACACACCATTCTAATTAAAGATGGTAAAATGTAAACATATATATAACTCTTGTTTAAATGAGCTGAAACTGGATGTTGCAAATGAATGGAGGGCAAATAAATATATGACTAAACAGGGATAACACAAGTGTAAGTAAAGTGGAACGGCATTTTTGAAAGTAAAGTATAGGTAATAATTACTACAGAATGTGGTGATTTAAAAGCTAAAATCAGAGAATGTCTTTGGTCCCATTAAAATTAACAAGGTGAGAGAACAAACAGCTGAACATGTGATTACACCCAGTCAATGTGGCTGTGCCAGCATGCTTCCAATCCAAAAAGTTTTTTTCTGTTTTTACCCCATTTTCCATAGATAATGAGTAGCAATAAGGGAAGGGAAAAATAAATAAATAAATAAATATATATGAATGAAGGATTCCTTCTTTGATATGAAAATTTAAATAAAACCAGAACCAAATATTATAGTAGAGAAGTACAAAGTAGCTGCATAGCTGTCCTGAAAGTGTTCTGCAGTGAAAAATGTGTGAAAGTCCAAGAGAGAAACGGAGGTTAAACACTCTGAATACTGAACTACATAGAAGAAACAATGTTTATGTAAAATATAGAAATATTGAACTTTTCCCCCACATAGTTCCTTTACTTAGAAGTCTGTAAAGCTGTTGGTTTACTTGTGAGACATTTTAAAAAGGAACTACATCTAGATCTGTTCAATCATAAACACCAAGTTTCAGTTTCCTCTAAGTCAAGTTGGAGATTATTGTTGTCATCTAAATATAAATCTTATATGTCTATTAAATTTTATTAATTCAGTCATCAACAAAAATATATTTAAATGGAAAAAAACTTAAATACTGCTTTTTGGAAAAAAAATAATCATGATTAAGAAATTAAAAAGATTTAAATATTTTATTTTTTAAATGCATTACATCAATAATTTAAACATATTTAGCAGCAAAAAGGTTTTCTTTGATATTAATAAATAAAAAGATAAACAAATTAGTTAAAGATTTTATTGGTGAAAATAATTGTTTTGAACAATGTTTTTCTTAACTCAGGTGTTTTAACCATCATCATCACATCCTGGTACGTCAGTAGGATGGTTGAGATGCACAACACAGCCCATCGTCTCCAAAGGTAAGTACATCAAGAGAGGAGTGACTGACTCGCACAGAACGTGCAAACAAAAACACTAAGCTGATAAACACATGTGCATCTAAATGTGTGTGTGTGTGTGTGTGTGTGTGTGTGTGTGTGTCTTTGAAGCAAGGAATTTGGTCACGCAGTGTTCGTCAGCTGGGCGGGTGGATTCTTTACCGCCCTCGGTGGAGTGATCCTGAGCTTACGGAGATGTTGGGGGTCCAGGGGGTCAGAAGAGTCCATAAGCACCAATCAGCTTCTCTCCACTACAAAGTCCAATTACGTCTAGAAGAGGAGCTTGGACCCCACACTCCACGGTGGGATAACTATGCTCAGTGGCATTGTCTCTCATTTTCAGATGTATAACTGTGAAATACAATGCAATATTAAAGATTTTTTTATAAGTTGATTTTGATATGATGAGCTTTCTAAAATCACATGGATTCCCTTCACCTTTCTGCTATATCCTTGCTGTTTTGTAAAGTTTGCTACACCTACAGTTCAGCCTCACACTGGTATACTGTAAATATGTTTCGCATTTGTTAATTGCATGTCTCATAGTTTTATATGCTTGCTTTTGTACATTGACTGGTTGTTTCTCATGTTTAAGCAGTACATTACTCTGTATATGAGCCTAAAAGACTTTCTAGCTTAAAATAAAAAAATGAAACCATTATGTTTTTTTTTTTAATCTTGTTTTCAGCACAGTGAGATCAATGTTAAGGTTTAGGTGGGAATACTTTTTAAAGCCAATGCAGAAAACATAAATACTCCTTGCAAAGCCTAACATTGCTCATAATGACATAAGTCTGATGATAAATATGGTTCTGCATTACAGCCTTATTGCCTTCTTATATTGTATTTATACAGCAATAAAAAATAAACTTTATGGTGTTCATGGTTGCATTATCAATTCATAAAAAAGATTATTTTTTTGCAGTGATTTTCTGAAACATTTACCCATTTGGATGAATTTAAGGCAGGCACTTTTTTAAAAACTGGTAAATTTAAATATAACATGTATCATCTCCTCCAGTGAGTATGCTTTAGCCCCTTAGGCATTATTCACTGTGAATTGACCGATTAATTTGTTGGTTTAATGTGTTTTTTGTTTTTAAATTTTTACATTTGTGTCATTTATAGTAAATGTGTGATTATTTTACATTCCATATTTTCAAAAAAAGGGAAAGAAAACTACTTTCATAAGTGACATTTTGTAAGCTAACTGTGACATGGTGCTGCAGAGTGGAAAATATATAACCTTTTGGTAAACTAAAAACAGCAATGAACGTGCAAAGAACTCATGTACCAGCAATCAGACCTTTTCCCACATTGAAACAATTTCCTTCCTGTAATTTGTATTGTCACTTAAACATCTTCATACTTTGTGTTATCAACATCCAAATGAGTGGGGCTATCAGAAAAAGAAAGCAGTCTATCTGCATGACCCAGTTTCATTTTGCCCTCCAATCAGGCAACACAGAAAAGTGAGAAAAGTCTGAAAGTCTGAAAGAAAGGCAAATAAACTCTGAAATGTATGACTCTCAGAGAGTTGCTGCAAAAGAGAAAGTTGAACATTGCAACATTAATTTTAGAATATGAAAAGAAAGATTCAGAGCAAAAACAGAAACAACAAAATAAAAATTTCACCTTGTAATAAATACTGCACAGTGTGTGATAGATTCATGAATATCTTGCTTGGTGAGATTCAAATGTGTGATTTACTGTGATATTAAAAATTAATTTAATTTCAGGGCTCTTTAAGCTGGCTTCAAGTATGCTTCCAAAAGTTACATTCTCTTAGTTGAAAGAAATGATCTAAAGTCTCTGCTAAACAACAGAATTCAGAAGCTTTATTGTGTTTTCAGCAGATGTAGACTATCTTTTCCAGGACTGACACTCTCCTCGACAGAGTCTGATTATTGTCAGTGCTTCCTGACTTCCAAGAAACAGTGGGCACAGCAGGAAGAAAATAATGGGCTAAAATGATGTGTTGCGTGATATGAATGTCATTTTCATTTGGTTGTGTTTTCTTTAACAAAGTAAAAATCCCCTGATGTCGGCTTTTATTTTTACATGCTGAACGTGAAGTAAATGTAGTTCGAAGCTGTCTAAGTCTCTAAAACGTGTGAAAAAACAATAAAGCTAAAGTTCTGTTGAAAAACAATATCAAAACAATAGAGATACCACTCAGGCTCTGTTTATCTCAGCATTCCAGTTTGAGTACAATTACCCAAAGCAAATTAGCTTGAGCAGAGAACAAACAGAGCACGCACAAACCAGAGTATGCATCCATATGACAGTAAGTTCTATTTTTATTATACAATTCCATATTTTTTTTTAGATTCTGTCTCTCACAATTGTAGCATACCTATGATGTATATTTTGATATCTACATTACACACAATAATATATATATATATATATATATATATATATATATATATATATATATATATATATATATATATATATATATATATATAGCACTTATACATGATGAGTCATGAAGGAAAATAGTTTTCTCTCTCTCTGGCTGTTTGTGTAAACTAGGAGGAAAAAACAACTGATTACCTCCCCCAACATGCATCAAACCTGTGCTTAAGGATGCACGTGACAGACTTTTATAGTGTTATATGCCAGGGTTTTTTGTTGTTTTTTTTATATTTGATTTAGGATGCTCTACCTGTGATGTTTTAATTCTGAAGAATGAATACATGTGCAGTGAATGCCCTTTTAACAAGGAAAAAAAGAAGTGTCATTAGGTGTGGTTGTAGTGATGGTGGACCCAAATGCAGCTGCAGAGGTAGCAAGTAGATTTTTGGTAATTTTATTGAAAAAATGAACAATAAAAAACTTGCAAAAACCACAGGGAATGCAGGAAACCAGAGCAGGATAAACCAGGAAGTAACATGAATGTAACGGGAGGAACCAACCAGGAGTGACTGAGAAAGGGTTGTATAAATACTGGGGAGCTTGATTACTGAACAAGGAACAGATGACTGATTAGAAACGGGTTGCAGGTGTGAGGAAGAGAACAGAAGGTAGACTGAGAACAGAAAGAGAGAGAGAGAAAGAGAATGGCAGCAGGGGCAATGCAGACCAACATGGGAACCAGGAAAATAAATCTAACAGTAACAAAGAATAACTAGGCACAAGGAATAAATAAAGCTAATTAAACTAGAACGACTAAAAGAGGCCTGAACTAAAGTAAAACAAAAACAAGGCTGATCTAATCAAAATAAGAAACTAAGGAACACAGAATAACACTAATCAAAACTAGAATCAAAAGAATCAAACCCATAAATAACCTAAAACAACCCAGGTTCTGATAAAAAGAATCTGACTGAATTAGTAAAATATGCTTATTTATAATTTACTTACTTTACTGCCACCTGGTGGTTGGATCAACATGTGGTGGGGTTTAAAGGGGTGGTGATATCACTATATAAACTATTTCATGCAGTTGATATTGCTGTATATGTCAAGTCTCCAAATTTCATTAAAATAAATAACATCTTTTTGTAGGGGGTTGTTTTGGCAGGCTAGATTCCCCTCCTCAGTAAAAGGGTTGGATACTGTAATGATATGTGGCTCTACCTAGTTGACTTCACTCCGACTGGCTACAACCATATTTGGGAAACTCTTCAGTAAAATGCGCTGAATATGGTCTTAAATTGAGGTTATAATTGTGTGGTACTTTCCCATAAATGAACTTCAGCCACTCTTCTCTGATTATCTTATCCTTTGGGAGTAAGTGGAAACTTCCATCCGTTTTTGAGCGCCCTCAGACAGAACAGCCCCGCTTTTTCGTAGCCATCCTCTTCTCAAGTGGAGTAGTCACACACATTAGCGGGATTTCGCCCTTAAATCAGCTGGTATATCAGCTGAGGAGGGAGTAAAAGGGCTGATTTTTTTGATGGTGTGCTCTGATTGGAGAATATGAATTACGTAGCAAGATAAACTGTTCTCTGATTCGTCCGTTTTTGAGGAAAGAAACAAAGCTGACCGCCTATGAGCAGGGCTTTTGATACCAACTCCAGACATTCACACGGCCTCATCAGTGCACAACAGATCATATTATACCCCCAAAACCACAGCAGAATGAAATTTGCTGTCATGACCCCTTTAAAATTTGCTTCCCAATTATGAAAATAGAGTGAGAGTGAGACAGAGTGAAATAGCATAACCTTCGATAAATCTGTATATAATCATTATGATCAGACTCATTTGTCAGATTAAAAGTACTTAAAAAAAACCTTTAAGCAGGTATTACACATAAGTTTTATCAAGACTACATTCCTTTAATAAATGTTTTTTTGTTTGTTTGTTATCTTTTTGCTCTGATGTAATATTCTAATCTTAATGAGTGTGTTTTCATTAGCTGTATGCAGAAAATCATCATAATATACAAAAATAAAGGGTTGAAAACATCAGCGGGTAGTTAATGTGTTTCACTTTGTGAATTTAATTACTGAAATAAAGGAACTTTTCAGTCATATTATAATTTATTGAATATGACTCTAGGTGAAATATTCAAGCACTTAGTAATTTCACAACTTAAAAAGGGTAACAACATATAGTCTAAACACATAAACAACAACAAAGCAAGCAAACACAGAGTTAAACCCAAGCTAGGTGGTAATGAGTTACAATTTTATCCAAGGAACTTTTGGGGAAAGTATGTACTTCTAAGCGCTTCTAACTGCTACTTCTACTTGAATAAAAATATTTTTAATGTATTCTTACTTGAGCACAATTTGTGGCTACTCTAATCACCTCTCATCACTCAACTGAGAGAATATGAAGCACATTTTAACCATATTTTCTGCTCTGACACTTACAGCCACACAGTTTAAGGTAAACAAACTTTTTGTTCTAATGTTATTTTCTCTTTTCTAAAGCTGCTGTGTCATTGGTATGTCACCAATAATACTGTACATCTTATCACTGGAAGAACTTTGCACCCATACACACATGTTTCCTTACTGTAGGTATTGGTTTCTATAACTTTATGTTGTAAAAAGAGTTAGATTTTGAAATTTATCTTTATTGTGTTTTGATGTGTTATTTTGTAAAGATATTATTTATTTTAGCTCATTTTAAATGTAATTCTTTGAAAATATCAGAATTTGCACTTAGTTTGATGTTTGTGTCTCCCTTATGTCATTTCTGTAGCAAAATATGGAATAAGACTCTGCGATCAAACAGTTGCTCATAACTGAGTAGTCATTTGACTGAATACTTTTTACTCTTATTCCACATGAACAAAGAAACTCTTTCACTCAAGGTAATGAAACCAAGACTACAGTTTTTTTTCTGAGCCAGGGTTTTCATGCTTCACAAGAACTCAAGTGCAGAACTTTTGGAAAGACCTCAAAGATCTCTCCCACTGCAGCATTTGTACATAAGGATTGTCGAACAGCACTCAAGAAAAAAGTTCTGACCAGAAGGTCTGTCAAGAACAAACTGCAAGAACTCCCAAACCAGGACTGTAAAAACAGAATGATATCATTTAGTTTTGCTGCGCTGGTAGAGAGAATATTTTTTCTGTCCTTGTAGAGTATGTATAGGCCTTAACTTGGGTCATTTTTTGAATGACTGCTATTAAATTCAATTTGAGCAAATATATTCAGAACTATGGCTACTCTTGTTTGAATATAATGTAATTTTGGGGAACTCTACGCACATCACCTCATGGTTTCAATTTAAATATATTTGTTTTAATTAAAAAGTAGATTTAATATATGGAGATTACAAAATATTTACATTTGAGATCCAATATTTGTCCTGTCAGGGTCATACTTTTAAATATTGTGACGGAACTTGCTTATCTTTACAATTACCGCCAGAGGGAGACATTGTCCCACTATTATCAGACAAGCAGAAAACCATGCGCAAAGAGTTTCCTTTGACAATAGAAATGTCTAGGACAGACGCCATACAGTGTCACCATGTTAAAAGATTCAATAAATTAGAGCAAAAAAAGTACTGAAAGTTTGGAATACAAAAACAACAGACATTTATGCTAAGAAACATGAATATTTTTAAATTCTTGGGGTCACAACTTATTTAGCTTAGTATTGTAAACCTGGTGTTTTGTAAGTTGTTGAATGGTGAGTTATGTAAAACAGTGGTCTTTAAGCATTTTTGAAGCCTGGCAGAAAGTCTAAGTGGTTTCCTTACAGTGCCTTGAATAACTATTAAACCATGTCAACTTTTTTGTCATATCCTGAGCACAAACTTTGTAGAACCACATTTTCTGCAATTATATCACAACGACTGTGAGCTAAACTTTTGTCAGACTGGATAGTTGTTTTGTTTGTTCTTTCAGTGTTGGGTTTCTTCTTGCCTCTTCCATTAACTTGACTTTTCCTGTCAAAATATTCACCTACCTGATCTATGGCTCTCTGCAGCTCCTCCAGAGTTACCATCTGCCTCCTGGCTGCTTCACTGATGCCTTGGTAGGTATTCAGTTGTGCCATGGACTGAACAGTGTTTAGTGACATGCTCAAAACTTGAGATATTGTTTCATGATCTAACCCTGCTTTAAACTTCTCCACAACTTTATCCTTAACTTGTCAGCTGTGTTTCTTAGTGTCGTGATGCTGTTTTTCGTTAATGTTCTCTAACCTTCACAGAACGGCTGTGTTTCTGTTTAGATTAAATCACCCACAAGAGGACTCTATTTCCTAATTACCTGACTTCTGAAAGAAAAGTTATGTGAAAAAAAATTAGGGCTCCTATTTAAATAAAAAAAAGTTCTTTTAGAAATAAAACAGTTCACATATGGACGTGTAATAATCTTTATTTGTTCCTGGAAAACAAAAAAATAATTACAGATAAACAACAAAAATGCCAAAGATATAAACAAAAACAGATTTTCTAACAAAGTTAAATTTGGGCTTGTTGTTATCCTCCCCCTGTCGGATTCCTCTGCGTCCCACCATCTGGCCTGTCTGCTGGTCAGCAGCCCTGATTGTGTGCGAGCCATTCATCTCGCGGAGGGGAGGAGTTTACGGAGCCAATGAGGGGTCTTAACATGTCTGTCCCCGGTCGACTGCCAATATTTCCGCCCCTGCTCCCGTGCTGAATGGATCCATGAGGAAGTCTGTAAATGGGCTGTAAACCGAAACTGCGCTGATTTCTTTGAACGTCCCGCCAGCCGTCTCCTGCTCCTCTCAGCCCGAACCGAAGCAGAGGATGGATGGAAACTTGTGTTCGCTTGTGATCCTGTCCGTAGCCCTGCTGTCCATCGACTTGTTGCTCTGCTCAGCAGCCTTTCTGGAGCCGTTCGACCTGTTGTATGATAACGCTGTGCAGGCTTTCTACAGCAGCGACTATGAGAGCGTGGTGCGCTACATGGAGGGAGCGCTCAGCAGCCATAGAGAGGTCCGGCGCACCAGAGTCCGGTGCCGACTGAGGTGCCAGGACCAGCACCCGTTTGATGAAACCTTCTCGGACCTGCGCTTCTTCGACGTCGTGATGCGCAGGGCTGCATGCATGAACGCATGTATTGAGTCGAAACTTGGCACCCAGTCTGTGCATAAGGTCAGCGATGAGGTCATCCAGGACTTCAACAGGAGGATCCCCTACAACTATCTCCAGCTGGCTTATCAAAAGGTAAGGAGGCGACCAGAGCAGGCTCTGAATGGGACCTATTGTTGTCCAATCTGCAGGGGGTCGTTTTAGTTCACGATCAGCTGTTCCTGCTGCTCTGCAATGTGATGTTCATATAGAAGAGCAACTGTTTGTCTCCTGCCAGTGATTATACAGAACAACTATAAACCCAGAACATACATTAAAGTGAAGTGGTATTTGTCCCCCTATAGATTTCTTTTGTTTTCAATGTTTTGCCACTCAAAATATGTATGACGTACAAAAAAAAAAAATAAAAAAAAAAAATAATTGAAAAAAATCGCTGTCACATCTGTTTAGTCAAGAGTTCACTTAAATAGAGCCTGTCTAACAACATAAAATAGGCTGAACGATCTCAAAACACAACATTTTATGTCCCAGTTTGAAAAAAATCAGGAACAGCAAACCACAGTGAAAACCATTATTCTCAACTGGAGAAACAGTGGCGAACTTTCCCCAGAATGTCTGACTATTAAAATTACTCCAGGAGCACACTGATGATTCATCCAAGAGGAAATAAAAGAACCAAAACACTATCTAAAGCACTGCATACCTCACTTTATTCAGTTAGGGTCAGTGGTCATGATTAAATAATAAGAGTCTGGACAAAAACGTCTTCCATGGGAGAGATCCAACAGGAAAATCACTGCTGCCAAAAAAGAACACAAAGCCCATCTAATATTTGCCAAAAAAGACACATTGATGACCCCTAATCATTACTACAAAATATTCCATAGACTGATTAAATAAAAGTGGAACTTTTTGTAAGATGTGGCCTAATATATCTTGACATAAAGCACAACATTTCAGGAAAAAAAGCACATAGAACGAACATTGAAACATGGTGGTAGTGTGATGGTCAGGGGCTGATTTGGTGTTTTAGAAGCTGGACGACTTCCTGGAACCATCAATTATCCACTCTACCAAAAAATCCTGAAGAAGACTGTTCACTTGAAGTAAGCACATGTGCACACTAGCAACAGTCCCCCTGTCAATATCTTAAAAAAATGGGGGCGGGGGTATTATGTATTTTCCATTTTATAGCACAATCAAAGTTACTATGTTATCTTTATTTGTTACAAAAATGCTGTATATATTATAAACAACTTAAAAGAAATTTGACGTTGCATCATAGCCATATCTGACATCTTGAAATTGGCCTCTGTCTCTTTAAGAAGCTCCTACTCTTTCCTACACTCCCCCTTCAGCATGTCATCACAACAATGCTTCTCCACGCCATCCATTGATGCTGTTTACAACTATTCTTAGGAGTGTTGTAGTTCGTATGATAAACTCAGCAGACAGCAGTTCCACCAGCTGTTCACTAATTGCTGCTGCCACTAGTCTGGTGGAGCTGTGTAAGGGGGTAGGGGTGCTCTGTGGGGTGGGAGCTCAGCTGGGGACCAAAGCTCAAAGGAGGAGCAGTACATTGCAGGAGCAAAGATTCCTCAAACATACATGTATGAGTCAAATCAACACTCCAGATATGTTTTTGATGAGGGATTGACATAATAATACAATATACCGCTAAAAAAGTTATTTTTGCCTAATACCGTTCCTTTAAAAAAAGCCATATTATGGTTTTGGAGTGGACCAGTCAAAGTCTGGACTTAAATCAGATAGAGACACAGTGGGCTCACTTGAAGAAGGCTGTTTATACTTTAAAGACCTCCATAGTGACTGAACTGAGACAATTTTGCAAAGAAGAGTGGGCCACTCTTCCTCCAATCTGTTTTGAACAGCCTGAATACATTTGAATCTAATCAAAAACAGACTCTTCTAATTATTAGCTCAGTGGATGAATCACAACAGCTTGACTCTGCATATTATACCACATTACACACTTGCTTCACTACTTCACTACTTTGGAACAAATGTTTGTGGTTGTCTGTCTCTGTTTTCCATTCTTCAGCATGCACCACAGTCAGCTGATTTTTCTCTTCTCACACGCATTTCCAAAACAAAGTTTATCATGAGCTTCAGCCCTCTGCTTTGACTTCTACTGAGTTCAAGGCATGGGAACAACTCAAGAGAGATCCGACAGGAGAACTGGGAATCAAATGGTGTCGTCGCTTTTTTTTTCACGAGTGTGTGAATTTTTTTGTGCGGACTAACACGGCAGTGTTTACTGAAAACAGGTATAGTTTCACACTAATAAGTATCTTCATGCAAGTGGTTTTATTTAGAAAGAGCTGATTTGGTTAATTACAGGTTTTTGTTTACATGTTTTGTGAGCAACAAAAAAAATTGTAGCAGTTGGATTTTTGTGCCCAAACCTACCCATGATGAAGGAAGAGAGCCAAAATAACAGCTTCAGGCTCATGTCAACTATATGTCATCTTTGAGTTAGACAGTGGAACATTTACACAACAACTAAACTAAATCATTAACTAGAGCCATTCAAGTGACACTTTGACCCACTTGGAGCTTGGCTGGAAAGCTGGCATCTTCTTCCCCGCATGTATCTGAGACCCAGACAACTTCCCGTTGCTGCTGGCTGTGGATCACTTTCACACTTTTGATGATGCTCAGCTTATACTACTCAGAAAGAGCAACAGACTATCAGTCTTGTTGTCGTTTTAGGCAAACAGATTCTCCCTTTTTGCTGAAAAGGAACAGAAAGGTTAAAAGCTGAGCTGACCTATTCATAAGTCTGCTCTCCTCATGTCTAGACTTGAAGATAGTCATGTCCAGAGGCCTATCCATCTGTAAAAATATGACTAATCCTTTGTGAAGGGGGAATGATGTCTTTAACATCTGTCTGAGGGCGAAATGTCTTTAATGTTGGAGCAAGTTTTTTTGGGCCCCCCTGTGAGCAGATGTCTTTATGAGCTGTGGAGACACAAGCATGTCGATGGTTACATCACTTGGATCCCATCAGGGGGACGTTCTCCTCTCACCTGGCTGATTCATGCTATCACACTCAAAACTAGTCCTTTTACAGTGCATCACAATTCACATTTGTATCTCCAACTGTCAGTGTACTTTATGTGGATTTTATGAGATTGACCAACACAAACAGCACAAAATGGTAACCAAAATGATAACCCTAGTGGAGCTGCAGAGATCCACAGCTCAGGTGGGAGAATCTATCCACAGGTCGAGTATTACGTCATGCACTCCACAAACCTGGTCTTTATGAACAGTGGTAAAAAATTTAAAAAACATTGTTTGAAGAAAACTGCTTGCAGTTTGCCATAATGCATGGAAATAAGAGGAAGATGTGGTCAGCTGAGACCAAAACTGGACTTTTTGGCCTACATGAAAAACAGTACTTGTAGTGGAAATGAATACACTCCACACTGGTACATGGTAGTGACAAGTATTTGTGGGGAAATCTTACAGGGAAGTTGGTCAGAGTTGAAGCTAAATATAGGGCAGTCCTTGAAGATCTTTTAAGAAAACCTGTTAGAGGCTATAAAACACTTCAGACTTGGGCAAAATTCAAAATGTGAAAAAGTTAAAGGAATACGAATACCTCTGCAAAGTACTATATATGTGTTTGTTAGAGGGTAACTTGGTAGTATTTTTGAAAATAAATAACCTCCATGCAGTATTTACCATTCCCATGTCATACCTCCTCTGCCTGCCAGTTATTGGGCTTGTTAGAAGTTGCTGCAGTCATCAGCTGTTGTTCTCATTCAGGCTGCAGCATATGTATCCAGATTATACATTATCTGGTGCTGCAAACATTTTATTTCCCTGATGGAGACTCTTTGTTTTAGTTATAAAAAGTGGTGGGAGTGCAACCTTTCTCAATTATTAAAGCGATTTCTGTGACTGCCTTCTGGGTTGCAGTGATCCCTGCATCTGGCTGCAGCTCCTTTTTACTACAGTTCAGTTACAGGAGGATCAAAAGCCCTGAACTACCTTCATGAGGGCGAGGAGATTGGATATCCAGGATTTTTATTCTTAATCTGATAGGCCTCTCAGTGGTGCTGTTCCAAGAAGATTTATGTTTAATGCATCTCTGTTTATTGTGCCTCTTATGATCACAGTAGATCTTGCCAGAAACATAATATTTTTAGTTTGCCCAAAAGTAGTGTAGACTGTTAAAGTTTGGGTTGCTCAAGTCTCTCATGGAACGCTGCAGAAGTTTAAATACATACACAGCATTTGTGGATGGTCACATAATTAAATGCACACAACAGCTTAGAAATGTTGAATTACATTTGCTTGTTGAGTAGCTATTGGTATAGTAGATTCCACTGAGGTATTTGTGCTTGTTACCTTTTCTAATTTTCTTTTAATCTTTATTTGCCTTCTCTTTTTCTGTTGTTTGATGTTGTATTTTATTTTTTTTCTTACTGTTGTGTTCATAATTGTTGTGACCTGTCCACTTTGTTGTGCAATTTGGTCAACAAAGTTAGTTAAGCAGCTCATTTTACTGCTTTTAGGACAAATTTATTCTGACATATAAAGACAACCAGACCCACTTTATTGTTTGCTTGAGCTACCAGGAAAGGAAAGGATGCAAAAAAAGAACATAAAAAATGTGCAACTTTGCATCCACACAGAAACTGCTTTTTATGAGCTCCATGGTTTTGTTTTTTAAATTTGATTAAAAAGTGAGTGAAACAAATTTCATGCATACGACCAACAAGTTTTTTAAAATGGTGATGTCATAGTCCAACTTCAGGCTCACTGATCTGTCTGCGTGCCCCATGTGCAAGCTTGAGTGTGTATGTACAAAGACTGTTCATTTGCTTTTTTTGTGTATTTTCACAGCAGTATTACAGTGCCACATAATGCTCTGTCATAAATACTGCTACATTTTCTGTGTTTTTGTGTGAATGAAAACATTTCAAGAAACTTATATTTTGGAAATCCTCACGTGGGCAAGGCTTCAGAGGAGATGCGATGTATGTGTTTTTTCTCCAGCTTCCTTTCACAAGCTAGAAACATGCAATAAATGCTAACTTTTGATTTTTAAACTGAGCAAAGGAGTAGGTTTGGGGAGCCATAGTTGTTTTTTTGTCATTGTCTGTAGCTTTTGTGTTCAGGTTTGGACTTTTGGCATATTGGTTTCTTACATTCTGTTTCTGCCCATTTTGTCTGACTTTTGCTCTCCACCTTCTGACCTGAAACTTTCTAGTTGACTAAATACATCACCACCTGCATTGTGTTGTTATTTATCAAATTAAATACCACTATTTTTTCTTGGAACTTGGTTGTGCCCAGCTAGTTGCACACTACTCATTTGTTGTACTACAGGACTTACTAGACTAACACTCCTTTTACCTTCCTCCGGTCTTCTACATTGCATTAGTGTTTTCTCCTTAATGCAACTTTGAGTGTGTTGACCATGTGATGGATCTGCATCCTGTGTACAGGGCATCTCTCTGTATGATTTCATTTATATTTCTGTATATAATTTGGATCTGTTCGTCTTGTAAAGTACCTCGAGAGTACGGCATCTCTTTATTGACACTATATAAAAAGAATACATTGAAATTAAACATCTTAGCCATAGTTTTTTTTTTTTTGTTTGTTTTTAATCCGTCTTGTTAAATTTCGGAGTAATGACACTGTGAAAGGCTTCCAATGTCTCTTTCATAAAGGTTATATTTGCACAGCTGTTACCACAGTAATGCAGAGCATCACCAGCACAGAGTCTGCTGTGTAAAAGCCTTTTTTTTATCTTGAGCGTAATAAATGACTGTACACGCCTTTCCATTGTAAGCCACTGTGGAGAAATCTATTCTTATAAATCCCGATTACAGCAGCAAATTGTGATTCTCACAATGACACATGTTGCTGTGTAAATGTATGATACTATCTGCGTTTATGTTAACCTTGAAATTGCGCAAATTGAAATAACGAAAATAAATTTGCTCAATAGAAACACGCCAGTTTCAAAAAAATTCTCCTTTTTCGAGAAAAAGTTTTGCCACTAGGACAAGGTGGTTTTTTGGCCGTATCTAAATTGGTTTATTTCGCAAAACTGCAATGGAAACACTTTTTCGCATCACACGAGTCACATGAACAACAACCAGATGTTGCCACTGGCGCAAACCATGAAGAAGATGACAGGAAATAGTTGGAGGATAATGGCGAGGCATGTTTTTAAAGGAGCAGTATTATATAAAATTGACCTTTTTGAGCTTTATACCTCTTTATAGCTTTACAACCCTCCCCCACAACTTACCCACGCAGCCCCTTCAGACTAGCCAGCTGCAATTAGCAAACATCTGGTGGAACTACACACCTATTGAGCTCATTATACTAGCTACTTCTCAGTTCAGTGCTGGTAAAAACGTTGTAAAATGGCTAGCTATTGTGACAACTTCCTAAAGGCAGAGTTTCAGAAAGAGCAGGATTTTCTTAAAGAGACAGAGGCCCAATTTCAACGTGATAAATTACAAAGTCAAATTTCTTTTAAGTCAATTTTGATATATACAGCATTTTTGTAACAACGGAAGGTAACATAGTTACTTGATTGAGCTATAAAATGATTCTGTGTGCCTGGGAAACACATAAGACTGCCCCTTTAATGACTTATCAGGTGAACAAGCTTATTTATGTGTGATTTTAATTGAATTTCTTATTTAATGGAAACACCGCAATAACGAAATTGTGTTGCTGTGAAACAGCGAAAATTATTATTTTATTAAAGCACAGAAGCAGGCAGCATTCATAGCTCCTTAACTTAGATGTTTGTGTAGTTAAACATAGTCAGCTGCCTTAGTTGTAGTGGTTTGGTATGCTGCAGAATGTGAAGATCTTGGAGAGTGAACTGTTCATTTCCAGTTTATGCTTTATCCCAGTAAAGGTCTAGAAATTTTTGCGGTCAGAATTTTCATCTTTTTCATCTGCAGCTCATAAAAAGAACATGCACTCTGACTTTAGAGTGGTTAAAGAGTGAAAAATACCTACTGTTTGTTTAAAGGCATGCAGATCAGATATAGCCAAGTCAGGTCTATGTGTTAGATGGAACCACACAGTCATTTTGTGGTTATCCTGTTTAGAGAGCCACTTGGAGCTTGGAGCATGGTACAAAGTCGTAAGGGAGCATATGGCTGCTGAGATCTGGATTCAGAGCCGTTGTTTTTTCCAAGCTTGTTTTATGCAACATAAAACCTGTGTTGGAATTTCACACCTTATTGCTTTTAGCTTTTATTTAATTGCCCACTATTCTTTGTTACAGACTTAAAAATAATTTCATAAACTGTCAATCTCGCAGCCAGAAGATAGAAATCAGATTAATTACTTTAAACAGATTTTCATAACACAAGAATCCATATAGTGTTTTTTGCAGATGATTTGATCAGATTTGTGTGTCGAGACAGTTCGAACATATGATCAGTATTTTAACCTCAGTATGTGCAACCAAAAGAAAAACATTCCTCTATTCAGGGTTGCTTTGTTGCTTTTTCATGAAATTCTCTGAAATTCATGTTTTTCAGTTGAAAAGCTAATGTGGTAGAGATGTATCAGCTGTTGTTATTGATTAACAAACAAGGAAAGATTTTATGTTTTCACAGTAGAAATATGGTTTACTTTGGTAATATTTCCTTAAAACAACTCTAAAATTTAAGTTTTCTAAATGTCTTTGCCTGCAGTATTAGCAGTTAGCACATGGCAAGTTAACGACAAGATTAATAGCCCCCTATGAAAATGTCATAGTTATTAAAGTATTTCTGAACTGCTGTTAAACAGAGCAAATAATTTTAACACAGTTTTTTAAGACACTTTTAAAGTTTATTTTAGATGCTTACATGTTTTACTTTGCACTCAGAAATAGCATTTTTGCTCAAAACTGAAAATTATCTGTGTTTAAATTATTATCCTACTGATGTGATTAGACATTTGCATATTCCTTTTTGTGGATAACAGCCTCCAGTCTTTGTTGAAATTTTCAACAATCTCAGACATGTCCCCAGATGAATTCCAGCTCGTCCTTCTTTGGCAAAATCATTTTAGCTTGTTCAGAGGTCTTCTGGCACAGACTTTCATCTTTAGTTCACCCCACAGATTTTCAATGAGATTTAAGTACAGGGCATCAGTAAGTTTGACTTTGGTAAATGTATTTACTTTTCTAGTCATACTGACCAACCAAAGCACTTTACAACAGAGCCACATTCATATACCATTAAACAGATCTTGGCAAAGTGGGATTAAACCCACAACCTTCCAATTGTAAGATGACTACACTACCCACTGAGCCACAGTCAACCTACTTATGCTACTGGTGGGGGCTCCTCACCAGCAGTTACATATGTTTTGGGCCATTGTCCTGTTGGATGACAAGGCGAAGACCCAGTTTTGCTGCTAACTTTTTTAGATTGTCTTTCAATATATTCACATCTCCTTCTTTCTTTATGATTCTCTCTACCTTGACAAGACTCCCAGTTCTAAATGTTATGACAGCACCACAATGTTTCACTGTGGCTGTGATATTATTTGGGTTATAGGTCTCTTCCTTCTTTCTTCTAATATAAGCTTTGTCTCTGCAGCCATAAAGCTCTAGTTTTGTCTCATCAGACTGAAGGACGTGTTTCCAGCATTCAGAATCAATCAGGCTGTCCTTAGCATACTTTAGTTTGACTGGAAGGTCTGTCTTATGCAGAAGTGAAGTTTTTCTTGGTCTGCAACCTTAAAACCCATTCCTGTACAGAGCTATAGTGATTGTCATCTTTGAGACTACAATTCTCGACTTGGCTCAGTCACTCATCTTGGCAGTTTTGTGGTCTTTGGAGACAACTCTCACTAGTTCTCTTTCCAGCATATTTCCAGAGTCTTTTGCTCCCTATTTCTGCCAGGCTTGTTCTGTTCTCTGTGGCTCTCCTCTGAATTTATTGTTGATACTTCTCACTCCAGTTCTTGAGACTTGAAAATGGTCTGATTGTTTTATTTATCCTTCCACTACTTTGTGAGTATCAACAATTTGTTTTAAGTTTAAACTGATTTCTTTTTTTTTTTTCTTTTTTTTTTTTTTTACCACAATGCTTTCTAAGTTTGTATAGTATGTTTTAACTGTGAGAAAATCCTTAATTTTAACTGGATTTTACAAGCTTTAAGGATTACAAAGTTCTCAGTGCTCAACTGGGGTTTGTGCTACTGCTCGAAAGAAAACGTCAATCCTTAAAGGGGGTTAATATTTTTAACCTTGGTAGTTTGATTTTTTTTGTGGAGTAATTTCATTTTTGTGTGCAAAGTAAAATAATGTAAGCATCCAAAATAAAGCTGGGATGTTTGAAAACTCTGTGTTAAAAATCATTTGCTCTGTTTGATAACACTTAGGAAATACTCTTTAATGAATGACATGTTTAAAGGGGGTAATGATTTTTTTTTTCTCAGTTGTATCTCTAATGGTAATGTTTTTCCAGTGTTTCTGTCCACAGACTATTATTTTTTCATACAAGGATCATAAGTACTAGCACCATAGGTTTTGGTGGGTTATGTTAGAATTAAGGCAAATACTTGTTGCAAAAAACACGTTTGTTTGGATTTGCAGAATAAACCATCATGAATCTGGTTTGCAGACAAAATTTTTTATGCCTCTTGAAGTCAGTTTATATTTGCTAGGGATGCACGATAACTTTTTTTTGAAAGCGATAAGATAACTGATAGTTTTCTCATTCCAAAGCTCGATAACCACTAATAACTGATAACATACCTGGAAATAAGAAAGGCTAGTAGTGAGCAATAATATAAGGCTGTGACATCAATACTCTAAACAAGACTAAAGACAGCTGACATCTTAAAAGAAGATTTAACATTTTGAAATGAAAAACTATTAATCCAACATTTGACAAAATATTTCAACAGAAACCATATCCCAAATAAATAAACAGCTATTTAAATAAGGTTCATTACTTACTGATATAAAAGATAAAACAAGGTCTCTCGAATAGATGCAGTATTGAGAATAAATACAAACTGAAAAAATGCATTCAACACGTTCTGAATCAAAATACTCTGTCAAAGCGATAGTTGTGTTTAAGGTGACTGATCAGATTTGATGTGTTAAAGGTCTTGCTGTTTTTCCTCCTTGCGGAACTTTCTTTAAGCATTTGTTACACAAAGCCAGCGTATTGTCTCCCTCTGACACCGAAGCCTTGATGTTCCCTGTTTACTGACAAGCTGGGCTGCATTCACACGGTGTTGGAAGTTCCCAGTTTGGGAGTCGATCTGACCTTTTGTTTTTATATTTCTGTTTGCATGTAACACCCTGAGGTAATTGATATATTATTTTTATTTAAAACTATTATTATTAAAATTATGACTCAGTAGTTTTCTCACGTGAAGTAATTTTAAAATGATTATTTCTCAGTAGAGTTGTTTTCTCCAATTATATTTGAACTCCGTGCAGGTCTCATGCAGTAGTGGGAGCGCTTGATTTAAAAAAAAAAAAACAAAAACAAAAAAAAAAACACCCTGATCACCGAACATGTTATCTGTGGTATTTGTTATAATATCAGGCCGATAAGAATGATGGCATCATTTGTTGTTATGGGGCCGATAGTTATCGTGCCCCCCTAAAATTGTCCAATAAATGACCTGGCAGTCAAAAATGATTGATTAGAATTTTCTTACTTTTGGGTGGTACAATAATATGTAATCAATATGGCACAAATGTTTCATAGCGCTGCAGTCTCAGTTAGGGGTTTAGCTTTTCACTCACTGCATTGCCATTAGTTTACTCTCTGGACTCCTCTAAGCAGTGCTGTGCTTTGCCCAAACAATTGGACATTGTGGCAAGTGGCTATGGGGAAGGGCTTCTGCATGACTGGATTTGATTGGATAACACAGGAATGCTGGGGCATGCTGTGGCACCATCATCTGTCTTGGCCTAATTAAAAGTTAAAACTGCTGCTGGTTAAGTAATGGCTTTAAAATACGGGAGTGGTTTATGTGCTGGCATGGGATCTGGGTTGGAGGTGACTTTGTCTTGACAACCTGCTGTGGCCACACTACAGCCCCTCTTAAGACAAATCATTGAAGTTCTTCATAAAAAAAAAGAAGATTTGAGCTAAAATAAGAGATCCAATCCAACAAAGAGCATCAATAAATTGTATTTGTTGGTTTTTCAGTAAATGAATAGGTTAAAAAAAAAATTTGTTAACATAATGTCTTGTGTGTGTTACAGCGTGGTTGTAAAATGTGGTTTCTTTGCGCTTTGCAATTATCGTACTAGCTAAAGTCTCACAAGCATCTGTGCAGACAAAATCAGGGACTTGATGGAAAAATTCTCTGATTGCCAGACATCTGTTCAGCTTCACCAGCGACTTGAACTGTGGTCTGACCACTGTGGGGCACAAGCAGAGGAAACACCCCCATCTGGTTGCTATCATTTTGTTTAAACACAAGAAAATGTTCTTCTTTGTCAGTGTGACATCACCAAAGACAAACTGAGTTCATTTGCTTGAGTTTTTGTTGTGTCTAATAAATTACCTCAAGAAAAGATGGTGACTAAAGAGTTGTATCCTTTGTTTAGCAGTAGCTATGCTTATAGTTTAGAATCTATTTTCAGCTGCTAATTTTAGCTGTATGAGTAAAACATGCTAAAAGTTGCCGTTAGACTTGTGGTATATAATTTAAATCAACATGTTTGTTTCCATCCCATTTCAGGCTACTAAATAGACTTTAGCTTTTATTATAAACAGTTCTGGCTTTGACAGAACTTCTGGGATGAATGTAAGCCATTTCTTTCAGTCCAAACAAAATATGAAATGTTTCGTGAGTTATTTGCTTTTCCCTCACCTTCCAGCTTCCAAATTAGCCTCATCCCGCTTCTGTCCTCTGCAGATAATGTCTAAATCTAAATGAAAGAGGTTGCAATATCAGATCTGTTGGACATAAGAAAAGATTTGTCCATGCTTCTGAATGTTTTTATTTTTAACAGTGGGTCTTTACATTTGCTCTGACTGAACACGCCATTAGATGGTTTTTCAGGGCTGTCAAACCATGTGCTGACCTGGAAGTTAATTTGGTAGAAAAATAAAGCATTATTATAAAGTCCTTTTTATGTTACAGTGGAGTGGAATGGTAAGACAGAATCTATGCATGCAGGGAGGGATGTATTAGGCTTGTTGTGACACGTAGAGAACAAACATCCTACAGCTCAAGTCAAAGCCTCTTGAACCTTGACACTTTATCTGAATGATTGCAGCATTTTTCTTACATCCTCAGGCATAGTGAGCCTCTTCAGTAATGTTGTTTTTTTCACCTAGCATGATGTGATCAATCATATTTTTTTTCTATGTGGGCCTAGCAATGACAGTCTCCACACTTTATACCAAGCTGTATTGACTTTTTTTGGGATCAACCCCAGTCTAGTTGCTTGCGCTGGTGTCATCTGGATACAATTCAGCATGAGGAATACGGGGACAACACATTTGTTGATAACACAAGGCTTGAGTTTTTGTGATGTTTGCTTTCTGAACTTTGGTATGATAAATACCTATCTTTGTTTTGCTGTACTGTGCAAAAAGTATGCATACATTTTTCAACTTTCATGTTTTATTGGATAACCACAAACATCACATGATATTTTGGGGGATCTTACATAATAGACCAACACAGAGTAGAGTTTGACTGTGATATGAAACAAAAATGATGCATAGCCTCTCAACTTTTTTTACAATTAACATTTTGAATAAGTGATTTATGAAACAACCTTTTGCTACAATTTAGATTAAATGTCATACAGCTGGGTCGTGCTTCACAAAATATTGTGAAATGATCTTTATCACAATTTCACTGTACGCAACATAAATAGTGTAAAGAACTGCTTGGACTGGAGTAAATATTAGCTAAGTACCATGTGTTTGAGCTCTCTGTGCTAGTAAAATATTTGGTGATGCTTGGTATTTAATGCAGAATAAAATGAAGGCTATTAAGAAACTACAAGCTATTAAGAAACTACCTGTTATATATGTTTACAATACACCCAAAGCAGAAAGACATTCACACTAAGTGGTTATTTATTGCGAGTCATATCGTTATTATGAGATTTACCTGTATACCATGTTTTCCTTATGTCGTTTAGCCCTACAGGTATAGTCAGTTCACTACATAGGTGACTTTTGATGGCACTGGATTTTAGTGCCAAATGCTATAGTTATGCACTAGCTTGTGTTAATTAATCACATAAGATTGCAAAAAATTAGAAGTTTGTGGTTGTAATGTGACAAAATATGACAACGTTCAAAGTGTATGAAGACTTTTGCAACAAACTTATTTTTCAGTGGATCTAGTTTTTCTTTGGCATCAAGCATGTCTTATTTCTCAGTAATTCACTGATGTTTTTTCTCTGTGGAAACAAAACCTTCTGCTGGTGTTTTGTTTCTGATTGTTTTGTGGTGTTTGGGATTTGTTTTTTGGGTGTTTTTTTTAGTGTTTGGGCAGAGGGTGTTTTCTGTACTGGCTAATGGCTGTATGTAGCTTCAAGAGACTATAAAAATGTGGCATTCAATTAAAATCAAAAGCAGACAGTTATATTGAAAAATGCTTTATTTTTTCAGGATTTACTGCTTTGTTATGCGACTGGAGGCATTCTATTTCTGAATTCCTCAATTTTGCTGTTGTTACTCAGCTGTGTTTGTCAGCAAAGGAGCTCTCAGTGGAGTTCCTGTCCTTCTGTCTAGAAAACGGCAGATAAATGCCTGATATCTTGCTTGGTGACTAATTTAAGATTTCCAAACAATGTGAATTCAAAAACTGCATCCTTTTTTTTCACAAAATCAAACCATTTAGTAAACTAGTCTTTTGGGCTTCATTTTCAGCAGATGTGGTGTTATTTTCAGGTGAGAATCACTCATTTTCTGAGGACAGTTTGTTTGCCTTTTTGACCCCACAGCTGTTTCCTGAAAATTTTAATTAGAAGTGTTGATTGTTTATCCAGCCTCACTCTGCCTTCATCAGCCTGCATGCCGAGAGCTCTCACAGGTTTTCTGGAGAAAATAAGGTCCTCTGTGGGACTGCTGACATGTGTTACTTTTATCTTGTGTGTTACACTGGTACCAGAGTGTTAAAGAGACTCAGCTTGCTTCAAATATTTCCTACATGGAAAGGCCTTGGTTTTTTTTAGCCTGCTTGGCATTATAAATATTCCCTGAAGAGGTTTTATTTTCTCTACATAAAGAGTGAACAGTGCTACCCTCTAAATCTGAAGTTTAACAGCTGGCATGGATACTCTTTTCTTGCTCGAATATGTGCACCATTTCTCCCCGTGTCCTCCCCGTGATGTACGCCTGCCAAAGGATAATTCATCACAACAGAGGTGCGTAATGCCAGGATTTCCAGCTATTTTCCTCTATTGTTCCATTTTTTCATGACCCCCTTGTCTCTGTCTTTAGCCTTCAACATCACCCTGAGAGGGTTTCCCTTTCATGTAGTCTAACACCTTTTCAGAAGATAAGATTGAGTAGCTTTTATGAGCTCATGTTGATCTGACCCCTGGCTGACTCTGACCCCACAGTCACTACACATCTGGATCAGATCTCTGAATTGCAGCTAATAGCAGTGAGCTAGGGAGAAAGAACCATTGGCAGGATTGCCTACTCTGTCAAAGCCAGTAAAAGTGAAGGTAAGGTTGATTTTAGTCATATTTTTCATAATTATATAATTATGTCAAGCTATGTATCTTTTTTTGAATTATCCGACTTAATTGTGTGCTTGATAACCTTAAGCTTTCAGTTGATGCTTAAATACTTATTTATTTATTTGTGTATATATATATATATATATATATATATATATATATATATATATATATATATATATATATATATATATATATATATATATATATATATCAGCATTTTCCATTTGAAGTCTTCCTGGGATCCGTCCTAGGCTGCGTTCACACTGCAGGTCTTAATGCTCAAGTCTAATTTTTTTGTGAAATCCGATTGTTTTTTTTTTTTTTTTTTTTTTTTTTTTTTTCACATAGTCGTTCACATTTCCAAATATAAACGACTTGTATGTGATCTCCTGTTTGAACTACAAACAACCTAAAAGTGTCTCGCAGTAGAGACAGTGACGTCACACGTAGCAACCTCAGTGTTTGTGTAAGTAAACATGGATGGTAACGGTGGAGCATATCTTCCAGTTTTAAAGTTGTTGTCAACTGGAGCCAGCACATTAACAACTCTTTCCACTGACTGCTCTCCTCATTGTCGTCCAAGGTTGTTGTTTTTCTTCCTGTTTCTGTGTATCAGGAGGCAGAATAGTGACGATTGTCGAGTATCAATGACATACAGGTCGGATGAATGCTACCTGACCGTACAGACACAGGTCACATTTGAAAAGCTCAGATATAGGATCACATATCCAAGTGGCCTGGGTCGCACTGGTAAAAATCAGATCTGTGTTGTTCAGACTGTCATGAAAAGATCAGATACAGGTCTCATAAGGTCGCAAAAAAACCCGGATTTGGAGCACTTCAGGCTGCACACTTCAGTGTGAGCGTCGACTTAGTTTCATGTGTTGTTGGACTCCTAAAATGTGACTGAGTTTTGTTTGACGCCAGTAAGATTTGATGATTAAACAGGACAATACAGGCCATGTGTTCATGTTTGTGTCCATGTCCCTTCATATAATTATCCTGAGCCAAATGTCCTTAAAGAACATTTGTGCTGATTTTTGGACCTCTTTGGAGAAGCAAGGATGTAACATCTGCCAAACATTAAAATTAGTTAAACTCAGCATCATGTCCTTTTGGCTCTGCCCTTGTTTACAAATGAGTAATGATGTGATCATTGGAGCAAAAACAGATAAAAAGAATAACTCACTTTATATCTGGGTTATGAGTATTTTGGGGTTAGCCATTCAGAGGTAGACCTGCTAATATGCTTTGGAAAAAAGATGAGTGGGACAAAATTCCTCCATGTGTAAAAGACTCCTTAATACTCATCAAAAACCCTTGACAGCAGGTGATTCACAACCAAGTGTTAGATTTTAAAAGGCGATTATTTTTTTTTTTTTACATAAGCCACTTTGGTTTGGACGTTTTTCCTTTTTAATAAATGAAATTATCATTGAAAACTGCATTTCATATTATTTCATATTATCTTTCTCTGGTAATAAAATTAATTTGATCTGAAAAAAAAAGAAAAAAAAAAGAAAATCAGAACAAATCTGTAACGGGTAAATATTTTTTCATGACTGTCTATAGAATCGTACAATGTAAACCTCTGAGGACAGAATATTTGTATTTCTTCACAGATGTTGCTACATGCATGCTCGGTATGAGGGATTGCTGTAAAGTCAACGACACAATGCCATGCGGTTGTTATATGCTCATCTAGGAGGAGTGAATGCTGGAAGTCAACAACTCGATGCAATCTGCTGGGTTTCCTTTGAAACTTTTTGAACTTCTTTGAATAATTAGTTGAGCTTACTGTGCTGTTTGATTTCTAGGATCAACTGGAATGTATGTATGACTGAATTATTTGGGGGGGGGTTGCTTGTTGGTAAAGTGTCTCGGGACGACATTTGTTGTGAATTGGTGCTATATAAATAAACTGAATTGAATTGAATAGATCTGTTTTGTAACATGTTTGGTGTTTATGTTTTTGAGATGGTATACTGTAAGACTTATACCCAACAGTTTTATTGCAGACTCTGAAGTTGCACCATCTAACTCTGTAAGAGCTCCTCCTAAAGCCAGACACTTATTAGGGTCATTGTTTTTGTTTGTTTTGTATACGGAAGATATAAGCATGAATATGACGCAACACTCAGATGGTAAGTAAACGATTTAAAAACACATCATAAATCCTCTGTCACAGTACCATCTACATTAGTGTAAACAACATAATTTATAACGTATACACTTCAGCCATATAAATTAAACATCTCTTATCCATAGGAGATGTTACAATTCCTCTTACCGATTTAGAAATGGCTAATATCTAATAACTGATGAATAAAAGCTTTACAGCAAAAAGACCCATCAGTAAGCAAAACTACATATTCTACAAAAAAATAATTGTTCATATTTAAAATTGCAGCCACTCCTTGGTACGATGTTTAGCACTGTTGCCCTGTAGCAAGCAGGTTGTGGGTTTGAATCCTAGCCCAGATTTCTCCATGGAGCTTGAATATTCTCCCCATGCATAAATGGGTTTTCTACAGGTACTACAGTTTCCTCACACAGTCCAAAAACATTAACTGCTCTCTAACAATTGTTGTCAGGTATTGTGTGTGGGTGCACATGGTTGGTTGTCCCGTATTTCCTTATGATGGACTGGTGCCCAGGGTGTACTTGTCTCTCATCCAATGACCACTGGAAATAGGCACCAGCCCCACAGAGACCCTGCAAGGAGAAGTATAGATGATGCATGTATGTTTGAAATAGCTGTTTTACTGTTCATAATAGTTTTCAAGGGTTTCTTATTCTTAATTACTGTATTCTAGTATAAATGCCTTATGTGTTTTTTCTATGTGAAAGGTTTTACCATCTGACACTATGAACTGCTTAAAATTTTATGTGACTTACTAAACAGTTTGAACCCTGATCAAACCCACTAAAACTGCCAGATGTTGTGAGACATCCAGGTTGTAGTTTTCTTTCCCAGCACTGTCTTACTGCTGTTTTCTGCTTGCATCTTTATTCAGTTCTGTCACTCTGTTTAGCATAGTCATTAAAGTTAACATTTGCAGGTCTGAAACATCCGTATCTTAGTGACAGAAACCAGTGAGAGACTCACCTTCCCCCCCGTAGAAGAATGTAAACCTTTTTAGCGCCTGTTGCAGTGTAGAAAGAAAACAGCTTCAGGGCTGCAACCTGGATTGCATGTTATCAGTGGAAGAGAATGCAATACTGTTGTTTTCATGGATGTCTACATCCAGATGTAATCAGTCGACCTGTTCTAACAGAGAGATGCCAGGAAATAAATGTTTCCTCCTGCTGTAATCATAAACAACTTGACAAAACTGAGTTCTCAGAGGTAATTCACTCTGCAGTAAGTAAACTTCACAGACTGTTTGGCATTTATGCTGAGGACTAAGAATGTCTGTTTTCTGTAACATGTTGGGAGGTTTGCAGTACCTAATTGTTATTCCTTCGAAACTGCTTATGGTTCTGTTTATCTAAAGCAAATGGAAAAAAAAAAAAGTTTTCATTCCTATAACAGATTGGGAATGAAACATGTTGAGACAAAAGTATCTCAAAGTTTGGGTTCTTTTAGCCAGCATGAGATCCAATAATCTTCTTAAAATGAGACTTATAAAATAAACTTGTTTTTTTTTTATAAATATGTTTCTTTAAGTTCTTACTAATCCTATGTAAATAAGCTACAGCTTAGTTAATTAGGATGAGGATTAATAACTGATGTTGTTTTACAAATGTTAGTATAATTCAGTCATAAAGCTGTACTTAAAAGATGTATGGTTGTAAAAGAGTCCAAACACCTTTTGGTTTGATAGTTTTTTTTATCCTCATTGCAATAACTTGCAAGCTCAATTAAACAGTAATGGAAACATAAAGACAATCCCAGTAAAAGTAATCTTTCACAGTGCTTAACAGTTAGGAATGTGAAGGTGACACCATTAACATGAAGAAACATTAGCTAGATCTGTCAGAACAGATTTTTTTTTTTTTTTTATTATTTTTTTTTCAAACTGAGCCAGTGTGATGTAAAGTCAAGTTGAAGTTATAAAATTAACTTGTAAAATGTTTGAAACATGGTGTGCTGGAAAACCTATAAGTATTGCACTATAATGACAACAGTAAAATATAGGATTTCATCAAATGATTGACAGAATTATGTTTATAACTATGAAATGATTTATACCTTTGTGACTTCGGTCCTTCTGTCAGGATCACAATTTCCCCCATACTTAGACTAGACCCCAGAGTTGGACAGACATAATCACCATCTACTCTCTGGGGACTCAAAAATGAATCTGAACAAGGTCCAAAGCATTCCAAGTATTTAATAAAAAGACGAATTTTACTGCAGACTACATGCAGATATTTCTGTCTTTACGATGCTTTTTTAAGCCAGTTTGGCAAAGCACAGGCAAGGTTCATGGGTCAGGATGCAAAACTGCTTCTTTGAGAAACAGCAGCTATAGAGAACATCAGGCTTTATTGACCTGCCAGTTTGGATTTCCTTTCTAAAGACTGTAAATTAAACACATTTGTGTATTTCTTTTTATTCAAAATATCTCACTAACCTTGACCATAAAAAAGGAGCCTCATGTTATTTGATAAAAGCTGTAGTTTTGAATCCAAGTTAAAGGGTTTAAATTCTTACTCAACTGTAACATCATCATTCATGTATCGTAGTCTCTGTGCTTTTTGACTATTTCTTGAACTCAGAAAAGTACATTAAAGAGCAGGCTCTATTATGTACTTTTCAAATTGCATGTGTTTATTAAGCTCCTGAAAAAAATTATTTTATCTTCTGTATTTGACCTGATGACAAGAAGAGCATCAACTTGCACATAAGAACAACATTTAAATATCAGTTGTCTCCATGGGTGGAGGAGCACTCCTGGTTGCTGAGTCAAAACTGAACAGACCCTCATTTAGCCTTGGCTTCCTCAGAAAACTGAATGCTTTTTCCGTGGAGCATTTATGTGCTGACGTATAAAAATCCACAGATATTTCCTTTCATGTCGCTTTATTGGTCAACCTCAAATTCTTGTAAAGTAAAGCAGATGTTTGCTTTTACAAATCTATATAAAGCTGTGCATGGTAGTCAAAGTGGTCTTTGTTAATTATAAGCCTCTGAAAAATCCTGCATGTTCATGCCACAGCACATGTTTGTTGGAGGTTGATGTTCCTCGAAACAGCTGAAAGGAATAAAATAGTTCAGTAATTACCAAAAATCAGTTATTTAACTGTGGTCCACATAAAGTGATTTGGGTGCTACTAAATCTGACTGCCTGTTGAGGAATATGACCTTTTTGTGTTACTGTCTCCTTCCTAAAAAAGACTTTAAATTAATGGAGCTTAGCACAGGAGCTCACCTTGTGGCTCTGTTTCTAAGCAGCGGGAATACAAACAGAAGTGATGACTGGGTGGCTGCTCTGTGGGCTTCCTCTCTTCATCAAAAAGGAATTCTTTTAGATACTATGGGCTGAAAATTACATCTTTGAAACTGTGTCATCCATTGGAAATGAGCTGTTAATTCCCCCAGAGTTTGTAAGATGGATGAGAGAGTGGAACAGGACTTTTTATACAGTAGAGCTATTGTAATGCCTTGCACAAAATGTTTCATGAGATCATGTAGATGTTGAAGGGTACACAATTTGTCTTTTGTTAAACTTATTTGAAGTGGAAAAATCCTCTTTAGATGATGTTGTCTGAGGGGAGGTTTCATTTGCTTTGTGCCAGCAGGTTGTTGATTCCTCTCATTGATTATCTTTTATTTTTTTAATGATGTTCCAAGTAACTTTACGCCAGAGGTTCTTCATTGTAGTAAGTAGTCTATGCTCCCTGTCTCCTTACACTTTTACTCCTGTGTGGGCCTACGTTCCCAGCCATTATAAACACAGCCCTTTTGTGCTGCTACTTACCGGTTGCCGTGTGGTTGTCACTAACACGTGGGCATGTTGTAGTCTGAGTGAAGTCTTGGCCATTCATACATTCCATGCCTCTGCAGTACTGTCTGGCTGTGGTTGATTGAAGAGGCGGTGAGGTTTTGGTGCTCCAGTAGGAAGCTTCGGCTTAGGCTGCAAATGTGGTATGATGGACATGGCCAAGAGGTTCTGTAATGGGATCCACAAGCACTTTCTTGACCTCAGAAATCATATGGTTGACAGTGCAGGATAAGCTGATGTAAATTAGTAATATTTGCATAGTTCAATTCAGTTTAATTACAAAGTACTGTGGAAGAAAAATAGAATTAGTTTATATGCAGAAAGATTTACTGTAATCAAGCCAGTCATACAGAAATATTAAAATTTAATCCCATACATTCCAGTTAATTCCTACTTAAAATACCCTGCTGTCAAATTGAGTTTATAATAGCAGTTGGTAAAAAGTTGTCTATCTTCTGTAAGGAAGCCCAGCTTATTGCACTGAGTCATTGACTTAGCAGCAAACCATCATCTTGAGGATGCACGCCAAGAGAAGGGAAATTACCAGCTCCTTCTTAATAGGAAAAAACCTTCAGCAGAACTCAGCTTGTTGTAAGTGGCAACCTATTGCAACGTACTGGGGTCAAGAAGACAAAACAGACACACAAACAATCTTTGGGATGAAAAGGAGAATACACGTACCAGTAGCTCCTCCAGTGGCTTTGGCTAGGAACGAAATGAGGTTAAAAAAGAAAGACATGACCACTGTGTCATTGACCTCTGTAGACCTTTTACAATAGGCAGTTATAAGCATTCTTGGAGGGGGGTCCCAAGTATTTGCAGATTTTAGCTATTTGGCTGTGGTCCCAAACCCCCATGAATACCAGGAGTTCACTGTGGTTGAACTGATGGCTTCCCCCAGGAAGGTGATGTGATTAAACACAGAAACACTGGGTCAGGCATAGTGTAGAGAAGAAAAAAAAGGGACAGTATAAAGTTAATTGCAGCAATTATTGCAGAAAATGCACACATGGAGAGTAGTTGGAGGAAAGAAAACAGACTAAAGAAAACTGTTCGGTGTGTCCTCCAGCATGCTAAGCCTGTCCTATCACTGCATAATTACAGAACTTTAAAACAGAATAAAATTTGAATGCTATTTAAAAGAAAGTCTAATTAAGATAGGAAAACTTGAGTGACAAACCAGAAATGAAAGACAATCCAGGGGAGAACCTATATAGTTGTAAAAAAAAAAAAAAAAAAAAAAAAAAAAAAAAAGTCATCACTAGATATTTTGTCACACTAAACTATTTCAGATCATCAAACGAATACCAACAGTACCTATTATTAAAAACTGTCTTACAACCTTCGATTATTATCCTAAAAGTTGTGAAATAAATATGTTTGATGGTAATTTATAGTTTACATAGAGAACCCAGACTGCAAACATCAATATTTATTATGTTTTTTACATAACATATTGAAACTGGAATTGCTTGTCTGAATAATTAAGCCTTTAATACATGCAGCTGCTGGTGTTAATAGTGTGGTTGCGAATTCCCAAGACCAACCCCATCCCAGTGTTTCTGTGTAGTAAAGGTTGTCTTTTGAGATCTTTTTACTTACTTCATGTTCAGAGCTGGCTCAAGCTATTTTTGTGCTCTAGGCAAACCCAAGAACTGACTAATCTTTTCACCCTAAAATGTAAAATGTATGAAAAGAATTGTGTGAATTATTCATTCCTTCATCCTTGAACTCCTCTCACCACTGCTCAGGGTTCTTCATGATGCTAACACACACATGGAGGAGTCACAGCTGTGTATGCTAAACTGTGCCAATAATGAGTGCTCTGTTCAATCTCACAGTGTGGAAAACATTAGAGCATTTAAAAATGAGTAGCTATCCTCCAAACCCCCCAATTTAAAAAGGCAAAATACATGCTTGAACTGTCCTTGAGATTGTTATCAGGCTGCCTTTTTTCTGTCAGAGCCAGCACTCACAGCTGTGATGGCTTAGTGCTGAAATTTACACCCAAAACAATCCTTCATCCTGAGTTATCCTGAAGATTTTGGGAAGACGACAGGGGATGTTATTAACTGCCTCACAAGCAGCTTAATCCAACACTTGTGGCATGTAAGTGTGGGCACATTCCTCTGTAGACTGCAGTGAAAGTTAGAACAAACACCAGCCTCCTCCTGCTCTGTAATTTAGCTATTTTCTTCTGGTTTTGTAAATTCGATGTTTTTATGCTGTGAGGACCTGCATGCTGTTCCTTCTCTATCTCCTCAGGCTAAAATAGTCATCATACCAGACAGTTTTTCCACTGATGTAATGGCAAAAAATATGTAGCTCAGGGGTTATGGCTGATTATTTTATTTCTGACTGTTGCTCTTCCTTTTAATACCACAAATAATATAAATCATAGCTTTTCCCAGCGTTGCGGTGAACAGTATAAGTGAATAAAAAGAGGTGGCATGTTTTCAGTGAGCAGATAATCACTATAACTAGAACAGCAGTTGTGGCTCATGGCTGCGTTGTTGGATAAACTTTCACGTCTTTGTCCTAAGTGAACAGCGACAGGAAGACGACATGAAAAAAGCTGATTTCTTTCTCAGGGCTCAGTATGAGTCAGCTATGATCAGGGAGGAAAAGAGGTCAGCCACCACTTGTGGACACATGTTTGGATCCGCCCCCACACACACATTAATAACGATGATCTAACCTTGTATTTACACAAATAGCTATATATCTTAAATTCTCACACAGAAGTAGTTCCACTTTGCCATCCTGAAAAAAACAAATGTTATTAATTATGTTGGTCAAGCGATTCTTAAAACTTTGTTTAGAAAGGTCTGGTGTTGTTTTTCCCCTCCCAGATTGTCAGGGATTTCCTTTCCCTCCCCGGGGGCATCCTGTTATCTGAGCTGTGACTCCATGATAAAAGACCTAATTTCAATGACAGGACCTTTTTCTTTCTTCCTTCTGGATTGCTAAAAATGATTAATGAAGGTAACATTTCCAATCTGAAACTCCATGTTTAGTTACAATAAGCAGCATTGACCAAGTAAATTGTAAACTGTTAAAGGGGCAGTATTATGTAAAATTGACTTTTTTGAGCTATCCATCATGTTATAATGTTATTCTCTCATCAAAAACATACTTGGAGTGTTGCGTTGATTCGTTCAGGTGTGTTTGAGAAATCCTTTAATCTCCCATGGCAGCCATTCAGGGATGCAAAATGCCTGGATAGACCTAGCTCCACCTTTGAGACCCCGCTCCTTCTTGGAGCTGCAGTTTTTAAGCTTCTGAGCTTCCGCCTCACAGATCACCCTTCCCCAGTGACTTCCCCACTCAGCTTCTTCAGATTAGCTATCAGCAATTAGCAAACACCTGGTGGAACTACACATCTGCTGAGCTCATTATACAAGCTACTTCTCAGTGAAACGCTGATAAAAACGTGGCTAAAGGGGTTAATAGACAAGCAATGTTGTGATGACTTCTTGAAAGTGGAGTTTTAAAAAGAGCAGGAGGTTTTAAAGAGACAGAATCCAAATTTCAAGGTGTTAAATTATGAAGTCAAATTTCTTTTAAGTCATATTTGATATATACAGCATTTTTATAACAACTGAAGGTAACATAGTTACTTGATTGTGCTATAAAATGTCACTATGTGCCTGGAAAATACATAATACTGCCCCGTTAAATCATTTATAGGAAACAGATCAATCTATCTGGTCTATGACTTTAGCAGCTGTGAGTGGGATGACTTGAACCCAAACAAGAGGAAACTTTTTTGTAAGTAAATTAATGTAACAGCCTTTGAAACATTTCTCTGGGAAGAAAAAGAATCTAAAAGGAGGACTGTATAAAAGTTTACCACTCAAAATCAGGTTAGTTTTGCTTTTTTGTGGATACCAGTCTAACTAAAATAAGATCTAATGTAATTTTGAGAATATTGAATGATTTTGTGACCACAGTTGAAGTCAATAACATTCCTGTAAAATAAGTAGTAAAAGTTGAATGGACTTCATTGTCTTCATATATGTTTGCATATATGTTTTGGGAAGCGTAATTTCACTCCTTCACCTATTCATAATTAGCAGTTTTGATTGTTTAAGCCCAGTCTAATTTTTTTACCCAAATGGGGATTAGATCTAAAATGAAAAAAAAAAAATGTAATCTGCTTTATTGCAGAAGCATACCTCCCTCACCCCCCCCCAAAAAAAAATAAATAAATAAATTAGACAAAATCCAACTGTTAACTTCAATGCTATCCCTACATCCCTCAATTCCCTTTACAGTTTATCTAAAATAAATGTACATCTGAGATAGGTGCAGTTGGCTTACACTACTTGCCTTAAAAAGCCCCCATCCCTTATAAACAGACACTTTAGATGCTGGGTTGGGTCAGGCTTCTGTTGCATATTTAATAAGCCTGCAATATGTACAGTACACAGAAAGCCAAACAAGAATGCATGATATAAAGTTGTGTTAATCTACTTATTATATTGTAAATACAGGAGTAGATAGTTTAGCCTGTTGAGAAATGTACATATTTTGTTTTGCCTTTTGCTTATACAAGCGTTTGTTCTTTTTACATGTTCTCGTTTCCTCTTTTTACTTTACTGTATGATTTCTCCCTCATTATGCAAAGGAGGAGGGCTGCCTTCTTGGTCCAGCTCCTCTACTATTGGTCAGCTGAAAACTTACCGCCTTCCAACTTGTCCAGACTATTTGCAGCTTCCCTTAACAACTCTGACACAGACCGTCTTTCCACTCCTTCCATAACTATACTTTGGTTGCTAAACTGAAGCCAAAGGCGCAGGCATGCACTATCGATCTGCACATGGATACTGCTCCTTCCTGGTTATTGACCAATAGTAGAGGAACTGGACCAAGAAGGCAGGCCTCCTCGTTTGGATAATGAGGTAGAAATGCAAACAGTAAAGTAAAAAGAGGAGATGAGGAAATGTAAAATGAACAAACACTTGTATAAGGAAAAGGAAAAAGAAAATATGTACATTTCCTGATGAAAACACAGGTGTAAGAAAAAGGAAAAACAAAATATGTACATTTCTGCTTTTATTTTTAATTATGTCAGTTTTGGTCCTCCATACACCACGATTAATTACATGTAGAGGAAACCCTGGATGGTGTTTAACATTGTAACAGTGGGTAATACTTCTCTATAAAGTCAGACCTTAGCTGAATATCTCTTTACCCTGTAGCTGCAACCTTACCTCTGTCTAATTAAACACCCTGACAACAGATTGCTCAAGTCTGCACTAAGTCATAAAAGGTTCCTTCAAAGAGTAATTCATGTGAACGTGTGCTATGATGTAAAGAGAAGGAATCTGGTTTTCCACCAGATTCCTTCTGGGTCAGCTGTGCCCTGTGGCCTTTTGTTAAAACAGGTGGGTGGAGTGAACTTTGACCTCTCTGGTGAACACATCACATTTTAATTACCTCTCCTCCCCAGAAATACTTACTGAGTCACATTCAAAATATACTACTAGAGCAGGAAATGTGATCAATCAGAAAGCCTTTGATTTATCTGTTATCTGTTAGTGTCAGGTTTATTTCCAATCAAGATCCGGATAGTTATTTAATTTTCTGTCTACAGTTGAAGCATAAAAAGGGAATCAGCTGCTTTCTTTGTAGTGCCAGATAAGAGTTTTGAAAATGATTGTGAGACTGAGTGACAAAATATTTTGTCCATTTATGAATCTGCAAAAACAAGTTGAATTTTTTTTTTTTTTTTTGTAAACACCCCACCCTTATGTGTCACACATTGTTTTGTTGATCTAACAAATCTTAGTTTTCCCTTACAATTTGCTTTTGTTATGTTGTTAGTGAAAAAAGAGTTGTATTGGCTGCTTATTCAAAGCATAATACTAAGTTTACGAAGTAGGAGTACAACTTTTTCTGCAGGTTTTGTCTGCACATGATTAACTGTAACTGCACTGAATTTTGTTACAAACTAAATTATTAATGAGTCATAAAGCAAAGTAAACAATATGCTACCATCAAGTCAAATATTTCTTTAGAAACAACTGATAAAGCTATGCATGTTTTAGATGATAGATTTTTAGAAAATTGCTGTAGCTTTCTTTACCAAGTTAACCCTACACTGGGAGTGTCTGGAACATCATTGGTGTTGAGTAAATTAAGAGCTGAGCTGCTTATGGAAAATTATGTGTTATTTACTGCGTATGCATGACATTGATTACAATGTGGTACCAGACTAAATCTATGCATTGGCAAATGTCTGAACTTTAATGAAAGCATCTGGCAATTTGGCACAAAATAAAATCCTTCTTTTGTCATCCCTAACTCGAGAGAATCAGAAGTTGCGCAATATTTTTTTTTTTTTATTTCAACAGTTTTCTGCCTTAAGAAACATAAAATGATCAAATGTTAGTAATAATAGTCTAATAATAAACCTTGAACGACCTGCAAACCCAAACTGCACGATTTAATGAAAAATTAAAACAATAGAAGCCAGTTAGCAAAGCTCCTGTTTTATAAATCTGTATTTGTAGTTAGGGTGTTCTGTTGGGCCCAAGATCTTACTAAGGAAGCAGCAACAGATTTTTTGTAATGATCCAATGTCTTATTCCAGTTCTCCTGAGTGCCATACCACTTCTTCACAGTTTATTTTCATTGCAGTAGACAGACCTGAAATGTGCACGTTTCAGTCGTCTGTTTGTGGATTTTCAGGTCACAGCCATCCAAATAGTGTCTCAAAATATTCCTTGTAAGTTTAATCTTCTTTAAGACCCAGAAGGAACCATATAAACTGTTTTTTGTGGCAGCTGGCGTTGTTTCCTGCTAGAGCAATAACTCTGGAAATAGGTATCTAAGTAGAGTCCAGTGCTGGAACTTTTAGAAGCCAACCATTTTAGATTATTTCGAGATATCGTGGGGAATGTGCTGTTACTTTCTGGGATTTTCTGCTCTTTTCTAAATGTGTCTCATTACAACTTTTAACACCAGCTGGTTGGGGGTGGGGGAGTTAGCACAGATGAGTGAACCACCTGATGCACACACTCATTTCTGATTGCACAGATGCCTAAACATGTACATGTTTGGTAAACCAGTGCAGGTGGGACATGTTAGAAAGTTGTAGCTCAACAAATATGCCCTCCTTCAGCCCACACACAACTCTTCAAGCTATCTGAGAGTAAATCTCTGCTTTAATTTAAACAAGTGATCTCAGCTCATGTTTGTGTTTCTTATAGTGCTCTTTGCAGGGTGCGGCCATGGTTTGATCGTATTGTAGACAGAGTGTTGATTTTAAGGCCTAACTCAGTGTGACCACTGGAGCACCCTTCTGCAGGAGGGCTGTGCTGCCACTGGAACTGAGGAGGGCTGATTGTTATCTTTCTAAGCGTTTCAGGGTGACTGCTGCTGAGGCATGAGCGCTGTCAGTCATTCAGTCACAAGAGAAGTTTTGGAAAAAAAATTAAAAGCAGTAGTTTTTTATTTTGCTAAGCCACTTAGATTTCATTGAAAAGTGAAACTCGCATAGATTCAGTACCTACAGAGTGATGTTTTCCAAGCATTTATTTCTGTTAATTTTGATCATTTGTGCTTAAAGCTTATGAAAACCCAAAATTCAGATTCTCAAAAAAGTGTTATTACATAAAATTACAAAAGGGGATTTTTAACAGGAATGTCAGCTATGCTCTGAATACTTGATCAGGGTTCCTTTTGCATGAATTACTGCATCAGTGCGCCGTGGCATGGAGTCAATAAGCCCGTGGTTCTGTGGAAGTGTTCAGGTTGCTTCAACAGTGACTTCCAGCTCGTCTGCATTGTTGGCCCTAATGTGTTTCATCTTCTGCCTATCTGTGGGGTTTCAGTCAGGTGAGTTAGCTGACCAATCAAGTACAGTGATACCAGGGTTATTAAAGCAGGTATTCATACTTTAGCAGTGGGGGCAGGTGCTGAAAATTAAATCAACGTGTCCATGAAGCCAATCACAATCCATGAAGCCAATCGCAATCACTGATAGAGATATTTTGAAAATGTGTTGCTAGTTTTACACTTGTGTAAGCTAATATTTATGTGTGTAATGATGTTGTTGACATATGGTTGTCCTGTATATTTTATTGACAGCTCTTAGCTCCATCCTTGACTGTTCTTAAGATTTATTTTCCTATCTTGACCTGCCAAGGGCTGCATGTGTGAAGTACCGAAAAGCTATAATCTGGTACAACGCATCCAATAGTGACATTTATGTTTAAGTTGTACATCGTCCCTTTTTAAATACAGTTAAAGTACAAGTGCTCTAAGATTTCCTGGTAGACACCAACAGATGACAAATGTTCTCCTGAGCCCTGGTTAGATGGTTCTGATGTTGCTTGTTCAGGAGTAGCTCAACACAAGTAACATGCCAGTTGTAGTTGATATCCAGGACATGTCTGTATGTGGCTCCAGCATCTGTCCAAACCATGTAAATCGTGCCCAAAGTCTTGAATGGGCTTTCTTCACAGTCCTCTCAAGGCTGTGATTTCACATTTTGCTTGTTTAGCTTTTTGTTCACACATTTTCTTTCTACTTTCTAATAATATGCTTGTATACAGCACTGTATAAACACCCAGCTTGTTTAGCAATGCCCTTTTGTCACATACCCTACTTGTGGATTGTGTTGATGACTGTCTGCTGGATAACTCTGATGTCAGCATGCTTCCTCATAACTGTGTAGGCCATAAAATGACATAGGATAAGTTATGTGTGTTGTTTTATGAGATACTGAACATTTCTGAGAAACTACACTTTCAGTTTTCAGTAGCTGTAAACCATAATTATTTTTAAAAAACCTTAAGCTATGTCACTCTGTGTGTAATGAAGCTAAACGAGTTTCACTTTTGAACTGAGTTATTGAAATGAATTAATAAATTCTTGAAGATATTGTAACCTTATGAGCTGTTCCTGTACGGTTCACAGATTAGTGATTATTAAATCCTTAATAAAATCCTTAATGATTTTATCTTGTTCTACTAACAGAGAAAATCAAATTAGGATTAGACTTTATGTCAGTAGTTTATGACTGATTAGCCTCTTTCAATCCTCCAGTCACAGAGATACTGATTTTCAGTGTTTTCAGTAATTGGGGAAAAAAAAAAAAAAAAAAAAAAAAAAAAAACGACTCAGACTTAAACTGAGATGGTTTCCATTAGTGTGCATCCACATTGTCAGGGGTTTGGTACCTTCGGAACTCAGGGCATGCAGAGGTTGTCCTCTAACCAAAAAAACAAGGCAGCACAGAAGAAAAGTAGAAGCAGCTTTTTGTGTTTCAAGAAAGAAGTCATAACAAGAACCATATTGCAGGAATCAAAAGGAGAAACACTGACCTTATTTATCCCAGCTTTAATTTTATGGTTGTAAAATATTGGCATTGATTTAGTGTTTTATTTTTTGTTGCTGATTAAAATATTTCATCGTGGTAAGTTTAACATTAAAATGACGTATTGGTTGGCAGCTTGTAGCTGCAAAGAAGAGCCAGCTGCAACAAAATGAGTGCATGCAGGAACCCCAACAAAATGGCAAACATTTCTGCTTAGGAGATATATTATGGGATGTAACTGTCACCTTTTCCTTTTAACATACAGGGTGATTCATACTGCTAGCAATGTTCCAGCTCATGCCTTACACATGTCCATGACTGTGATCCTATCTCTCTAACATCCAAGTTCTTAACATTTCAAAGCTAGAAGACTGAAGGAAAATGACTCAACTTTGTTGAGTTTCCAACATGGAATCTCCAATAATATTTTATCTTCAACATGGAAACAAAGAGTAATATTGCAGGCTGATGGATATATCCTATTTAATTAGTTTGTGAACTATTCAAAGACTGTGACGACAGAACAAGAGATTAACAAGTAAAATTTAAAAAAACAAAAAACAAAACATTTATACTTGGGAGAAAGCATCAAGCCATTGTGTATAGGCGATGGTCTTTGCAGAGTCGCTATCTCCAGCAGTCATTGGGCAAGAGCTGATGTATACACTGGACAGGTCGCCAGTCCATTGCACGGCAACACAGAGACACACAGCGACCTAAGGACAATTTAGAGAGACAGTGCTACCAACTGTGCCACTGTGCAGCAGGGAGAAAGTGTGTTAAACCCACACAGTATTCCACTCGGAGTAAATATATCAGCCTAAGTTTTTTATGTTTGAATTGCTGACTATATTCTGTGAACAGACACAGCAGCCTGATTGGCAAGAGTTGGCTTTTGCACATTTTTTCCTCATCTAAGCTCCTTTGTCCCTTCTTGAGAATGTGAGGAACGCTCAGTGCAACAGTGCCTGTCTGCTGGGTCATCAGCGTGGGACCAATATGACCTCTGACATTAGCCCGGTATGGCCACTTATGTCTAGCTCCATCAAAGGACGGGGCCAAGGGCAGAATGCTTGCCTGTGCTTAGGCTTTAAGTGCTGAAAGGAAAACATACTGAACTTGACCACATATGAAAGCACTTATTTTTTGTAAACAATCTTGTTTATCCCATAGTCAATTAATTTTAGAGCAAGTAGCATTTCATTCAAAGCAAATGCAGAAACTCATCTGGGTGAAAACATCTGTTGTACACCAAGTAGACCATTTGGACACAAACAAACAGACACAGTATTCCTGAATGGATTAGTATCTGAGAAAATAGCCGACAGTATCATGTGATTTTTGTGTTTTTGTGGTTGTCTGTGTTTTTAAGCCAGTTTGGTCTGAATTCCAGTCAGCATGCTGTGCGTCAAGAGGACTGGACTTGTGTTATGTGACAGCATCAAGAGTGTGTGCCATGTTTATAAGGCAAGGACAGATCACTTTAAAGACATTGAAAGAGATTTACCCCCATTCCTCTGTAGGTGATTTTTAATTACCTGCAGTTAAACGGAAGCAGGAATACATTGTGTTTTGGGACAGGCAATCATTGTACCGTTTATTGTTATTGTGGAAAAAAACTATCATGATAAGGATTGAGATTTATCAGGACAGTGATAAACTCTCATTGATCATGTTTGTAAAACTCCAAAATGATAATGCAAATAAAGCTTACAGTTAATGATGCAATTGCTCCACTATATGTAACAGGTGTCCTAAAGCAGTCTATTTGATAAAAATGTTACTTTTAGAGCATCGTTTGTGTTTGCTGGGCTCTGACTTTTTTCAGTAACAGATATGTTGGCAAAAGATGATACTGATGCTATTGAATTTTTAAAAACATTTTGTCATCACTTTCACATTGTCGCAATAAACCCCAAAAATTATCATAACATTTTTAAGTCAATATCACCCTTCCTTAATTGTGTTATAGTAAAACATCTATAAGATTTGTGGTTTAATGTACTCACAGTTTACATTTGCTATCTGGTTGGTTGGAGATTTGCTTTTTCTCATCTACTTACTATATTCACAATTCATGATAAATTAATGAACTGGGACATAAATTCTTAAGTAAGATGTTGAAGTTTATTCTTCTATACTATAAATACATTTTTTAAACAGGTTATACAAAACAACATAAAGAAAAAACAAATGTAAAAGGTCTATGTTTAAAGAAAATGCCAATATTAAAGAATGTTGAATACGTGGTTTTTACTTTTGACCCCTGTTTTGTATAGTGTGTGTACTGCAGTCATCGTCGTCAAATTAAAATCAGGGTTTAACTGATTTGTAATTGGTGTGCAAGAATGAATCATTTCCTTTTTTGTAGAAAGTAGTCTTAAATCTATGTTGCTGATGAAAAAAATATTAAAACTGAAAGTTCTCTGTTTCTTTTTGTTGTTAATTGAAAGATTAAGACTAAATAACCTCTTTTTAACCCTAGAAATCTACATGAAGGATGACAGACCATAGATTCTTCAAGGTGGAGGGTCCATGGTCTCAAAAGCAGTTTCCATCTCCCGAGGCTTCCTGTGTAATTTTTGTTACCTGATCTGTTAGGATGAGATTTGACGATCCTATTTCTCACTGTGTTGGTCATAACTTATTTCCAGAAGTTATAAAGCTGTTACAAACTGATTTTATGTCTTTTATCGTTGTGACTGTTTTAGGGCTTTTTGTTTGTTCATTTTGGTGTTCATATTTAGTGGTCCATTTATAGACTAGATACAAAGATATGTTGGGATGTCCAAATCAGGATTTTTTTGTCCACAATACCAATGAGAATCATGTAAAAACAAGGCCATCACTATTGATTTCAATGAGTCTCCACAGTCTACACAGATAGCTGCTTGGATATTGCAGCAATGACCCAATAATACCACTCAATCCTCCACAGTGTAAAGATGTTTTACTCACATCAGGATGTTATATGGTTGAAAAGGAAAGTGAAACATTTGGCGTCACTTACTTGCAATTTTACCACTTCAGCTACCATTTCAGGGGAACTCTTAAGGCAGCTGATCCTTTTTAATAAGAAAAAAATGTAACACTCAGTTAAGATAGAACAGAAACTGAATTTTCCCCCTGTTGATTTCATTATACATGCACCATTCAGTTTGAGAGAAATACAGATTTATTATTTTTTTCAAGCCATGTACATGAAAATAGACTCCCTTTTTTTACCTGAATAGTTAACTCAAACTGAAAATCACCTAGACCAGGACCACTGGCTGATACTTGGGACTGGATCAGTACATCCACATCTGTGAAGTTTTCCAATTCTCTTGTTCTGAAAATCATTCTTTCACTGATGAAAAATGCACAAGAATATTACAGTTCCCCTTAGCCCTCCACTGTGTTTCATTTAACCCATTTTAATTTACTCCTCACATCGGGAAACGAGTAACTGATTAGTCCCTTTGCAGTAAAACAGAAGATTTAAGTCAGCTAACACATATTCATTTTCTGCATGTGCGAGCCCAACCCTAATCATCAAACATGCGTAAAATGTTATTTGAGTCAGATGATACCGACAATGTGTGGACCCCCTGACGTAGCTGCAGTGCTGGATATTTGAAACGGCCCTTGAGAGGCAAGAGGTGAAAATATCTGAAAGCGTTTCTCCCAACACTTCCTCTGAGGATTTATTTTCCTCTCATTATGTGCTGAGAGTTTTTGAGAGTCTTACAACATGCTTGCCCATAAATCTGAAATATTTCTGTTGTCACATGGATGCAGTCTTTGCTGAAATCTCCCATTGGGCAAATGTAAAAACATGAGAGTGTTTGCGCATGTGGTGATGCATATCTCTGTACATTTTGACCCTTAAGCATTTTCAGAGTTATCGGTTTGGTTTCCAGCTATGCCAAGAATTTCGAGTAAGCAAAACTAATAACAGAAATTTGCTTCACACTCTGAACTCAAACTCTGTTTCTGATATAAATTCGGCTCTGTCTTGAACAGCCTGGTTTGATTTATTTAGTCTCATACTGTTTACTTTGTTTTTAAATAAACTTTGATCCCTGTTTAAGAAAAGGAAGTAAAATAAGGATCATAACTTTGATGCAACAAGCAAAAAAAATAAGCATCAGCGTTCCTTAATTTGTTGTAAGGATATGATTGGTCTGATAAGGAAGAATAGGCACCACTTCAAAGGAAATATCTCAGTTATCTCTCACCCAAACAACAATCACACTTTGTATATTTTCTGAGCAAGAATTTCATGTTCATCTCCCACTGAAAGCTAAACATTTTCCTCTTCTTGCAGTCTTGCTTGAAAAAAAATAACAAATCTGTATTATCTCTCAAAATGGATAGTGCACGTATAATGAAATCAACAGGGGGAAAATTCACAGTTTCTGCACTATGAGCCCTTCTCCTTTTTTTTAGGCTGTAAACTGTGACTTTTTGACCCTAAAAGGGAACATGTAGCATATCTAGTTGCATCCTCTCCAGTGGTGGTCTCAGCAGGGGAGCCAAACGGTGTAGCTGCAGGGGAGGCTGTGAAAAGTGAAAATATTCTTTCAAGCTGATACACAGCAAAATGTTTTTGGTTTTTTTTCAGGGTGAATTGTCCTACAGCAGGACATAGTTTGTCTCAGAGGGCTTGGGATGGGTTCCATATGATGTCCTGCTGGTTTCTTGGTTGCTGTCATATAGTTCACTGTTGATACGGGTGGTTTAAACTCAACTTGTCCAACAGCTGTAGTTTTAGAAAGAATTTAATGAAAACACATAGTAGACTCCATCCTGATTTTAATGTTTTTCTTACTTTTCTTACCTTTACTTGAGTCTTTTCCATGCAGCTGTCTGAAGTATTTGAAACCCTTCATTCTTCAAGGGCTGCTGTTTTGATTGATGAGTTAATTTAGCTCGCTGATCCGTTAGCTCATTGTGCAATCAGGATGAACCCTAAGTTTCAACAGGAAAATACTCCTTCAGGCTGTTTGGACCCTTTCTAATGAATGGAAAATTCTAACTCAGAACATAAATTTTGTTAGATGACATATCTGTTGTGTCTGCTAACTCTGCTATTATCAATACAAATAAACATTTTCCACTGACATGGGAACTTCAGCTTATGTGCACATGTCTATGAGAACAGAGCATTTGTGAACAATTGTGTCTGATGTAAAGGAAAAAGAGCTTTTGCCACGTCCGTCAGCGATGTCAAGATATAAATAATTCCCACACACCCTTGTTTGACATTTTGCTGACTATAAATGGGTTGTGCCCCTGACGTCACTCTTTGCTGCAATTCTAAATTTATATCAGTCAACAAAATACGTTTTAATTTCATTTAGTTTCCTCACCACACTGAGTTAAAACCAATCGACTGGATGAATGTTGCCATTGTCTGTCGGGGCTCTGAAAGTCGTCTCATTCACACAGGCTCAGTTTTCCCCTCTGTAGATCTTGTTTTGGATGGGTTTGCTTAGGATTTAACACTTAAACTCCACATCATGCTCATCTCCTCTTATTTTTCAAGACTGGCAGCTTTAGAGGCAAAGTGGGAAAGCTGAGTGTGTCCACGCTTATGTGAGAGGCTCACCTTTGGCCCCTGCATCTGACTGGAGGGGCTGTAAATGGGTCCTTCAAATGCGCAACTTCTTGTAATTTTCTCTGAGATGAGAACTATAATGGTTAAAAAAAGTGAAAAGTCAACAGTGTTGGGTTTTTTTCCTTTGAGATTAAATAACATTTTAACTGATTTCTCATGAGTGTTGAAAAGCTTCAGGGTTTCCTAATATGAGGTTCTGCTCTTCAAGGGGTGGTGATTTTGGATTTATGTGTCTTTTTGCACCCTTCATTGTGTGATTTTGCAATGACTTTTGACAGCACTTTAAGAACGCATTGAGCAAAAGACACATCAACGCCCACTAACATCTGGCTTATGTTTACATTTGGAAATGATACAGTCCCAGTTTATGCATCTGTTGAATGTTTCTGCCCACCATAGCAATATGTTTGCTGTTGCAATAATAGACTAAGATGCACTCAGACACATCCACCAACTTGTGGCACCAGTTTTTTAATTGGTTTGATGTCGAACTTGTGCAACCCTTCTTGACCACATTTATAGCACCCTCCACATCTGTTGTCACACCTGGTAAAGGTGTGTAAAAAACACCTTTACCAGGTGTGTAAAAAACTTTGAAGTAAATCTGTCTTTTATTGCAGTTCCTAGAAAATAAATGTGTCTGAGGCATTTTTTTTTTTTTTTTTTTTTTTTTTTTTTTTTTTTTTTTTTTTTTTACCTTTTTAGCTTAATCTGAGTGTCTATGATTTTTATTTTTTTTTTTTAAATCAGTAATTCATGAATTCCTGTTTCGCTGCAGCATAAATATAACTTTGTTTCCAGTGCTGGAAGCTTTTTGAGAAAGTGTACTTTTCTGGAGCCATTGTTTTACCTCCATATTGTTTCCACTGCAGGAACCAGTGTCAAATCATATAACCAGGTTAGAAAACTGGCCCCGGGCCAAATGGGTCCCTATTGATTGCAATTTCAACAACATTTTTTTGAGATGCTTTATCTTTGCTGTTGCATAAAGTAATACCTGTGACTACAGTTTCAGTCTGAGCTGCTAGGTTCAAATTCAGTTTTCTTCGGGTTCCATAGCATTACATATTTGCCTACTAGGTAGCAACAGAGCTATTGTAGGGGTCTAAGTTTGGCTTCTTTGGCTGTACTTTGCTGGATTATTGAATAGAAATTTAATATTTATTTGCAACACAAAAAGTCTTGATGTACCACAATCATACAGTATACCAACAATTCCTGTCTGGCTTTCAGAAATTATATTTAGTTTTTTTTAATAACATAGGAGTTTTATTATGGATAAAAGGAGAAAATAGTGTAAAACATACTTCAAAAATGTCTAAAAAATATATAGCTCTAATTAAGCTTAAAGCTGATTAAAAGATTTGAAAGTGAAAAATTCTAACTCTAATAAGTTAGATTTTTATTATATATATATATATATATATATATATATATATATATATATATATATATATATATATATATATATATATATATATATATAATTTATTTATTTTTTCTTTGCGGGAAGTTGTTCGGGTCCCCAGGGGCCTAAGTGTGAGCTTATAAATCATAAAACAGATGTAACTCTTATTTTTGTTCATGAACAATTAAACACCATTATTTGACAACAAATAACCGTATTGGTCTGATTTTGCTGCTATTAATCAGATTCTGCTGTTGTGGTGAGGAGAGAAATTTATCCCCAGATCACTGACACTGAAGCAGCAACAGGAGGACGACTTGTCAGAAGACACAAGTTATGTAAACATGTCAATTTTGGACCTCGCAGTGGAAAAACACACAAATTACTGCCAGGGCAAAATAAAAGACTGCAGGAAATTGGATAAAGAGAGAAAAACTTTCCAGGACAATTAGTTAAAAGGCAGCTTGTGACATGACACAAAAGCTACTTTTTAAAATGGGTAAGACAAAAGATCATGAGATCTCCATGATGTCAAAAATAGCAGCTTACCTAAGCTTGTACATATATTCAGTCAGGGCAACTATTAAATAGTTTTAAGCAACTGGAACTGAGACAAATAAGGCTGAATTGGGACTCAAATTTATCTTGAAACTTTATGCAATGAGATGGATGGGAAGGAAGGTAAAACTTTGTTCACAGCTTACTGTTAAAAAACTTCAGTAAAATCTATTTTAATTCATGCTATTGCAATAAAAGATTAACTTTTTTTTTAATTGTGAGCTTTTAGTTTTTTTACTGACCTTTGCTGGGGGTGCAAATAAGTGTTTACTGTAGTTGATGGTTGTTAGTGATTTAAAATAAACACACAGTGAGGTAATGTTGCCATTTGCTGTTGCTGATTATGGTGCTTTTTATCCAGACATTCGGTCCAAAAGCTGACGGCTTGACGGGAGAAACAGACAACCAGTTGTAAAAGGTCCAAAATAAAGGGATTTTACCAAGGTGTGAAAGACGAAGAAACTGTTCACCAAATAATTTTTTTAATTAATATTTCTTCATACCTTTTTTCGAATATCCTGCATCTGCATGAACTCAGGGCTTCCAGTCAGAGATGCTCTTATGGTTGGTGGTGATGGCAGCCTCAACAGCAAGATTCAGAACAAGATCTTAGAATGACTAAAAGATTGCTCGACTAAGGAACGCCCAGCTCACTCGACAAAGAAAAATAAAATGTTGCTCATGTTTTCTTTGTCATTTGCCTTTGCTAAAAATTATGGACCTCTTCATATGCTGCATATGTTTAATACCAACAATGATAAAGAGTTGGGACAAAGTGAGAGATGTGGAAAAAGCAGATCTACTCTTGTGGTTTGGAGCAGTAAAAGCTCTGTGGAGCGGCCCTCTACGTCATCTTTTCTAATCTCAGAATATCATTGCCTAAAAGATACAACGTAAAAACAGTTTTAAAAAATCTACACTTCAGAGAGCTTGGTCATATGTTGACAGATTGTGCAAACCCAGCAGAACATTCCTGTTTTGCAAAGTAACCATGTTAGTATAGATATGGTGAGCAAATACAGGACCCACCTGACTTTAAATAATAAAAAGCCCAAAGTTGCTGCTTCTGAGCTTAGCATTTAAGCATGTAGAAAACGTAAACTATATTTTACATGTCTCTCACCAGTGTTTTTATGCCTTCATTTGTATTAATCTGTTTTTATTGCTACACATGAGAGTTTTTAACTGTCTCCTGGTGGGAGAATATCTTTCCCATATGTTCCTATTTAATCCAGGGAAGAAAAAAAAATCCTTGCTGCCAGTATATGTGGTATCCCCTGCGTAGGCTCCAGTTCCACACTGTGTACACCTTTGGTACACACTCCCCAACCTCAACCAAAAAGGAAAGTGACAGAGACAAAACACTGCTGTTTTCCACATTTCTTGGAACCCTTTAGCATTTTCCCAGTTGAGAAAAAGGCACCTTTATGTGAATGGAGGCTGATGTGGTGTGAGATCAGAAAATCATGGCTTTAAAAAAAAAAAAAAAAAAAAAAAGGTTGGTTTATGCAGTTCTGTTTTTAGAAGTCCCAGGGAAAGAGGAGCGAGTGTGTTGCTGCATTTTCGACAGGAGGAAACATGAAAAATGTGTTTGAAGAGGGCATGAGGGCGTCAAGGGAGGAGGAAGACATTATGAGTGATTTTCCGCCCTGTCTGCTCTGCTTAAATCATAAACACCTTTTTTCAGGTTTGCAGACAAAGATGGCCCTCTGTGTACTGAAACAGCTGACTACAGTTGCTTCTTTGGTGTCTGATGGCCTCAGAATAGCTTTGGGAAGAGAGTTGTATAGTCTCTCATCAAGTTCATGGAGCTTAACTGCGAACTGAGGCAATATGGTGAGAATAGCTGAAGCAGTCATTGCCCTGGCTGTGTCTGCCCTGTGGATGATGTCAACCACAGGGCAGACATGGCCACAGTTGTAAAACCAGCAGTTCAACTTGGCTGATCCACATTAGCTCATAATAAAGAGAAACTGTATTTTGGTAGCAAATAGCTTCTGGGTAGTGAAAGCATGTTTCACATTCTGGGTTTTCAGCCTATTATGGTCAAGTTTGTTTGTTCATTTTACCTCCTAATTAAAGCCAGCAGTTTTTAACCACAGAATGAAGATCTGCTGCTGTGAACAGACTTTATTATTCTGCTGCTGTTTCCCTTTGAGTGTGCTCTCATCTTTTAGGATGCCAGCCATGTCCTCACGTGTCTAATGAAGAGGCTATTTTGCAGCAACATTACTGAGGTTTATTCCCAGGAATTCCTCAGAAACGACCTTATAAGAACAGGAGAAAGAGGTCAGTGTGCAGAGCTGTCAGCGACAACGGACAGGGGAATATTGGAGAGGTGGTGTGATCGACAGAAAATTAAAGGAGGGGGAGAACAGACATCAAAGCCGACTGCTTTAACCAATGACATCACTCTTTTCTTACCATAGCATGTGCCTAATGTTTTAGCCATGTTATATTTAAAGAAAACCTTGTCTGGTTTCCTGGTTTACTCAGAAAAATTTCTTGTGTTACACTCAGAATGTGTGTTAGACTAGTATTTGATTAATCGGTGTAATACAAAAGGAAACCACTGTCTGGTTTACTCAGCTGAGATTATAAAGTTAAAGAGCAGTGGTGTTCAAACATTTCACCACATGGTCTGAAATTTCCAGGTTGAAAGTAAAAGTTGCTTGAGGTAAAGTAGCTGTTTGTATCATATTTGTTTAGAGTGCAGATTTAGCTGCATTCAAAAAACTTGGTTAGACTGTCTTGTTGAATTTGAAGTAGACTGATATATTTTCTCATAATCGAGGACTGCTCATGTATAAGCACTAAAAACAGCCATACATAGAAGTTTCAGACTTCCAGGAATTTCTCCATTTCTCCAATCATCACTTAAAGGTCTGACTGTGTGCCTTCGAAATGATTCAGAGTGGAAGTGAGTGGGCTGGCTTCCCTCAGGGGAAGATAATCAGCCGCTTACACAAACCAACATGAGCTCCTAGCACCAGGTAATGATACCAGCATCCTGACTCAGCATTGCTGTTAAAGCCACCAGAAGAAAGAAAACCTCTCTTTAACAGTCAGGAGTTCAATGCAGTTTTGCAGTAAAGTAAAATGGCATTTTATTTCATTAAATAAGACTTAAATTAATGTAAAACAGAAGAAAGAAAGAAAAACTTTCTATTGGACAAATACAAACTTTACACTGCCTCTGAGCCCTGCTCTATCTGCCTTGCTGCTGAAATGTGCTATACCAATAAACTTGACTTGACTTGAATTTATCTCAAAATAAAAGCAAAACTCTGAAATAAAACTGAATGTTTAACACTTCTAATTGTTTCAAGAAATTATAAATTTATATATTATCTAATATTTTGCTCATGTGCTTAGTTTTTAAAACATTAGAAAATCTTTTTTGGAAAATATGGTTAAAGTCGGCCTTCTGTCACCTGAAGCACATTTCTAGGATTAAAGGACTAATGTCCCAACAAGATCTAGAGAAACTCATCCATATGTTTATCTTTAGTCGCATTGATTACTGCAACAGTGTCTCCACAGGTCTGCCTAAAAAAGTTCATCAGACAGCTGCAGCTGATCCAGAACGCTGCTGTTTATGTTCTCACTAAGACCAGGAAGATAGAGCACATCACCCCAGTTCTAAAGTCCTTACACTGGCTCCCTGTAGCTCAGAGGATAGACTTTAAAATACTTCTGTTAGTTTATAAATCACTGAACGACTTAGCACCAAAATACATTAGAGACCTTTTGTCATTGTGTCAGCCTTCCAGACCACTCACGTCTTCTGGTTCTGGTCTGCTCTGCATCCCCAGAACCAGAACCAAACATGGAGAAGTAACATTCAGTGTTTAGGCTCCACAAATCTGGAACAAACTTCCATAAAACTGTAAAGCAGTCGACACACTGAGTTCCTTTAAATGAAGGCTAAAAACCCACCTGTTTAGAGCTGCCTTTGATTAGCAGTAAGTGGGACATTAATATATTTGATGTCTATTTGCTTGATGAGTTTGATGATGGCATTTGTCAAAATGTAATGTATCTTGCTCATTAACTGCATGATGTTTTCATGATGTAAAGCACTTCGAACTTCCTTGCTGCTAAAATATACTATAAAAATAAACTTGACTTGAATCTGTAATAATAAAACATCTTATAAGATCAGTTTTCTAGGGACCCAAATGCTCGGATTAGGAAAACAAGACTGTAAGGTGCAAAAAGCAAAAAAAAAAAAAAAACAAAAGCTAAAAAAAACCTGAAATGACAAAAAGACGAAACCAAGAAATTACAATCTAACAGGCTAATAAACAAAGACATTTCAGATCCTTGAACCAGAGAGCAACCGGCACCTAACAGGGCACAGATAGAAGGCTCTGATAGAAAATGAATTAAAATTAGGATGAAAAGAATTGAATGAAAAGTGATTACTGAATGGATAACAGGGGAGCTGATTAAGCTGAGAAAGACACTGGAAAAAGTAGATTTGGACCACAGTTTGGAAGTTCTTGCAGCTTCTTCTCAATATGTAATCTGAGCAGAGCTTTTTGCTCTGTGTTATACAAAGAAATGTAAAGTGGGCATGGTTAATGAAGGGCCCTATGAGGTCTCCAAGTGTTGTGCACCTGGGTTTCTAATTCAGTAAATCTTTTGACCAGAATAAACATAGTTTTTGTTTTTGCCATAAGGGAAATACAAATGCATGTCTTTGTTTTGTTCAAAGTATATACAGGCTGTAGCTGGAGGGAATGATTAAGAAAGAAAACATAATAAAAACACAATCAAATTAAGAAAGTATATGATCATTAAATGAAGCACATGAATGATAAGACAGAATAAAAGGTACTACAAATAAACAATAAAACCAGGAAATCAAAGCAGTAATCTCATCAGAATAATAAACTGAAAACAGCCCATCCACACAAGATGTTTTTTCATATTAAGAAGTTAAATCATGTTTTGATTAATCGAATTTCCATCTCTGTTTACTTTGAGTGGGTATGCTTTATTGATTTTCCCCATCGGTGACTCCGCTGTCTGAAACAAGCCCCTTTTAGCCCATTGTCAGGCATTAAGGGGGGCTTTACTTGTTCTTGGCAATGTTCAAACTCTGAAAGTGAACTTAAGATGAACAGAGCAACATTATTTCATTTTGTCAGCAGAGAAGGACTTTTCCCAAATCAGTTTGAGCTTCTTTAAGCCTTTATCTGGCCTTTAATCAATAGTAGGTTAATATTTTCATCTTTGCTTTTTTTTTTTTTTTTTTTTTACTTTGGTCACAAGATGTATGAAAATTTTTATCTTTATGCATTCCTGTTCTGTCATATTAAAATAGCATACAAACATAATGGAACAACCTGGTAAGCCAGTATTTTAATATTCTGAACCACCTTCAATTAAATTTAACCACTGTACTGTACTATAACTTTGACCTGCTTTTTAATTTATTATGATTAAATCATATCCTGATTATTATATCCAGATGTTCAGACTGTAGCAATAAAATGCTGAGTTTGAAAGCCAACCAATAAACCTGAAGCTGCAAGTCAAAATCCATACCAAGATAATCCAATAAACTCAGAAGTCAAAATTTCCTCTGTAGAATAAGCTGCTGTATCATTTGCCTATAACATATTTGCTTGTTTGAAGGATAAATACAGAGTAAAGAACCCAGTGCAGCCTCCACATCACACTCAAACATCAACTAGGTAAAAGTAAACTTTCCATAGCTCTGCTTGCAGAGAAGTAAATATTGTTTTTATTTAAATATGTTCAAGAAGAGTGAAAGTCACAAACTTACAATATGTTTGGGGACCATTTTTGCAGAAAACAGCCGTGTCCTGCAAGGAGAGATCGCTCTCAGTTGTATGAAGCCGAACTGGATGGATGTGATTTAAAAGAAACGTTTTTAATCATGAGAGAGGAAATTGTAAAACATGGTGCTTCAATGTTCATTCAAGAAACAAATTACTTTTTACTTTTAAGGACTTTTCTTTGATTATTGGCTGTTAAGAACAGCAGTTTTCATGTTTCAGTATCATAAACCTCAAATATGTCTATTCTGTTTCTTTGTAGCTAGAATAAGAACAGTGTTCCACATTAGGCAGCCCTATCTGGGTAAAAGAAAAGAAGGACTGTCTGGCATTGCAACATTACAGCCATTGTTACATGACAGTTTCTTAGTAAAAAGAGTAAGATATTTGTTTCTTGACATTAATCTCAACTGTGCACACAAAGTAATCTCTTTTCTTGCATTGTATCCCATTAGGAAGCAGAGATTTCAAACTGAACTCCAGGTTAGTGCCTTTGAAGTCCCATTATATTTTTGGTATTAGTTAGAGCCCTGTTTTAGTTTTTCTTGTCTCTATTCCCTACAGTATGATAATAACTCATATTGTCTTGCCACTTTCATTTTTATTTAATTGGCCTATTTTCGCTCAGGGATAAGTGCTGTTTTTACCACAACATCAGTGGTGTTTCTAAGGTACCAGCCCAGGCCTGTTTACATACCTGTTCATCAAGGAGAGGGCCTGGTGCAGCATGTGAATGTGCATTTAGCTTGGCACGACATCGTACCCACATCAAAAGCATTTTTTTTTTTTCAAAACTGGCAGAAAAGTCCAAAAGCTGGGCGAGTAGGGCAAAGTAAGTGCCCTGACTGAGAGGCATTTATTCGCCTCTACAGGTGCTGCTTTGAAATGATGTGGGAGGAAAAACGTAGTCATCGGGTACAAGATGTACATTCAATGTACAAGATGTAAATTCAACATATTTGGACATTTGCTTTAAATGGCAGGGTTGTAATGATTTAAATCTTGTAGATTAAAGTTAAAATTAGCAGCAGTTAAAATATTCCTGCTGTCACGCTAACGAGAAGTATTACTGACTGCTTGAAGCAGTGACTTTCTGTCTGGAAGCAGTTAAACACGAGTGCAACAGCAGTTTCCAGTCGTACATTGCGTTAACAGTTGGTATTAGACAATTTTGGATAACATTATTCATGATTCATCATAAAAAAGCTAAACAAAATGCAGAAATTAGTTTTAGAAATACTCTAAACACAACATGTATGTTGTGTATTTATCACATATAGAACAATGCAACCCATTCCTGCAGAAATTATTTATTGTTTTTGGTGATGTACAGACCCAGTCTGTTCTTTCTGACTAAACATCTCCAGCATGTGGTTGTTTTTAACCTGAATGCTTGGTGCCTCAGTTTAAAATGATTACACTCCCACTTTGTCTGCTCTTTTACAGCTTTATACAGTTAATTCATCCTGATTTATTGATCTCTGTCAAAGACAGGTGATCATCTCACATATTGAAATTTGTGTAAATGTCTACAGCGTCTACATCATTCATTTAAATTATATTGGAGCACATTTGTGATTTTAAATTCCTCAAAACTTTTCTGATATTATGTTCACTCTGATAAATTCCACATAAAACAGAAAAGTTTGTGGGATATCATTGTAAAGAACACTGGAACAGACAATGGACAATCTCAGCATTTTGGAATAGTGTCTGCCTCACTCAGCTGTCCTGAATCTGACTGAATCTGAGGAGATGTTGACAGCTGATTCATTTCAGGGCAGATAAGTGACTTTATACGGGTTTTATGCATGACTTTCTGTCATCCTGATAATCATAACTTCTCTGGTACTGGCTGATTAATGTCTGGTCTGTCTAGATCCTACTAAGACTTATCTTGAAAAATGCAGCTGCGGAGGCGTAATTACAGAAGCTGTGCCATCAGAGTAAAACTCAAACTTCAACTTGAACTGAAGTTTTTTCTGTCATATTTTGGATTAACTGCTATCTGTCAACACAAATCTAAAACGCTATGAGATGTTCTAAGAAATGTGATATTATCTGCCAGTAAAATGGTTTTAGCTCATTTCATTTACTTTTTCTTCAAGGATGAACACATAGGACAAATGATAAATTAAATGATACCAGTAAGTAAAAGCAAACATTATAATATTTTTAAACAGATCTGAAAGAAAAGCCTGTTGGAATAAGAATGTCTTCAATTGCTTTTTAATTGAGTCAAGACTCTTTTAGACAATATAAAAGCAAAGAAAGCTTGTTTCACATTCAAGGTGCAACAGTCTGGAAAGAGTGATTCCCTTGAGTTTTATACCTGGTTCTTGGAGCTGTGAGTAGATTTTCATTTGAGAACCCGAAAGCTCGAGTTGGAGTATGTGGCTTTGACAATAAAATGATCTATGGAGGAGCTTGACAATGCAGGGAACCTAAAGTTAAAGTCAGGATTTTAAATGGAATTTTAAGATGAACAGGTAACCACATAGGCATTTTTCTATGCTCTTGAATTTCTTAATATTTTAAAAGGATTTGTTATGATCTACTTGAGTAGAGATGCACAGATCAGACCTTTGTGCCCAATATCCGATCTGCTGTTATGTGAAGTTTTGATCTGCAGATGCTGATTTTAGCTGAACCTGATTTCTCTTGAAGAACTATAGAAAGATGTATGAAAAACACAGAAATATTTTCCTATCCTTCCTGTCTTAAGGGCTTAATTATTTATATTATGAGTTAGAGGAAATATCACGCCACTTGTATGAACGAACATAAAAGTTAAGATTTCATGTTAGTGTTTTCGATCAGCACGGCTCATGTTAGTCTGTATTTCCTCAAAAATGAATTCTTACTATAACCTAGAGATTTCCCAAAGGCTATCAACATTTCTAAATCATGCATTTTTCATGACTAATACGCAGCCTAAATCAACAGCCAGTATGTTTTGACATGTAATTGAAAATAATGGTTTTTTTTAATAACTTTCTACATCTTTGTGTGTTTTGTGACTTTATTTTAAACACCTTGCTGAAAAGCATCAGATTCTGGTGCTTTTCAGCAAGACAATTTCCTCACATTTTGTTCCTGGGGGAAAAACCACACCAAATCATCTACCCTGTGGCTCTTGGAGTATGCTGATTGGTTGTGACATACGATATAAAACTTGAAAAAACTGGGACAAAAAACTCCCAGTAAGATCTCTCTTGATGCTCTGATTGCACTCATTCTTCCCTGTTTTGGGTCAGTATCGTTGGGTGCCTTCCAATGGCTCCAAGCAGGTGATCCGGCCAGGAATGCACTCGACTCTGCCTCTCCCTTTGGCCTTTCAGGGCTAATCGAGCATGTCATGCAGGGTTTTCTTTGTAGCGCTGCATGAGGCAGAGCCAACATTGTCAGACTGTAGTATTATTCTTCTGAGTGAAGTGGGATGTTTGTGGGAAGACGATTTCTGCTTTTTCCATCAGGGCTATATATCAAGTCTGCATCCCCTGTAGAAAGCACAAATCACTTTGCTTTTTTATCAACAGTATACGGGTGTGCACTATCAGAGGTCTGTAGAAAATGGTATTCTACTTTTCCATTCTGTAATTCTGAATAAATGTGAGAAAAAACTTTTTATCCTCACAGATCTCTTTAGAGCCAAAAATCAGTCAGTGCTGGGTAGAAAAAAAACTTCGGGAGGGGGGTTAGTGGGGTGTTGAGCACTCTGTTATGTATTTTGGCCAAACTGACCTTATCTGTCGTCATTAGATGTTGAGAAACACTGTGATCTTCTTTAAAGTTTGGAGCTGCTGGTAAGGTGAGTAGTTTACTCAGTTGCCAGCGGATGTCACTGCAGGGGATATTAAACAGAAAACTGGCTCAGTGTGCTTTTCACCTCTGTTTGACTTTTATTTCCTTGCCATCCTGAGATCCTCTTCCAACCAGCACCCATTACCGAGATCAGTCACTTTTAATCACATTAGTTTTTGGAAATACGTTTCTAAGTATTTGAACCAGTGTAGTGAACGATGAGTGTCATATGGACAAAACTACTTCATGTGCTTTCTTTTAGGATATGACCTGAATTTAGTGTGTGGTGCATGTTTGCTCTAGTTCATGTTCAGGCATGAGTACTATTATCCTGTCTGATAAGAGCCAGACATGACAGCATTGTTTTTAGTTTTAACAGACAGACTTTGGGACTTATTTGTTCATTTTTGCTACACGTGCTCTTTGATTGCCAGTGATGGAAGAGTCATATGTTGACATTCCAGGGCTAGTTTGGGAGGGTTGACTCACTGCAGTGCGACTTCACAAGCATCAGCTGTACTCTTGAGTTCCCTCTGGTTGGCAAAAAGGCTCCATTACTGCATTGAAGTAGAGCGTGCAACTCATAGAAAATCTGGAGAGTGAGCATGAGCAGATGAAATGTTGACATTTGTGTTAACTTGATGAGTAAGCCCTACACATGGTTGAACAGGATATACAAATATCTGCTAAGCTCAGCATCTTATTAGTTCTGTCTGATTTTGTAAGTCGTGCCATAATAGTTTGTTCTGGTAGTTATAGCGATATATATCTAATATAGCTTTAGCTGTGTGAAACTGAATGGTTTTATATATTTCTTGGTTGCAGCTGTTCAAACAGTTTATTGTAATTTGCATTTCCCCTGGACAGAAAGTCCTCTATTGCCTCAACATTTAACATACTTTAAACATGACCTGAGCAAAACTAACTATAATGGTCGCATCTAGTGCTGTAGGTACTCTAATGTACAAAGTCCCAGGTGGTTGTAAAATAATGAAATGTCCAGATACAAAACTTTTTCCACTTCCTGACCACATGATCCAAGCACTTACTTATGATTAAAAATAGATTTAGCAATCTCACGTTTGTTTATCCCCAAAATCTTTGAGAAGCAATGCTGTCAACATGCAAAGTTTGTTTAATGTTGTCCTTTAGGACTGATCACACAGTCATCTTTTTCTGCCAACCAGTGCAGTGCCTATATTAGAAAAATAAACATAAACAGGCAATGAATGGTTCTATATCCAAAGGTTAAAAACTTCAATAAATCCAACATTAGCAACGTATACAAGCTACTTGAATAAATTAGATCTTCATGTTAGATGCATTTCTCAGTAAGATCTGCTAAGTTCATATGCTTCGATTGCAAATACATCATTTATTACACTGGCTATAATAATGATAGCTCTCTTTTCATAACAGGATGTAGATGGGAACAGTTTGGCCTCCTAAATCTGCTCAGATTTTCTCTATTCAGATGTGACATTGCTTTAAGGAGAGTCCAACTAACTGTCCAAAACTTCATTTTTGGGAAAGGCCTGAGTTTGTGCATGTTTTTGTCAAGTGGTCTGCCTCTTTTGGCAGATGTGGCTTCAGAGAAATGGTTGCTTTTTTGTCAGACTATCCATGAACTTTGTCCCTGTCCTCTGAGAGGTTTTACTGTTCCCAGTAAAAAATATAAAAATGAGGTTTAAATAGGAGAACAACACAATCTGTTGTGTTGGAAATGCACTGGCTATTTTTAATGCAATGATGTTCTCTTAACTTTTTGACCTACTTGAGCTTTAATTAATTTGTGGGAATTTTGGGCTATTTATCCATAGCAAAAGTCTACTGTTATTAGGATTTAATGGCATATCCTTTTTTCTCTGCTTTTGTTTTTCTTTTTCAGTTGAAGCAGCCTGAGAAGGCAGCAGCAGCAGCTCATACCTATTTCCAAGCCAATCCAGAACATGTGGAGATGGGCCAGCACCTCGAACAGTACAAAGACCTGCAGGGTGTAGAAGAAAACCACTTTGTGGACCGGGAAGGCCGGCCTCACCAAGTAAGAGAAACACTCCTTATTTCTGAGGCTTTCTTGCTGTCTTTGACCTTTCATTTGTAACATGTAGCATCTGATTTCAAAAGTGCAGCTGGTATTGCTCTACAAATGGCCTTTATGGTAATGACCCTTAGAGTTTTCATGACTGGAAACTCATTTAGGGCCTTTAGTGATAAAGCTCTAAATGATAAAGGGTTTTGACTCCTTTTCCTGCTGACATTTTGTTCTTTCTTATTTGTAGCTTATAACGATACCCAGTGTAGTATCAGTATTTATACTTCTTATATAACCTTTTCTGTTTCTCACTTCACAACTAAAAACTTCAGTGTTTTATATTTAAAAATTATTGTGCGTTTTTAAAACATTTAGGTAAAATTAAAAAAAACATCTGTTAAAACATCTGTTCTGCAGATTATTGCAGATAAAATATTTATCTGCAGTGATATTTACATTTTTTAGGTTTGGTGTCTTTTTGTGCATAAATGAAATCCTACTGATGTTTTGTTTAAGAGTGATTAAAAACAAGAAAATGTAGGTCCTTTAAAGAAATGATAGATGCCTCAAGATATCTCCTCTCTTGTCCTCTCTTTCTCCTTTCTTGTGACTTCTCTATCACAGCAATCATTCACAGCAGCGGTAAAGTTATATGACAAAGGCGACTATGAAGGAGCTGTAACTCTGTTCGAGGATTCTTTGGTGGAATACTACAAAGCAGATGTTGCGTGTCGGGCCCTGTGCCAGGGTCCGCAGAAGTTTGAGGGCCATGATCATGTACGCTACCGTTACAGCCTACATGAAGTCGTGTCAGGTAAGACAGAAAAGCTCTCAGAAAATGCATCTACCAGGACCTAAAGCTGCAAAGAAGGGTGGATCTGTTTCAGTTTTTGACACCATAAGTGCTGTGTTTAAATTTTAGCACAACTATGAACGTGATTTATTTTTGCAGTTGTATTATTCTTCAAAACAATGCCCTACTATTTTCATATTTGACCTTCAAAAAAAACGTACACCCTGTTAATGGGTTTGGTTTGCTGCAGTAGGATGAGGCCAAATCCGAGTCAGCAAATGCAAATATAAAATGTCAAACTTGAAAAAAAAAAAAAATTATTGTTCTTCAAAAGGTTTCTGTGATAGTTTATTGCTTTTATGAATTAAAACCAAATTCCCCCAACTTGGCATGCAGGACTACACTGAAATTGTACTGCAGTTCCTTGCAATCATCACTGATGTATGACAGCTCTTCTTTTATTTTTTTGTCCTCAGACTGTGGGATCATAAGCTCTGATGAGATGCAAGATGGTTTGAGAGAGTGTCCACACTGCTTATCTATTTAATGGGTTTCTTGACTATTTTAACAGCTATTTCACAAATCTCATTTACCAGCATTTTTGGGAATCTTGCATTGCTCACAAGGCTCCGGCTAAAAGGTACATAGGAAAAGCCCAAAGGCCACATGAGGAATAGTAGCCAAAGATGTAAATTAAGAATGGAGAAGGTCACAGTAAGTTCATAGAGCTACAGTTAACGCCACTGTATAATTCTGTCATCTTAAAACATGTATTTGTCACTATGTTCGTACAGTTGAAATAATAAGACCTTTGTCTATGCTTCCATTTGGACTTATTGATAATAAAAAGGTTTTTCTTGTCATTTTCATAAATAAAAAAAAGACATCAATAGAATAAGGTCACTAGATCCAGTGACTATTGCTTTTTTGTGTTGAACACTCCTTTCTTTGCCTTATTTCTCTAATCTATGTTACAAAACAGTTTGCTGAAGTTGGAAGTACCAAGATTAGACAATACAGTTTTGCATATGTTCCTGATGTGCAGCTGTTAACATGATCTCATTTTACAGTGTCTTTAAGGAATAATACAAGGGGTCATTACAACAATAGCAAATAACAGCCGGATTGCTTGCCCAGTGCAAGTATTCTGTTAGCGCTGATATTTGGTTAATATGCACTATTACCATCTTCGACAGGCCATGAAGACAGCTTGAACTCAGGCCTGGAAAATAACATCAATACATTTATGGACACAGTACAAGATAATTTTCTATACCCAAGTATTTATAAGAACTCTGTTTTATTGTGTATCTCTGCTAAGAAAAAAAACACAAAAAAACTTGCAGCCTTTTTATGCATGTATTCTGTATGATACCTTCAAAAGTTATTCAGTTCTATTTTTACTTTTCACATTTTGTAAACCCAAATGCAGCCAAAAACCTTCATATATTTTATTGGGTTTTTATGTGATAGATTGGCGTAAAATAGCAAACAATTGTGAACTGGAAGGAAAATGATTCATGATTTTTAGTTATTTTACAAGTACAAGTGTGCCATGCATATGTATTCAGCTTTCCTGAGTCAAACCTTTCTCTGCAATGATAGCTGCATGTCTGTTTGGGTATGTCTCTACCAGCTTTATACATGTAGAGACTTATTTGTTTTTTCACTCTTCTTTGCTAAATAGCTCAAGTTCAGTCAGATTTCTTTCAGCAATGGCTTTGTTCTTTCCACTCTGTTGTCCTCCATACAGGTTCTGCTGTCAGAGCTCTGGATATATTGCCTGCTTCTCTGATTAAATCTCTCCTTACCTGGCTTTTCTGTCTGCAGTGTCCCTTGGTTTATATGATGCTGTTTGTTCTCAGTAGTCTCAATAGCTCCATGTTCTGCTGTCAGGAAAAAATTGCTGACAAAAGTCAGGCCATTTTCTTTGGAAACTGAGGCAGGTTTTTGTGCAGTAGTCACTGCCTAATTGCTGAGTGAGTGTTTTCTGCCTCTCTTGCATGTGTGGTCGGGTTGAATAAACATTAAAAGACAGCTAATTTGTTTGGGCCAGCTGTTGTTTTACTTAGAATAAAGGGATTATTTTCCATAGCACTGCAACAGAAGATTCTGTGATCATAATGTTTATTTGTGTAATGATATATGGATTTGTAAAAGCAATCTTCTGTGTGACTTGTCTAAAACAAGGAAATGATTTAACAGAACTGCTTCCGTCTATATGAGTTAAAATTTCTGTATTTGACTTGAATCCAATTACAGTTCTGCGTGATTCAGGTGTGACCTCTGTTCTTCAATGGCTCCTAAAGAAATTGAAACACATTGCAGCCTTTCTGCCTGAAAGGAAAATCGTGCTACAGCTGCTTAAGAGTGACCTCACTACACATACATGCCAACAACACATTCACACATGCATGCTGTTCACAGCTGGCTGTCTTCTCAGCTTAAAGCATAAGGAAGTGATAAGCATCTTGCCAAATACTGATTCCTCAAAGGATGACCTAACACCAGGTCTTACACTCTCCCTGAGTGCAAACTCTGTAGCGTGTTTTATTGCCACAAACATCCCATGACTCTGTATTGCCACACTGGCTAGGATTAACTTCTACAGGATGCATGAACACCAAATGTTGATATTCACAGTTGTGCAAATTTGTAAATCAAAATCAGTTTTTTTTTAGCATAATCCAAAAAAAACCCCAAAACAAAAATGAACTTAAAGTTAATTATGTAGAAGGTAAATCTATTTAAGTTTAACCCAATTTACAGGTGAAACCAAGTATTTACACACATTTTATAAGAATCACATTTTATTCTTTTGAGATCACTGTCTGACATTAAATTTGGCAAAACTTTACCTGTTTTAGGCAGTTAGGATTACCAAAATTCTTTCCTGTTTTACTTTTACTAAGTTTGCCTACATTTCCTTAGTATATGGTAGCATTGCCCTTTAAATATCTTGTTTGGGATACCTAAATATTTTGTGTATTCTTCCACAAGTTTCTCACAATAGTTTGCTGGACATTTTGCCCATTAGTCTTGACAGAACTGGTATAACTGGATCAGGTTTGAAGGTTGCCTTCTCACACACCTTATTAGCTCTGGTCCCAAATTTTCAATGTAACTCGGATTAGGGCTTTGAGATGCCTGTTCTAAAGTATTGGCCTTATTGTCCTTGAACCACTTTGCAACTAATTTGGGATCATTGCCTAGTTGTAAGACCCATTTATGTTCAAGATATAACTTCCTGAGTGCAAACTGTTATCTGGCTTTTTATCCTGCTTTTTGAATCACAGCTTCTTTCTCTCTGAGTACCATGTAGGTACAGGACTTGTTTTGCTGTGGATAATGACACTATTTAATCTAACACTGTGAACTCTTGTTGTTGCTTTTGTTGCAGATCATTTCACTCAGGTTTTGCACTGTGAACACGAGTGTGTCCGAGATCTCGCCACCCGTCCAGGCCGCCTTTCTCCCATGGAGAACTACCTGCCTCTTCACTATGACTACCTTCAGTTTGCCTATTTTAAAGGTGGAATATTTGTGGTCTAACATTTTTTGACAATTATTTATCAGTAAACACAAGTACTGACAGAAGTGATTAAATTTTAGATCTATTCATTTTGATTTTGAGGTTCTCATTCATGACATCCAGCTGTTGTAATCTACAGTAGAGAAATAAATACACCTACAGTTCATGCATGCAGATACAAGCACTAATGGTGACAACAAAGAGATGCAGAGAGCTTAAGTCAATATGCTGAGGACTCCACCCTGCTTGGAACGTGTTGCTCAATATTTACATTTTCAGATGTGTGTCTCCTTGGATATTTTAATTTCTGTAAGGAGTCTAACAATGCGCCATCCATGTTAAGTCTGTTTTTCCATTCGGTAGTCATGATAGTATTCAGCCAGATTATACCTCATTGGACTTACACATGCTCCTTGAAAAGACTAAACCAACTAATTTTGTGTTGGAATAAATGGTTTACATTTTCACGAAATATATTTTTAAATATTTAGGTCAGAAACAACTAATCAGAGCTAGAAGGAAGGTCTTAGCATTGTCAATCATGCTTGTGTACATGGTGCTCACACCCTCCCTCTTCACAGCGTGTACAAGCACTCAGCACTGGTTCTGTGTGCCTTATGTACTTACATTGCCAAAAACTCCTCAGAGATATGTTTCTGTTTGAGCTCAAATCTCCAGACTCTGTCTAACCTGCAAACTGCAGCTGACAGCAACAAATCGACTCATTTAAAGAAGGAAGTCCTGGATTAACCTTTCATCTTTACAGCAGAGTAAAGGATGTTTCCACCTACCAGAAACATGGACCAGAAGGTGCCTGGTAGTGACTTTGTGTTAGAGAAAAAATATTAAACTGTGCAAAGTCTCAAAAATATCTTTGCAGCAGCCTATTTCTTCCTGTATAAAACATTCAGTCGTATGTACTTGCATACAATGTTTTCTCTATGTCAGTCAGTCCCAAGCTTTATTTCCTCTATAATATTAGTTTCTGAATGATAGCTGTGTTATATTCTAGCATGCTACAAAATTCAGTAATATGGTCAATCTACAGTAATATATCCAGATGTACAGAGAAAAATCTTGAACTTACTTCCTGTGTCTCTATGTGTGCAGTCAACAGGCTGAAGGAAGCGCTGCAGTGCGCTCTGACCTATCTTCTGTTTCACAAGGGAGACGAGTTTATGATGGACAACGTTGATCACTACAGAGAAATCTTGACACATGAGGGCAACCCACGAGAGGTCAGGAGTCTGCTGTGTCATATGGCTTGTGAGGGGTGGGTTTGGCTGCTCAATGAAAGGAGACAGTGGTTAGTTTTCTAACCCTGGACAGAATCAAACAAATAGACAGTCTGGGAGTGCATAGCCAAGGCTCATAGGTTTGGCTTTAATGTAAGATGTGCTCCAGATGAAATTTATTGCTTGAAAGATTGGTTTTAGGAAAAATACATGGATCATTATGACTGCCTGAAGGAACAACAAAAGATTGGCAAGCTAGGGCAAGGTTCCCTTGGAAGAGCCGTCATGATGTGCAGGTACATTTCAATAAATTATGATATCAGAAATAGATCATCTATTTTAGTAATTTAATTCAAAGCATCTTCATACAACTTTTCAGCAGACGGGAGCATGAAGTTCTCTATAATTTCTAGTGGTGTCCCGATACCAATACTGGTGTCGGTATCGGGTCCAAAACCAGTTCGACCCTAATTTTGGCTCGGGCTATGGATCTAAACTCCAGCGAAAAATGCATCTTTTAACCAGTAATTTGATAAAGCATTTGAAGACTAAACAATCTGTCGTTCATGCTCTATTTATGATTTGTTAAACCATTCAGAGGGACTGTCGGCTTAAAAAGAAGAGCCACCCTGATCTATATCAAGTAATTTTGTTTTCAAAAGTTATTGGGTGAAGTATAAGTTGGACTTGTTATCGGTACTCTGTATCGGTGAGTACCTAAACTGAAGTACTCGTACTTGGTCTTGAAAAAACTGGAATCGGGATACCCTTAATAATTTCCTGGTAGATAGCAGCAGTGACTTTGAACTTAATGAAACTCAGTGGACCAACACCATCAGATGGCATGGCTCCCAAAATCATCACTGACTGTGGAAAGTTCACACTGGACCTCAAGCAGCTTGGACTCTGTTCTTCTCCACTCCTCCTCCAGACTCTTGAACCATCTGAAAAGAGGACTTTGAACCACTGACCAGCTAGAGGAATATATCCCAGTGTCTGGAGCTCAGACTTTGCATGATGATGAAATATTCAGCCTGATGGATGGGGTGTCACGGCAGTAGATGGCGAAACCTGACACAGATTACAGCACCCAAGATGCTAAAGGTCACAGAGTGTGTGGAAAGGACAAAGCTATCCAAGTATTTAACAAAAGTATGACTTTCTCATATGTTGCCCTCATTCAGTCTTTTTTCACCTTAGCCCAGAGAAGTTGCTTGTGACAAAGCCTCTGGTTCAGGAGTAGCTTAACATAACAGTAGTATCTCATGTCCTGGAAATGTCTGGAATGTCTGTGTGGTGGCCTTCTGAATTTTGCTCAAATTGTTGAATGGGCTTTGCTTCTCAATCTGTCTTCTCAATATGCACTGGGATTTTTTTCCGCCTTTCAATCAACTTTTAATTAATATGCTTGGTTATAACCAACTGTTGCAGCAGTGACCTTTTGTGTCTTCCCCTCCTTGTGGAGCAGTCTTCCCTATTACTGTAAATGCCATAGCTCAATATTGTTGTATGATTATTTAAAATAGACAGAAGTAAATGTTTGAAATGCATGGCATTAATGTTGGTGGGTGAAGAATGTGAAAAAATGTAAAATCATTTTACATTTTTTAATTAAATTGCTGGAATTAATTAACTTTTCAATGATATTCTAATTTCTTCAGATGTATCTGTAAATGTAGAGGAACTTTCATGCTTCACATTCAAATATAATGCCAACAGATAAACGCATTAGCTTGAATGTGTAAAAAGACAGTTAAAGTTAATACATGTTACTTTTGGAAAGAGATTTTCTGCTTCAGCATCATTAATTATCTGTTATTTGTTCATGATGTCCAATAACCACCAACATTTGACTGTTGAGATCATAATACAAAAATGTCATGAGCAAATTCGATTAATACAAGTACTAAGAGGTTAAATGATATGCACAAGTGCTTTGTCATACCTTGCTCCTGTGAGCAGCAATAGAGTCATATTCTGCTTGAAATTTAAGTACAAAATTACTGCAGATCTGGATTTAAGTGAGCAAATACTTCAGATACAGCCCACCACAGAGTCCAGACCTTAATCCTGCTGAGAATCCACCATGTTGAACCCTTACTTATCCAACATCAGTGGAAGATCTTGGCAAAAACATAATCATCTCTAAGTAAAAATATATATTTTAACATTACAAAAGCTCTTTAAAGCAGCACATAAGCAAATAGTGACAACCAATGGTTAAGCATCAAAGCCACAGACATTTTTTGACCAGAGATCATATTTAACTTAAAATATTAAAGTAGTCCAAAAAAAAATCCCAAAAAACTAACTAAAACATATTTTTAATATTTCTATGTAATTTTGATTTTGATTTCCAAACCACATTTTGAAGATATTTACACTTGATCCAAAAATGATTAAAATATTTGTAAGATTCTGCAGCATCATTTTACCGCTAATTCAATTGATTTGTAATAGACCATAGCCTGGATTGAATTTGAAAGAGAATCCAGACAGGCTGAGTCAATCACAAAAGGATTTACTGTTCTGGGAAGAAGTTAGTGGATAAATTAATCAACTTAACTAATAGCACTGAGACTAATCTTAGAAATGAATTTATGGAGGTAAATTACATGATCTTCAGTTTGAAACTGATTTTTTCTAATCCCCTCTTTGCTTTAGAAGTGCATCTGAAAACTATATAGAGTAAAGATAAATCATTGTTGCATTCACAAAGCATCCGCAGCATCCAGAAATCTGCTCTCTTCTCACTGACGATGGACTGGGAAAAGGCCTGAGTATGTTCCAGATCAGAAAGATGAAAGCCAAATAAAGACATTATGCAGGAAGTGAGGAAAGACTTGAGAGAAAAGCTGACAGCCTTTCGTAAAAACTCTGATTCTTGGCAGGAGTTAATGGTTGCTTTCCAAAAATCTGTCAGGTTGGTTATCAGTTTGTTTAACTAAAAAAAAAAAAACCTCAACCGCTGCCTTGTTCTCTCAAATATTTAGTCCCCTCTTACTAGAAAAAGCCTGTTGCTCATTAGAGAATGCAACGTTTCCAGCAGCATGTGTAACTGCCTGAATAACCTTATCAGAAGTTGAGATAAGGAGACTGAAAGGAAATGTGTCATTTTGAGTCTTAGCTTACAGTTTTCCAGCTTTCCCATTTTTCACGTCTTGTCAGTTTACTGTAGTGGCCCTCAGCTTGCCTCCTCCATGCATTCTCTCCCTTTTCTGCCTCTGGGAGCTCATTTGTAGGATGTCGGGGCCTGGCTCAACATGCCTCCCTGTCCAAAGGTCCTGCTTTCAAAAGGAAGGAAAAGTGGGGCTAGAGATCCTGCAGAAAGTCCCTGACACAATCTTCATGCTGTTTTTCTGCAGGCTGCTCAGATTTTGTAACAGTCCTCTGAGCGTGAAGCCTCACTTGCTCTGAAGGAGGTAAAATCTTTAAAAAATCTTTTCACTGCAGTAGTGATATCACACATTTGTTTGATCACATTTAGACATCGAGAAACATCATTATGTAAGTGTCTTCTCTACAATAGGGATCATTACTTTTTTGTGTGCAAAATATCTTTTATAAAAAGTGATTTAGATAGTGTTTAGATTTAAATCACATTTAGACACCAAGAAACATCTTTGCAAAGGCACTTTTTATATTTTATGGATGTCTTTAAGGCGTTCTTATGATTAAAATGTCCTTTCTACATTGTGAAGGAGTTCGTTTCATCTTTTAGTCAAGTGTAACCAGGAATCATCTTCATGAAGATGCTCTTTCTATGTTGCGAATACCACAATCTCAATCACTTCTAGACCCTAATAAACATCTTCATGTAGATGTCTTTTCTACATTGTTGATGAAAAAGGTGTTCCCACATTGTGAGCGAAATGTTTTTAGGGATGTGTTGGGCAATAATGATAAGAGTGTTGATTAAAAAAAGTAGGGTGGTGGGGTAGGGGTCTGTTTCAGGTTATGATTGTTTCTGATCTCACCTAATCAGTACACAACAATATTTAAGAAAAACCTATATCTATTGCCGCTCTCTTGAAACCAGCACCTGGAAAAAAATAGTGAAAGAAACAATCCCAGCAATACTTTTAGTTTTTGTGGGAAGGAACCATCATCATGTTGACACATCAATTCTTGAGTCAATAAAAAAGATTTCACGATAACCATAAATAGTACAATAAATGCCCATCTCTAACGTATTTTCTGTTATGACTGTTAAGACAAATTTTCACTTTACAGCTATATTTACATGTATTTTAGACAGAAGAAAAAATATCTATTTCTTTCTCTTTTTATTTGTTCATTTAACAAAATTTTGCTCAAGGAAAAGTTACCTTTCATGGAAATATTGCCAAATAGATCATATACAAACATGGACATCAGAAGACCAACTATTTTTACCTTAATTTTTAACAATTTATCACTGTTAACGAGTTTCCTTACTTTCCTCAGATTTAGTGGCTGTTTAGCAGTTTAGTTACTTTCTAATATTTGTATGATAAAAACTGCTTACATATATCTTGAATGATAGTGTGTATATATAGATAGATAGATAGATAGATAGATAGATAGATAGATAGATAGATAGATAGATAGATATGGAAGATTATTATAACATTAATAAGGAGATTATTACTAAACTGTGTTTGTCTTTAGGAAGCTAAACGTTACTTGACGAGGCACCAACTGGAGCTGGAGCTCCTTCTAATGGGCAGCAAAATAATGGGTGTTGACTTCACTGAAGGGGTGAGTTAATCGTACATAAAAATGTGTAAATGTACAGTGACATTTATAATTTAGATCTTTTTTTGTCATGTTGCTCTTGATCTTTGAAGCACACCATGACACAGTCTTCATGCAGTAGTAGCAGCTAGCAAGTTACCCACACTTAAAAAGTAGTTTTGCCCAGAAATGACAGAGACACTATCCACATGTCTTGGAGCAACAGGTGTATGGCAGAGCCACAACACACCACTGTTTCTGCAGCCAACACCACCACCTGCTGGTCATACTAAGATATTTCATTTTACATTCAGCTTAATCCAAGAAATTGAGCGTTTTTGTCTGTATTCCAGCAATATTTGTGGAGCAGAGTTCCTAGAAGCATGTAACAAGCCAGTAACGGGTTTCAAATTGTTTCTGATGCAGAATTACTGGAGTAGCACAGGAGGAAGAGATGATTCTAGCAGGTAAGATGTCACGGCAAAAGCTGAAATCAGTGGTTTCAAGTATTAATTTGACTTTTTAAAACCCTAATGTGGTGCCTGTATGAACTCACAAAGAGTCTCTCTCAGATTTAAGAGTTATTGCTTGTGTTTTCACAGGATTCCCTCTGGGACAGACGGCTGGATGGAGTACGTTCCCATCTCAGAGAAGAAAAACGTCACTGTGATTGTTTCACAGCAGCTTAAAGAAGGTAAGGCTGTGAGAGGCTGTTACTAATGATAATTTAATATGATTGTTTATAAAATGCTATGAGACTTAATTAAAGTTTTTCTGTTTATGTAGGTGGCCCCTTGTTATACGACAGTGTGCAGCTGGTGCAGAACTCTGTGGCTTTGAACGGGACCCAGCGGGTACTCCTCGATCATGTTATATCCGAGGACGAGTGTGCAGAACTTAGAAACCTGGCACATGTAAGTATATTATAAAGTTATTAAATGAGGGGTAGCCTTCGATATAAACCCAACTCTTTATTGGTTCAGTGTAGAAAAAAATGTATCTAAAGCCTATTTATGGGTTTATTTCTGTTTTCCAGGCTGTCACCATGGCAGGAGATGGTTACAGAGGGAGGATGTCTCCACACACTCCCAACGAGAAGTTTGAAGGAGCCACTGTACTAAAAACTCTACAGGTACACTGGCTGCTAATGTAAACAGCTTCCGTAGTCCAAATGCACATTTCACCTAACGTATGCAGGGTTCTCATTTTGGATGTTGCACATAATATAATTTCATCTCCTCTACATAAGTCCTGATTCTTGTTTGACTGCATTTTCTCCTCCTTGCAGTATGGTTACGAGGGCAGAGTGCCCATGAGCAGCGCTCGACTCTTCTATGATACCAGCGAGCGAGTAAGACGGATTGTGGAGTCCTACTTCATGCTGAACACTACACTGCACTTCTCCTACACACACCTGGTGTGTCGGACAGCCATTACAGGTTGCTAACACGCACAGTCACTCATCGTAAATGCAAAACTCACAGTAATTTATTTTGGTTTTTTTAGCTGACACTTTTTAAGTAGTGTGAAACATTTATGTCAGTTTATGGGCAAAAATGTATTTAGAATTCAGAGGAAATTAAAAACTGCTTTCATCCTCTTACAACAAGTACTTGTAAATTAGAGCCAAACATCCTAATGTCCATTTGTTTGTTGGTTGGTTGGTTTATTATTTGCTGTTCCTCAGGCCAACAAGATCATAGGAATGACCTGAGCCATCCCATCCATGCTGACAACTGTCTGCTTGATCCAGATGCCAATGAGTGTTGGAAAGAACCACCAGCATACACATACAGAGATTACAGGTTGGAAATAGATGATGTGTGTCTTCATAACATAATTTAATTCAGTGAAATATATAATCTCCCACTGACTAGATGTTCTCCTTTACTTTTTCAGTGCACTGTTATATCTAAATGGAGATTTTGAAGGAGGGGAGTTTATATTCACAGAAATGGATGCCAAAACAGTCACGGTGAGATGGTTTTGCAGAAAAATTAGATTTAATTAAAGGAAAGGAAAGACATAAATTCGGAGGTTAATTTATATATTCAGTGTGCACAGATAATTTATGAATAAATAATTTTAAAAAACAATTTTTCACCTAGTTTACAAGTGCTTCAAAGAGGATATAATGTTGTGATATTATAAAACAATAAAAATGTATATTTATCATCAGTTTGAGTCATTTGTGGGGTCGCCCAGCAGAAATAAAATGTGAAGGATAGTTTAAATGAAGTGATACTATGTAGAAACTTCATTTGGATCTTATTTCCATCCTTTTTTACTGTCATCTGCAGGCATCTATAAAACCAAAGTGTGGTCGGCTGGTGGGTTTCTCATCAGGGGGAGAGAATCCACATGGCGTGAAAGCCGTCACCGGTGGGCAGAGGTGTGCTGTGGCTCTGTGGTTCACCTTAGATCCGCTCTACAGAGAACTGGTAAACACCCTTTAAGGTCACTTCAGCTATTAGTCTGTTTTACCTACAGTGCCTTGGAAAATGAATCACTCCCCAGGATTTATTTACAGCCACAAAGTTAAAGCTATTTTATTTGAACTCTATGTGATGGATCAATCGTGATAACCTCATTTGTGGACATATACGAGTACAGGGTTTTTTTACAAACATTATCTGTACTTTTTAGAATCACATTTCGCTGGAATAACAGCTGATAGTCTTTAGGGGTATGTCTCAGACAGCTTTGCATGCAGCTTTGAAACTGAAATTTTTGCTCAACCTTTTTTGTAAAATACCTCAACCTCAGTTTGGACGACTGTGGAACCTCTGGAGATGATGATGCAAAGAAGGATTTTGCATAAAATCAAGAAAATTATGGACAACCCTAACCATCCTCATCATGAGATTGTCATTGGAAAACAGAGTGTCTTCAGTCAGAGGCTTCTTCAGATTGGTTGTAAAACAGACTGCTACAGGAGATCTTTCCTGCTCACAGCCATCACCATCTAAAATATTTCCTTAATTAACTGAGTTACATTAACATTTAATTTCCCTTTGGAATAAATAAAGTATTTCTGAATTTGAATTTTGAATTGAATTTGTTGTAGTGACTAAAACACAGTAAACAGCAATTTTTAAGTCTTCCCACAGATTCTCTATTGGATTTAGTTCTGGATGTTGCTTTGAGAATCACATGAATCTGCTTTGAATCACGTCATTTCACCATAACTGGCTGTATGGTAAGAGGCCTTTTCCAGCCTCTTAACAGGTTTGCTCTTGCCCTTTATTTAGCTCCATCCATCTTCCCATCAACGCTGATTCTCATACCTCTGTTGAAGAAACGCATACCCACAGCATGATGCTGCCCCCATCATGTTTTACTGTGGGGCTGGTGTGTTCATGGAGATGTGCAGTGTTAATCTCAAATATAATTTGACACATAGGACAGAAAAATAAATTTCAGTCTCGTCGTATCATACCACCTTCTTCCAAATGTTTACTGTCTCCTTGTGGAAAAATGCAAATAGTAATATTATGGCTTTCTTTAAACTTTGGTTTTCTTCTTACCACTAAAGGCATAAAGGGCAAATATGGGAAGAGAATGACTAATGGTTGTCTTGCCAAGAGTAGTTGTCCTATCTGAGTGGTAAAGTTCAGCTCCTCTTAAGGAACCTCAGGCCTTTTTGCTCTTCTCTGAAAAAATCTTTTTTTTAGGTGAATGGTCATGTGATGTGCTCTGTTTTATTTTCAAACCTGTGGTGTTATTTTATAAGATAACCCTGATTTAAACCTCTTTTTGGTTAAATGACAGCTCATATTTCCGTCATTTCAAATGAAAAGATGTAATAGTGAGGGGATCATGTCCTTAGAAGCCTTCATTTGGAGGACTGTTTTACCAGATTATGTCGAAATAGTTTACTATATTTACCAAATTAGAAACTGGACATTGCAATGAATAAACTGCATGTATGAGTTTATTTCTAATTTTGAACACTTCTAATCTGTAGTGAGCCACTGCAATTTCTCAATGATTCAGATAAGAAATTACATTGCTATGAGTCTTCTTTTCCGATTACTCATCATGTGCTAGAATCTGACTTCTCATACTTCCTCATCTCAGTCATGGTCCTAAAATATGCATACATTTTACAGCAACATATGAGTATCAAAGTAAAACTGCATTCTATGCATGGTGTGTTACTAACTAATCCAGTTGGGAATCTGAGAATGAAAAATAGCAAATATATATGAATCTTCCAATACCTTTACTTGGTCATTCTTGTTAATAGCTGTAAAATGTCAGTAAAGTTGTTTTGTTTTGTTTTTTTCTCTTCCTTCTGTCTCATCTGCATCTTTTTGTCTCTCTGTGTCCAGGAGAGGCTGCAGGCAGATGAGGTGATCCAGGCTTTGGACACACAGTCTGTTTGGGGTCAGGGCCTAAACATCAACCCTAAAGATGAACTGTAGAAGCAGTCTAAAGAAAGAAACTCTCATCACTTCTTCCCTATCCTCATCAATGAAACATTTCGGTATATTATACTATTTATTAAATGAAATTTGGATCAGAACATTTCTATTTTTGTACTGTGCTATACTGAAGTGCAAACTTTAATAGTGTTGTGTTTTGTTATCAGTTTTATTTGTATTCTCAAATTTTTATTTGCCTTTTGGTCCTCTTTCCAGTAACATCCTGTTGTTTAGAGTGTTTTATGCTATGAACTGTGAAGTTGATGTTTCACTGTTTTGAGTTGTGATTGTTTCTGATCTTAGTAATAGTTTTAAATCTAAATAACTGATTCAAGATTTTTTTTTTCAGTGGTCAGTAACAAAATATATCTGATATTCTTATCACCGTTAGTACTGATATATATATATATATATATATATATATATATATATATATATATATATATATATATATATATATATATATATATATATATATATATATATATATATATTATTACTCACACTAAAATGTTACTCAGTTTTTCAAATTGCCAGTAATAATTATTTTCAAAGTAGGTGGTACACTGTTTCTCTATTTCGGAAATAGCAATAATTTGAACCTGTTTCATGCTGAATACATTATTTCAAACAGAGCATGTACAGTTTTGCACATTTACTGATCTGAGAATGGTGAGTGTGTGTGTGTATTTCAGATTTATTTATGTTTTTTAGACAGCTGATGTCTGCATTTGATATGATTTTTTTTTTTTTTTTTTTTTTTTTTTTTCATGAGAGGTGCCCGCTGTTCCTGTTTCAAGGAATATGTGTTTTTATGGACATTTATTACTTCGGGCTTGTATTGATAATAATAATGATGATGATGATGATGCACTGTAAATCCAAACATAAAGGAGTAGCATGGTTTTCCTATGTTCTTACCGTATTTTTATTGCTGCCTAAAAAGGTTGGCCACTTTTGTTTAAATTAAGGTTGAAATGGGTGTGTTCTTGCATACAAATAAAAAAATATTTAAAATGGTGTGCAGTTCGTTTCTATATTTATTGTTTATATTTAAAATTAAACCAATATTCAATGTATGTCTAAATACGTATTAAAAGAAATTTTTCTTTCACTTAGTTCAGTGTAACATAGTGCTTTAATATGAGGCGACTGGGCCTCCTTGTAAAGGTTGAATGTGTTTAGAAAGTCCCTTCCTCCTTGTCATGTAAAACTTCATTGTAGCAGGGTGTGGGCAGCTACAGTGGTTTTGAAACACTCTTTTAGGCTGCATCGGCCTTTCAAAAGTGAACCACTGGTGCTGACCACATCCCAAAACAATATGCACTTGTAAAATGAAGCCAGCTTTGCACACCAACCAGGTGGCAGGACTATTGGTTTTAAAAAAGTGCTAGTGATACTGTCCCCGCTTCATACTCAAATTACTGGAATTACATAGCTGCAGGGAAAATTCAATCCTCTCACTGTGCCAGGAAATGTTTCGCTCCTGGCTCCGAAAGGGTCTCCAAAGATTAGTTTTCTATCTAACAAGAGAGAGTGGCTAAGACAAAGCAAAGCCAAAGCAAATGTCTCCAGTTAACAGTTCATGTGTTACGTGCTTATTTACGTAGAAGTCAAATAGTCGAGTGATTTGCTGGTTCTGGAAAGTCGGCTTCATTACATCAGCATGTGGACCGCACAAGTGGTGGTCTTTTAAAGCACCTTCTTTTGTCTGTATTGTCCTTTCAGATGTCAACCACTTAAGCCAACCACATTCCACAACGACACCTATGAAGAAGGTTTGCAGTACCAGCACCGCTGGTGGGTGTTCACACTGCCCCCACTTTACACCTACTCACCAACTCAACTGTGTGATTGCCTCCCTTGGTTGTTAAGAGACGTGGCTGTAGGTAAACTTCAGTTTCCACTCTGTAACCTGGATCTGAAGAGCTGTACAATAGAAATTAGTTTACCAACTAACGTCAAGTCAGAGTGTGGCTACGACAAATCAACCATGTTAACCAAGTCTTTAAAATTTCAAATCTGTTTATGCAAAAGCTTTTTAATAAGCCCGTACTGCAATCAAGTTGGCAGATGTTTTTTTTTTTTTTTCCCTAGCAGTCTCAAAATTATCACTCAAAGATGATAAAGAAAACAATCCTTCTTCCATGGTCTGTAAAAATAACTTAAATTAAATACTGCAAAACAGATTGAGTCCATCCAGCCAGAGTAAATAACTGTTAGAAAAGTAATACGTATAAAAACAAATAAATATAATAGTGGCTGCAATTTTATTGGTGAAGCTTCATAACTGAGCTACAGGGTCTGAGGTAATAACTGTCTAAAACAAACATGACACCTGAACATCCATGAACATTCTGAGACTGGAGTAATTTTACCGATGCAGAAGCTCATTTTTAAATGCGTCAGTACCTAAAAAATATGCTACATCAAGCTGAAGATAAGACAGCTGCTACAGGTAAGATATTTACTGTTCATCTCGTCACAGCAGGACCCAAAAGAAATCTGTGTTTTAGATTAATTTATTACATTATATGTCCACATAGACAATTCAACAATTGTAAAGGTATCTTTATTTATTATAAACTTTCTTATTCTTATAGACACATTTATAGAGATTTAATCCTTCAATTTGGACTTCGTAAAAATCTTCAAGGAATGAGTAAAAAATTATGTTTTCATAGCAACAATACATCTTCACTGTCAAGTTGTTCCTAAAGTCTTGTGTTGAGTTCAATATTTTTAGTGATATCCACCACGTTGTCTTAATAAAATACTCTTAGTTGATATCCTGATATATTTTTTTTTGCTCCTTATTCATCTGTTTTCTGCCTGCATCATTATTAGACATATACATGGATTGTGGGGGTTTTACTAATGAAAAAGGTTTTAATCCCATTTCAGTCTTTTACTGTTATAGTCTGGCTCCCTGTTCATGCCACTTTCTATTATGTGTTTTATTTTAATGAGAAATAACTTCTGTTTGACCACTCTAGCTTGAAGACCTAAAAGGTAAAAAGCTAAACCAGTCGTCTTCCTTCTGTAAAACTGCTGAATCTTCAAAAATAGTCCAAATTTCATTCTTGCTGCTGGTTCTCTGTCTAAATTAAGTCTTCTATCCTTTATTGCCTACTTTGATAATACTGTAGGCTTTCTCCATATTAAATAGAGGCTGCTATCATATTGCTTAAGGAGCTAACTTTCAAAAGTTTTGTCTCAGTCTAAGGGATACAATTTTAATTGAACATGGACCAGAGATTTTTAAATCAAATTTACAGAGGACATGGCTTTTTAGTGGTGCTCAAATCAACTGTGCAGCAAACAATGTTCCACTAAGGCTACATTTGAAGTACAAAAATAGGACTGAGAGCTATGGGAAGCACTAAAGACCAGCCTGAAGTGTCATTCTCCTAAGAATTATGACTGCATTGCCATTTAAGACACTTGTGTCGTAGCTGACTATAAATCTTTATCATAGGGTGGGATGAACCAACATTTTAAGTTGTAAAAAGTTCTGAAAACTTATTTGTGTCCAGCACTATCTACGTTTTCTTAAACACAATAAACACATTCTTGTTTGTCAGTAACATGATAAATGAAACATTGTTTAGATCTTTGGACATAAATCAGTAGATAAAAGCTTTTAAACCCATGAGAATGAGATTGGTCTACTTGAAATCAATCAAACACTCGGTTCAAAGGCATACAGTGAGAAACAATGAAGATGTATAAAGCTTCATATAAAGTAATGTGCATCTGCTGCTAAAATCAATGTGAATCACAGTAAAAACAAATTCACTCAATACACTGGATGATTGCTCAAGCTCTGTTTACATGAAAGGAGGTCGCTGTGGTTTACTTTTTTCAAGACGTATTTAAACATAACACAAATAAAAATAATACAACAAAACAGAATATGCACATGAATATTAGCTCATACATACTTTATGAACATATATATACATAAAATGAATTTTAATTAACATTTTTGATAGGCGCTATATGTTGTATGAATTAGGAGGGTGTGTTGGGCTTGTTCAGCTCAGAAGTGGTAGGCGGCCTGCTCTGTGAACCGGAAGGGTTTGGTTTCATTGGCGGTGCACATCAGGTCCCTCATACGGCGTGCACGCCGTTCCTCCAGCACCAACCTGCGGGAGTGCTCTCTGGCTGCCTGCTGCTCTGCTCGCTTCTCATCCCGTTTCCTCTTCAGCCACCTGAAAAAGGGAAGAAAAATGTGGCTAAAAGGGATGATTTCAACACAATATCAATTAGTCTAACGATGAATACTTTTTGCCGGGTATTTTACTTCTCTATCGGCCAGATCCCCTGAAGGAAAGTTTGCATCATTAGCTTGATTAAACTTGTAATATTTACCTTTCCTCATCTTGAAATTGAAAGACTAAAACTACAAATATAACATATTTTACACCAAAAATCTATCATAGCGTATTTATTATGAGAGTTCACACAGTTTACTGTCTCCTCACTAAATACTCACTGACTATTGGTAGGTGTTTTTACCAGCATCTTTTTAACTTAACCCCATCTACTGGCTTCTAGACAAACGTAATACCTATGTCAGTCTGCAATACCCCAAACTAATTAGTTCGGTTGCTTGTCTGTCTCCGTATTAAATGCTTGTGTACCTTACAGGCTCTAGTAAAGTGAAAACCGAGAGCTTCACAAGGAAATCACATTTAACTACACTGCCATGACAAAGATATCTGTAAAATGCCAAAGGCTGAGATGTGGAATTATCTAATGGCAAAACGTAGGTTTGTTACTATTATTACTGACTTTGAATAAAACAGATAAAGGGCTCAAACTCACAGTTTGAAGGCACGTTCACATTCCTCGCGGCTGTGCAACAGGTAACTACTGTCCTCCTCAAGTTTCCTGAGCTCCACAAGCTGTCTCTCTTTCTGCTGCTGCTCGTGTTTCCTCTGAAGCCACGATCTGAAGGCCTCCTCTGGGTCACAGGAGTCTCTCTATGACAGAGCAGAAATGGAGACAATTAAAAAATATTTGGGATTTTTTTTTTCTTTCTTAGTTTGAAAGTTTACATCAGCATTATAACTTTTGAGGAGACAATCATTTTTAGGACCCTCATTTTCTTTCTGAGTATGACTGAAACAGCAGACACAATGACTTGTCCATCCAAAAACCTGTTTTGAAGCTTGTTTGGGGTAACTATCTGGTTGGAACAGCCAACTGTGACAAAGTTTTACTTATCTGGTCCAAACTTTCACCTCAGACAAAAGGAAATTCATCTGGGATGGGAAACAGCAAGGACCCAACCAAGCTTAAGCCAATAATAAACAACAAGATGCTAGAACACCAGTGTTACTGTCTACAGTGACGTACATTTTATCATGCACTGAGAGAGTGCCAGCCAAAACAAAAAAGCACCTGCTCCAAAATCAACACGTTTAAGATCGACTGAAATATGCAAACCTAATGTCTCCTAGAGAAAACTTTCTAGGGCAACAAAACGAGACAAAGATTGAGCTTTTTGGACATAATGGCAACAGGGATGTTTTGAGGAATAAAATGAGAATTTCAGACCCAAGAATACAGCTATTTGTCAAGCATGGTGATGGTTGCATCATGCTGAGGGTCTGTTTCAGTGCCAGTATTGCTGGTATGTTGCATAGTGAAGCTGGAATGAAGCAGGAAGACTACCTTCAAATTTCTCAACTTGACTTGAAATCAACATCTAAATGGTTGAAACACTGACAAAAGTTCCCAAACATACATTAAAACTGGTTTTTGGAATTGATATTTAACCCTACAAAAAAACTCATGGACTATGCCTAAAAACCATCTCTAAGCTAGGAAGGCAAATAATTAAAATGAGCTCTTCCAATTCTCACTAGAAGAGTCTTCAAATATCCAGTTTATTTTATGCTAGCAACTTGCTGATGACTTGAAAAAAACGTAGTATTTCTCTGCAATTTACTACGGAACATTTATCCAAACAGTAGTGAGGTTGTACGCCTGTATGTACAATTCTTATTAGAGAAAAGCTGTAACAAATTAAAACTTGTGCATCAACTTAAAAATCCCTAATAATGAATTAATGAAAGAATTTGTGAATTAATTAAAATGTATTTTTATGACATGTGTGCTCATAGCCTGAGCATGGAAACTGTAACTATAACCACCTGTCACTCTCCAAAATAATTAGCTAATGTACCACCATAAAGCTTGTTTTGGGTATTATAACCCGTATATAAACAACTGTTTGAACATTTTGGCCTTAAAAAGCTCATACAAGCTCCAGTCCTGCATTAGGCATCATTCACCCACATGAAATCAAATTAACTTTTTTAATGACTGCCACTCTGAAAAACTGCAAGCTTGGGAATTAGTTTTCTCTGAAGAAATCAGAGAAAATTAGATTGAGACTTCAGTCTTCATAGTAAGGGCGAGATGGGATCCTTCTTATCTCACCAGTGGATTAGTATTTGACAGGTTTTGTGCTGCCTACCTTAGTATTCATTCTCTCCATCTCCTGGGCACGTTGGATCCTCCTCTCCTCAAGAAGCTGTTCTCTTTTCTTCATCAACCACACTTTGAAGGCCTGCTCATTCTCCTGTCTCTTTAGCTCCTCTTCCTCATGTTTCCTCTGCTCTGCCTGACAAGAAGAACAAAAATCTATGTGAACAAAGGCTACTAATGTCAGAACTATTATACTTTAATGCAAATACATAATAATTTCTCCAACATTTTTATCATCAGGTCTTTGTAAATTCCATACCTCCCTGGCGAGCCTCTCTTTCTTCTCCTGGATCTTCTGCAGCAGCTCTTTTTGCTGTGGGGAGAGAGCATAAGTGGCCTGACATGGTGTTCCTGTTGCAGACTGCACCCGCCTCTTGCTGTTTCTCCTCTGGGTTACTCTTTGGCTGTGGCTGGCCGAACTGGGTCTGACCCTGGGCTGAGTCGGAGGTCGTGGGGCTTGAAGCTGTTCGATGCCAAAGTGAAAGGAGGATGAGCCGATTCGGAGCTGAGGAGAGGAGAATGAGCTGTAGGTTTTCCTAGCTGGCTGATGGATACGTGGTGAAGACTGTGTACTGTTACCTAAACTATTTACTATAGGAGGAAGGACACTCTGACTCTCCATATCCTTCATGCAAACAAGGTCAAACTTCCCATCTTTTTCCACAAGCACTTTACTCTCCTTAGTTTCTTGAAGTCCCTCATTACTAGATCTTCTGAACCATTTGCATTCATTACGAGGAGAAATTTTTAACTCGGACATCTTCCCTGATACCTCATTGTCTGCATCTGCAGTCTTGGCTCTGACCTTGCTGCCATTTTCTTGATCTATCTCAGTGGTGTTGCTATCTGCGTGAAAATGGAGTGGGGGCACCACCAGGTCCACCAGTGTCTCTTTAAAATGAAGCCGCCGCCGTCTTGTCGTATCTGGTGTTTCCTGTTCCTGCAGCTCCTTGTTAGCCTGCTGGATTTTTTCCAAGATGTACTTCTTTTCCTCATCTGTCTGCACATCTGTCTCAGGAGGAGGTGGTACTACAGGCGATAATTTACTTGGGCTCTCCTGGTCTACGTCATACTCTAATGGCTCCATAGGAGACGGCCATCTTTCATCATCCTCTTCCACATGGTCTGGTTTTTGGCCCCTGTTGTCATTTCTTTTCCCTTCTCCTGGTTTCTCATCCTTCTCCAGCTCTTTGTCTATTTCTGCATCTATATCCTCATAGTCAGAGCCCTGTTAGATAGATAAGGTGGACATATTGCTTTCATTACTTAGGTTGTAATGTAAGCAAAAGACCAAGATAAACACTTAGACGTTGATAATCTGCTGGTGTAATAACAGATATGTCTGTTTGCTCATCAATGTTGCATTGGGCTGTATCACAGTGAAAGTATGCCACTGTATGTGAAAAGCATTGGTTTCACATGCAAGCGGTGAGATGTACCAGGTCGTGTAACTCAACACTACTACCCATCACACTTTGAAGGAGCTCTGCAGGTTAGTGAGAGTAGAGGGGAACTCCAAACATACCCTTAGTATCATTACGGCCACAAACTTCTTGGCATTTTATTGGCATTTTGTTATTTATGTGACAGATCAAAACAAAGTAGAACATTCACTGCAAAGCCCCAATATCTTACCAAGTATTTTTGGTCCAGTTTCTAGTGCAAATATCTTGAATATACTTGAAATAAGATAAAACTAACTTGCAAGTAACTTTTCAGCTGGTACTGGAGCTTAATATTCATTAAAAAAAAACTAGTTATAAGTGAAATAATCAATTTTCCCATATTACAAGTTAAAATGTCAAAAATAAACAAAACAAAAATGTCAAAAAAACAAAAATAAAAAAAGGTTATGAAAACATGATCTCGATTTATGGCTCACAAAGGCTAAACACATATGCATGCAACACTATTTTTTTGATATTTTTAGATAAAAAAGGAAAACCATATATCCTTTTCCTTCCTCTCTATAGTTATGTACTGATTTTGGTTGGTCTGTCACATAAACAGATAATGTTTATATTTGCAGTGTGACAACATGTTGAATCCTCAAGAGGTATGAATACTTTTGCAAGACACTGTGGATTCACGCCAGAAAACAAAATGTATGGTTATCAAAAAAACAAAAAGAGGAAAAAACATCCAGTCAGTTACCAGCTCTTCACTTCGGCCCTCCTCACTGATTAGCCAGTCGAGATCCTTTTCAAAGTCGTCTTCATAGTCCTCCTGACACTTGGACGAAACTACCTCAGTCATTATCTGCTAATGAGACACAAAAGGACACAAAATGTTAAAGAAATTTAACAAAAACTGTGAGCTATTTTTTTTTTACAAATATAGTTAATTGTTTATGGCCATACGATAATCTGATCCACACTGGTTTTGGAGACATTTCTTTAAAAATATTAGGGATATTCCCATCATAAGTTTTCATTCTGGTCCATGTTTTGATCCATCTTCATAGTAAATCTGTATTTTGGCTCTATTATGTTGCTATGTAAATATACACCCTTATTTAAATCAAGTGTATGCATTTTTTTTGGGATTTGTTGTTTGTTAGCATCTCAAAAAAATAATCAAAAATGTCAAATAAATAAAAATCTAAGGAATATAGTTTATATACTAATGCTCTACTACACTGGAACCCAGCAGATATAAACCATTGATAGTGTTCAGAGTGAAAGTGCTATTAAAGATTCAGTGATCAAGACAAATGGATGTTAACATAAGGACATGGTCTGAAGAGACCAGGATCCAATAAGTGCCTGCTTGAATAAGCAAAACAACAAAAACACTACAAGCTCGCTGCTGTTAACATGCTGTTTACTTAAAATATAACGCATTTCTGCTTGGCTGTGTTCACATACAAAAACAACTTATGAAATCCGCATCCCATTGAAAAAAGTCAAACTCCAATTGTATCGTCTGTGGTTTGTCGCCATCTGGTGAATAATAGGTGGTACTGTATAATTACTTAAACTTTATTTCTTTTTAAACCATAAATCCGAATCCCGCAGCTAAAACAACTGTTATATGTTTACTTTTAATTTGCACACTGTTGTAAGTTCGTACAACTTGTAACACTGGACGCAGAACAAGCTGAGACGAAAATACCCCTATTAATCCGGTTTATTTTTATAGTTCTAGTAACAAAGACAAATAAAACAGGAAAACAAAAAGGCACAAGAGCAATAACAAACATTTATCTTTTCCTCTTTCAGGCTAAACAGACATAGATAAAAGATTCCTCCAAAATGAATGTTAGCTATTCAACTCACCAAGAGACTGCGCAGTGACTTGCCGTCGATGAGTTACGGAAATAACTTTATATTGTCAGATTGTTTCGTTGTTATTTTTCCATGTTATTGTCCCACATTTTGCGTGGAAGCCTGTGCAGCAACACCTGTGCTCATAATCTGGCCCGAGTCTCCTCAGCCTTAAAAGCTTTAATAGACGTGTCGTCATGGCAACCCACAACACGCTTTACTAAACGCGCATGCGTGCAAACATAGCCATAGTCATAGGTACTGTTTTGTATTTCGTATTTACGGGCCCATTCAACGAATTAGATTATGATTAAGAAGTTTATTTACTTTACTATATAGATTGATCACACACAGACTGATAGATTAATGGCTTTATTTCTGTTAATTATGATTTCAGGGAGCATTTCAAACAGAAAACAGGACAATATTACACCAGGCCAATAAAAAACATTTTAATACAAAAATGTGGCTAATGAAAAGTACGTCTAAAAAGTGCTTTAAAGTTTATATCTGTTCACAAGATACGTTCAATCTGACAAACGAACCTCTGAACTCATATTCTAATGTGTTGAATATGACTGTAGTCATATTGCTACTGAAAACCAACTGCTGCTTCATGAAAAAACGATAGATAGATAGATAGATAGATAGATAGATAGATAGATAGATAGATAGATAGATAGATAGATAGATAGATAGATAGATAGATAGATAGATAGATAGGATTACAAATAACATGATTTAATAATGAAGCATCATGTCAGCAGCAATTCATCATCATGGAGAATGAGGTAAAGATAAATCTTTAGGTGATAAGTGGAGTTTTAATCTTCCTGTGGTTTACTGGATGATTTGAAAAAAAAAAAAAAAAAAAAAAAAAAATATATATATATATATATATATATATATATATATATATATATATATATATATATATATATATATATATATATATATATATATATATTCAGACCATATGAAAATTTATGGCAAACCTATACATTTTTAGTATATTATCAATCACAAAAAATAATTAACAGAATATAAAACGTATTTTTGCCTAAAATCTTTTTTTTTTTTTTTTTTTTTTTTTTTTTTTTTTTTTTTTTTTTTTTTTTTTAAGTAATTAGAGTAAACGGGAGCACTTGACTCATCACTTTGTGAAACACTGGGCAAATGACAAATCCATTAATGCGACATCCTGTCTGGCCGTAGAGCATTCTGGGTCTTGAAGTTGTCATCTAAGGTTCTGCTTTTTGTTCATTCGTCCATGGATATGTTAGAACTACATTTCCCATCTGGCCGTTATCACTACCCAGAAACCACCCGCCCCTTTACTGGACAGTTTTTAAAACACGACTAATAGCACGTAGGCATGCAAGTTGTGATAATGTAAAGAGTTGGTCATACTCATTGTGCAGTTACTGTTGTCACTTCACTGAAGATAGAAGAACTTCGTGCTTGTCTTGCAAATGGCGTCCATCGTTCTTTTATCGGTAAAGCAGACGGCTCAGACCAAAGCAAAGCGGTGTTTGGGTTCACGCTTAAAGGGTGTCGCAGGTGCAGATGGCCCATGCATGACTTTGTTTTCGGGAAAGGAATGGCTTTCCAGAGGCTTGAGCTTACGGTTCATGTCCCATGGGACCGCTGGTCGGTCTGGAGCCGGGGCAACCAAAAGGGGAGCCCTGGCGTTCAGTGGTGCAGCGGCGGTCACAGCGGCAGCAGTGGTGGGCTTTTTAGCTAACGCTAATCACTTCCAGCGGGCAGAGATGGCGACCAAGATGCCCCAGAACGCGAAGAAGAAGAGAGAGGAAGAAGAGGGGAGCATTGCGGAAAGATGCCGGGGCTTCATGTCAACCCCGGTGACCGACATCAGTGTACTGGAGGAAAAGAAGAATGAGATGAGTACCAGGATGGAGATGCTGATCATGGAGACTCAGGCTGAGTTCTGCAAAGCCCTGGAGGAAGTGGACGGTGGGACATTCAAGGTGGACAAGTGGAAGAGGAAGGAAGGTAATATGGGGACCGCAAAGAGTACTTGCAGACCCTTCAAATGCAAATACTGCTCTTAAAAATAAAATGTATCTGTCTTCGTTGTTAATCTCAACCGGATTATTTCAGATTTTGTTTGGCTTTCACGAGAAGTCCTTCAGGGTTCTGTTTAAGGACTCTCTTTTTTTTTTTTTTTTTTTTTTTTTTGCTCTGCATATTCAGACTATAAAGAAGAAATTATGAAGACATCCAGCTCTACTGTTTCTTTAATGGATTGCATAAACTGACAAACCTACTATAATTCTATGTCAGACATTAAGGAATAGTGAAGTGATCATTACCTCCAGTTACACTCTAAAAAAACAAAATGTCTGATCAGTGCTGTTCTTTGAGAAATCACTACAAACAATTGGTCTGTAACTGAAACTCTCAAGAAATATTTCTAAACTTAGAGGTTGGTGTCAAAACATGAATTGGAGATGACCCTGCATGATGTTCATTTTATGAACTTCTTACTTGTTATGACAAAACAGCTCCAGGTTGTCTCCAGATGTTACAAAACTCTCAGCGAGGCGTCTAACCTGCATCAACAGAAGGGCAGACATGACTCCTCTATTAATGTCTCTGCAGTGATCAAGCTCCTAATTACTCCTATTGTTTTTTTAATCAGACAAGCTTTTATTACAAATGTCTAGTTTTAAGATTTTTTTGTTCTCTTATTTTATTGTGAAGCACTTTGTGATTTCTATCTGTGAAAGATACTGTGTAAAAGACATTTGCTTTACAAGATACAGCTGTATGTTGTATTCACATACAGCATTTCGTAAATACTCAGGGAGCTCTGGATTTCAAGTTTTTTTTTTTCTAGATGCATGAAAGAGACAGGTGCGCACAAGCAAAATCAACAGACATAAGTGCTTAAAACGAGTAATTTTGACCCTTTTTGTTTGTTTTTAGGTGGAGGAGGGATCAGCTGTGTGATGCAGGATGGAAAGGTGTTTGAGAAGGCAGGTGTTAATGTGTCGGTGGTGTTCGGGTATCTGACTGAGGAGGCAGCGAAGCAAATGAGGAGCAGAGGGAAAGTCCTCAAAGGGAAAGATGGTGGGTTCTGCTTACAGCTTGCATGTGATCAGAGGTGGTATCCGATGTATTCCACAAGCACAGTTATACTTTCTGCACTGAAACCCTCATTTTAGGTATCTGAAAAATGACTTGGCTCTGTTTTGCTTCAGGTAAGCTGCCATTTTGTGCCATGGGCGTGAGTTCTGTCATCCATCCTAAGAACCCCCACATACCCACAGTGCACTTCAACTACAGATACTTTGAAATAGAAGAGGAGGACGGTGAGTCCTTTTTGACAGCATCTACGTCTTGGTGTCAGTCGCACTATTGAGTCTGTGGATGAATTATGAGCCTTGGCTCCTTCTCTTTGTTGCGTGTGTGTGCGTGTGTGTGTTTGCACTTTCAGGCACCAAGCAGTGGTGGTTCGGTGGAGGAACAGACCTGACCCCAGTCTATATTGATAGAGAAGATGCCTTTCTCTTCCACAACACCCTGAAGGAGGCCTGTGACAAACACCACCCGAAGTACTACGCAGAGTTTAAAAAATGGTACAGCTCCATCAGTGACTCCATATGTGTCACACTCTTCACATTGACGTGCTTGTGGGCATCAGCCTGTATGCCTGATTCCAGTGAATTTGTGTGTGTGAATTACAATGGGTGTTTCCACACTGTTGGTTGGTGATAAGAGGAACTGTCTCTCTAAAATCTACAGATGCAGAAGAAAACCGTTGAGCAATGCTAATGGTCATAAATGACCAGTATGGTTGTAGACAGGATGGGTGGAGTTAATCTGATGTGGCTTTGAAGCATTCTGTTGTTTTCTGTTGTATAGATGAAACAAAATTATTTATACAGGAGGGTTTCCCCCAGTGTATTATGAGCTAGGCGGGCCACCTGGCTTTACTTGCCCCCACACCAGGCTAAGCGTTGCTTGTTTATTTATTTTAGATAGGTTTTTTTGTACACCAGTAAGAGTGATGGTAAAGAGGGGTTTGTAGTTAATGCATTGAACTGGCCACAAGACCAGGAGCGCATATTAATTGCACCGTCTGCGCGTTTTACTGCCATGCTGTCACGGCATCTGATTGTGCAGCTCTGAAATTTTGCACCATGGCGCAGATTGCGCGCACCACCTTTCACTTAAACTGGACAATTTGGAAGGTGGTTTTGCAGACCAGGTTCACCTATACCGGCGTTTATGTAAACCCTCTGTAAGGACTCATTTTCAGAGAATTATGTGCCAAGGTAGGCGTCAAATATAAAAGTCATGCTGCTTGTGCAGCTGCCACAATGTGAACCCCAAAAATAATTTAATGTGCTTTAGAGGTTTGCATTGAGTGCGTAGTTAGAATGTGAGTGCATATATCTTTGAGAACAAAGAATAATGTGTGGCATGTGCATTCACATCTCACACACGCTCGCTCAATACGTGTTCTGGCACACGCTTTGCTTTGTGACTACGCTTGCAACTTCATGAAGTGAATATAAATGAAACACAGCACCGGTCAATCACAGACAGGTCTTTTTCTTTCAGAGTATTCCTTGCAAATACTGCAAATCAAAATCTTGCACAACACTGCAGACATTACGAAACAAGGGAATCCTAATACAAGAAATACTTGAATTTTGTAACTCACTTACATTTAGTTAAGCATACAAATACTTATCATTGTCCATTTTAGGTAATTTTTCTTTTAATTTATTTTACTTTTAAATGTGACCAGGGCTGGCCCAAGATTTTATGGGGCCTTAAGCAGAATATAATTTAGGGGCCCCGTCTTCCTTTTAAGAACATCACCATTACTAACAGCGTTTCAATACAGATTTGATGGAATCTGGGAGAGGGGGCCGAGTTTAATTGACCAAGGTTAAAAGCAATCAGTGATAAGTGGTTATTATTTGCTGAGATGTATTTGTGAAGAAACACAACAGTTAAACTCATAGCATCAGATTGTAGCCATGGTAACACAATAATCAAACTATGAAGATTTATTTTTTTCACTTTTACAAAGTAAACTTGCCAACTCCTTTAAATCTTAAATTTAAATGTTAAACAATTTAAGGCTTTTAATTTATCTGTGCTGAAATCATTACATCAGATTTAATAGCACTGTCATTCTCAATAAACAAATGTTAAGATTCAAGATCAGAGGTCTGTGTTAAAATATAAGCACTTATGTGGGGTCCTGAAGGTCTGGGGGGGCCCTAAGCAGCTGCTTAGTCTATTTATGCCTTAGGTCAGCTCTGAATGTGACCAGCATTACATAGCTTGTTTTAAGACAAAGCCGATAGCTGATTACTTAATTAGTCTGCTTTATAAGCTACTTTGGGCTTGTTGTTTTCTAAAGTCACTTGCGTATCTCACAGGTTGCAGTTTTTTGGGGTTTGTTTTCGAATGTGAAGTTTCTTATTAGGGTTTGGCTTTCTTTCTGAAAAAAAAAACCCCTTTGACTATCTCCCAGCTCCCCGCGATAAAGACAAACACTAATGGTAGGTAGTTTGCAGCGGTGTAGTCTGATGCGCAGGTATACGCTGTATAACCACTTTAAAATCTCTTGGAGTTGCGTATACCCACTTAAAATAAGCAGAAACATGTATCAAACTCCAGGATTTGCATGACATCCAGGTACTTTTAGTCAGGCTCTCTCTGTCCATCTTTTCCTGGATGTTCCCGTATCTTTGTTAATGTCAAGGTGATCTTTGCAGCGAATGACATCGAGCTTCGCATTGTGCTCCAGTAAACGACGAACATCCAGACTAAGAGTTGGACAGCACAATAAACTTGAAAACAGCCATGAACGAACATGTCCGTAAAGGTTCATAATTAAACGCCATCATAATCAATAACATAAAAGATAAATGTCATAAATCTGTGCAGCAGCCATCTGTGGTGTTGAAAAATCTTTGGCTTTAAGTTGGAACGTTAACTTTCCTGTTCACTTCTTGTGGCCTCCAGGTGTGACAGGTACTTCTACGTCCGTCACAGAGGAGAGACTCGGGGTATAGGAGGGATCTTCTTTGACGACCTGGACTCCCCAAATCAGGAGGAGGTGTTCAAGTTTGTCAAGAGCTGCGCTCGAACCGTGGTGCCCTGTTATCTTCCCATCGTGAAAAAACATCTTAATGACTCCTTCACTCAAGAGGAGAAGGACTGGCAGCAGGTGCGACGAGGAAGGTGAGTGGAAAATGCATCATATCACAGCTGATGGGTTTTGGAGAGAAGGGAGGAATATAGTTGAATGCTGTTTTTGAGAAAAAAAAAAAAAAAAAAAGTGTAGTATTTTATATATCTAGTTAATGGAAAGCACTGTGAACTTTGGAAAGCTGAAAAAAGTCGTGATTTTTGCAATAAAAATGTGTAGGAACCCTGTAATGTGAAGAGTCTATTTTAAAGTTGGTATTTTGTTTGCGTTGTAGATATGTGGAGTTTAACCTGGTGTACGACAGGGGAGTGAAGTTTGGCCTTGCTACGCCTGGCTCTAGAATCGAGAGCATCCTCATGTCCCTCCCCCTCACAGCCAGGTAAGACAACAACTCTCCTGCTCTCTGTGTGACGCTTATAAGCCGTCTGTGTTGCCCGGTAACCGACTCCCTCCTTCGTGTCCAGGTGGGAGTACATGCACGAGCCCAGTAAAGGTTCCCGGGAAGCCGAGATGCTGGAAGTACTCCGAAACCCAAAGGAGTGGGTGTGAGCGCTGCAGTCACTGGTTTACACAAAGAACCACTTTTGTAGTATTTTTGTAAAGCTGTGACCTGTTTTACAAGATCTGATTTTATAAGGAAATATCAGGTTTCATCAATTGTCTGAGGACTTTACTTGCGCTGTTAATTTGTTTCGTTCATGTTTTTTATTTTTTTTTATTTTTTCAAAATCAGCCTTCTTAAAAGCTGCAGCATGTAACTTTTATGAAAAATGTTTTTTACATATTTGTTAAAATTATCCTTATGTTGTGACAGTATAAGACAGATAATTTGTGAAAAAAATCAAGCTCCTCTGATCTTCCCCCAGCGCCCCCAGTACAAACTGCAGAAATGCACCACTCAGTCAGAAACAACCAATCAGAGCCAGGAGGAGGGTCTTAGCGCTGTCAATCACCCTCATGTATGTGCTGCTCACACACTCCCCCTTGCTCTCTGCTACGCTGCAGCTGGTTCACCATAACATATCCTGCCACGAATGCTAAGGCTAATTAGCACGGCCACAAGTGACGGTGGATAATCAATTTTCTTGGAACGATAAGTTGTATCTGTTTAATTCCATACTGTCACAACATGGTGACAGTTTTTACAAACATGCAAAAAACATATTTTTGTAAAAGTTACATATTGCAGCTTGAAAAGCTATAAAAATGTTTTAATAATTGAGCTTTGTGCCATTTGTCTCTTCCTGGTAGAATCAGGATCACATAAATTACTTTCACAGATTACCTGCTTTTAGATAATCTCCCTTTTATTTTTTACTCACTATGATAAGCATAAATTTTCTTCATTCACAGAATAAATATCTCTTTCTCTATTTTAAATTTGCCAATGACTTGAATTAATCTTCTCATGTATTTAATGAAGCACTGAAAGGGAAAATGACAAACTGATTGTATGTGCTTTTTCCACTGATGTAACAGTAACAATAAATCTGATTTTGACATATACCTGCCTGCCCTAAATATTTAATTTTGTTTTTGACTGATCAGAGCTAAAAAGCAGGAAATTGAATCCTATGTACACCAAGATTTTCTATGTGATGTGGATAATGACTCTGCTTTTGTGGGAGCAGAGTTGCAAGCATTACTTTGATTTTCAATTGTTTCAGAGGATGACTGTGAATAAATGAATCTATTTGTTCTGGCATTGCTTTACCAGAAAGATCATATTCCTGAACTTTATCCCATTTTGCCATGCTACAGCCACAAACTTCAATCCATCTTATTACAGTTTCATGTATTAGAGCGACATAAAGTTGTGATTGTTGTCTTGTTGAAAGGTGAACCTCTTCCCCAGTCTCGAATCTCTTGTAGCCTGTTAAAGGTTTTTCTCCAGGACTGCTCAGCATTTGTGGTGCATTCACTTTCTATTTTGAAATCAGATTTTCAAAGTTGTCAGTCACAAAAACCAAAAGAATTCAAGAGTAATCCTTCTAGTAGGATTACAAGCAGAAGTAAACAAGATGTATTTTCAAGAATGTGCCTTGGCCATACAGCACTCAACAGTTCATTATATGTAATAAAGAAACCTGCTGATGGGAGTTGCAAATGTAATGACAGCCAGGATACCATAGACCATGAGCTTATAAGGTGCCCTAAATATCACCTAGACAAAGACTAGCTGCTCAATTAGAATAAAAAAGTGTTCAGATAGCAGAACATATTACAGTTAACTATGGGTGAAATCAGATTTAAATACTTATGTCGTTTCCTGAGGAGCACAGGACGAATTAAAAGACTTAAAACTTTAATTTAGAGTTTTTTTTGTTTTATTTTCTTTGCTTTTGGGGGGAGATTGTAAACTCCTGACTCACACTTCTGTCCAGTCCTGTCGGTGGCAGTAAAGCTCTGTATAAGCTGGCTGCCATCTGCCATAAAACCAAAAGAACAAGCTGTGGCGTAACATCAGCCTGGTAGCAGTATTAAGAACAATTTACAGACACAACAAGGTAATGATGTTAATACATAGTAACAGGTTTCAAAGGTTGTTGTATATATTCAAAATAATACTTAATTATTATTAACCAAAGTTAAAGTATAAAGTTGTTGAGCAGATTTACTTTTAACCAAATGGAGAGACTCACAAAAACATGTTCGGAAATTTTCCCTATTACATAAATTTGTTTTAACTTTAAAATTTTATATATATATATATATATATATATATATATATATATATATATATATATATATAGATATATAGATATATAGATATATATTTAAGAACAAAAAACTTTCCCCGTAATAAGTTATTAATTAAAAATTTTATTTTAGAGTTTTGAAAATAAACACCAAATTTAATCGTTGTTCAACTCAAAACTGACCGTTTGATTCCCTGGGCTGAGCTAACGCAATATACTGCTCCAAAAGTCTTGAGTGACTCTACACTGGAAGAGCAGATGATCTAAATCCTCATCTTTATGATCACAAAATATGCACCCAGCCAGGGCCGTGCAGAGACCTTTGGAGGGGCAGGTGCTCAAAGTTAAAAAGGGGCACATAGAACAAGATCTTAAATCACCTTACAACAACTTAACAGTTAGTATTCATTGAGAATCTGCTCTGGAATCGGATCGTACTATATCATTGTCATCGTGTGGGAACGATGCAAAGCAAGTGTACTCTGTTTTCCATGATGGGTACAATGTTACTGTTGAGAGCTTGCTGCTCCTGCTGCTGATAGTGATGGGGGGCTGCACTGATCTGAGACTGTAGATGTTAAAAAGACTGAAAGATGGTCACTGATTATGATGTATGAAATAATCTAAATTGCTACTGTCTTTCTAAATAAACCCTAATAATATGTGACTGATTAACCTCCGCTGCAGACTGCTCTAAAGATCAAAATAGCTCAGATGGGCCAGTTACAGAATTTTTTTTTCTATGTTGGCACCTCTGAGATTTAAATTTGTAAGACTTGGAGATAAATTATATTCATGAGATCTTGTCCTCAACAAGATTTTAGAGAAACTCATCTATGTGTTTATCATTAGTCACACTGATTACTGCAACAGTGTCATCACAGGTCTGCTTAAAATGTCACAGCTAAAATCAGGAAGATAGAGCACCAGTTCTAAAATCCTTCCACTGACTCAGAGACTCAGAGAATAGACTTCAAAAATACTTCTGTTAGTTTATAAATCACTGAACGGCTTAGCACTGAAATACATTAAAATGTGCTATACAAATAAACTGCCTTGCCTTGGTGTGTCTCCAGTCATGATATAAAAATATTAATAAAATTTCAAATAAGTTTAAAAAAAAAATTCCTATATTTATTTATCAGGGTAAAGATAGATTAATTTGTTCAACAAAGGAATCTCAACTTTTATTAAAATTTCACATGTATAGGCATCAATTTTGGGACATCTAATTTAATACATCACCATTATCATTCATGAAATGTTGTTTGGACCCGAGGACAGGAATTTCTTCTTTGTCCATGAGTTGCTACGTGTGGTACCAAAAAAAAAACTTGTCCTCCTTCTACTGGACCATTTTCATTCTGAAACTGCAGACTTCATCATAAACATCTGTTATGCACAACTTTGTTTCCTCCAGCTTGTTTACAAGCACATGCAATGTTTTGGAAATAACTTAAGTTGGCTGCCAATACTGCAGTTAGTGGTGATATTCAAATGGACAAGCTATAAAAAAAAAAAAAAAAAAAAAAAAAAAAATGCTCCTAACATTACTGTCAAATAACACCCTACAGGTTATGGGCCATATCTACAGTATTTGTCTGTGTGCTCTCTACTGGGAAGCCCACAGTTTAGGCAGCCTGTTGAGAAGGGAAATAAACAAATCAACAAAATCTTATAATTTAGTTTGCTGTCTATTAGACCACAATATGATTCTGATTGAAAGGAAACTAACTCAAAATGTTTAGTCAGATATAATAAACAGAAAGAGAAAGACAAAACTGGGATGGCGTTTCAATCCATTCCAGACAAATGAGTGTACATTTACTTTCAACATTAGTAACACTGAATAAGTTCATGAAAAAACAACAAAAAAGGAATAGAAAACAACCCAGCTTCCATGGTTATCTGATGACATTCAAAAGTTAATGAAAGAAAGGGATTATGCCCTAAAATCCTTTCTCAACAATAAAAAAAAATAATAAATTGCTGATTTGCTGATCTTTAACAGTCTAAGAAATCGAAAGGTGAAAAGAAATGCATAAATCCAAAAGTAAAAATCAAATGTCCTGTCAGAGGAAAGAGAAAACGGTAGTGATTTGGAAATAATGAAACGACTGACTAAGTCCCAATGTACGTACTGATTTCAAATATAAACTCACAATGGCAGGAAAAATTATAACTGATTCTGCTCAGTTAGCAACAATATTTAAAGACTTCCTCCTTTCATCAAAATTCGTCCCACACTCTTTTGTGTTGTAGTGTACTTGTCAGTAGTCATCTTCAAAGTGCTGGTGTGGTGATGCTTTCAGCAATAAAAGCTCTGCAGGCCAGACTACAGTTGAACAGCGAAGATTTTTTTTTGAACTGCAGCCTAAGTCAGAACAACCAAATCATGAGGAAATCTTGGCCCGATCCAAGAAAAATTCCCTCCCGATCTCTGGACACAGTCTCTTTTAAAGGGCCTTGAACAACACATGTACAATACCATATTTAGCATTTTCTAACATATACATCTTGCAGAATTTTACAACATACACACTTTCCATCTAAGGTCCTCTTCAGCTCCTGGTGTCAACCATCCCCTCATGTGATGGAATCCATACATTCCCTTATCTGTTCAGCCCCAGTGCCTCAGACTTTTACTTAGAATTTTTTCAAACACACCAAAGGTCCTGTGTCTGATCAGACACTACGATGTTTTTAGTGTTTTTGCATAACATTGTTTCAATCCACTGTGACTCTTCGGAAAAGGACAAATTGCTTGATGATGGTCGCCTGTGAAGTTGTGGGTGTGCCTGGAAGCGGCCTGTCAGCTGTTTCCCAGACAAGCTGGATGAACACCTAACAGGTAGAGGACTCTGACTGCAGGTGACAGGAAGTAGCAGCCAGGTCTGACGGAAGGACAAACTGTGTGATCGTCAGGTGAATACGGATCGATCGGCGCGACGTGGCGATCAGTGGAAAACAACGCGTTGGATTGACAGCAGGGCCGCATCTGTGAGTACTGTTTTCCACTGACGCCTGCAGGGTTCAGCCTCGCTGGGAGGGTCGCAGAGGAGATCGGTTGGCTCAATGGACAGCGCTTCTGGCCAGCATCTGTTTGCGTTGTCAGGGCTGTGACAGGAGGGACCCCCACTGGCGAGTGACAGACGCACGTTGTGGACCCCAGCAAGCCAATAGAGAGACAGCTGTGGGGTGGAAGTAGGAGGTTCTTTCTCCTCCTGGATTGGACTGGCGTAATTTAAGATGCTCAAGAGTCCCTTTTAATTGAAAATATAGAGCTCAATTTCATCCTGGACTGAGGACATTTATTGAGCTACATTAGTTTTTAAAAGTTTTAATTGTGCGGTTTTCTTAAAGAACAAAACTACTTATTCCTAGTGTGCTCCCTCTGGAAATAAAACTGTTTAACCAAACCTGTGCCAGTCTCTGGTTCCCTGGGTTCTGACTCAGTGGCCCCCCCTTGTTGTCAAAGAACCCATTAATGTGACACATACCAGCTTTGTGCTTACGTTGACCACACTGTCATTCACGGGTCTGGTAAAAGCTGTGCCGCAGTAGGTGAAGGACCTGTTTAGCAGTTTACAGAAAACATCAGTGTGGCTAAAGGACTCCTCCTTAACCCTTGAAGGGGCAGTATTATGTAAAATCAACTTTTTTTGAGCTTTACATGCTATAACGTTATTCCCTCATCGAAAACATACCTGCTTTGATTCTTTCATGGATGTTTGAGAAATCTGTTAACCTCCTGTGGCAGCCATTCAGCTGAGCAAGATATCTGGATGGACCGAGCTCCACCTTCGAGACCCAGCTCCTCCTCTGAGCTGCAGTTTCAAAGCTTCAGAGCTTCGGTTTCACAGAGCACCCCTCCCCAACGACTCAGTTCCTTCAAACTGGCCAGCAGCAATTGGCAAACATCTGGAACTGTGCATCTGCTGAGCTCATACCAGCTACTTCTCAGTGAAATGCTGATTATAAAAACTTTGTTAAAGGATTAATAGAGAAGTACTGTTGTGATAACTTCCTGAAAGCTGAGTTTCAGAAACAGCAGGAATTTTTAAAGAGCCACATGCTCAGTTTCAAGGCATTAGGTTACAAAGTCAAATTTCTTTTAAGTCCTATTGAAATAGACAGCTGTTTTGTAAAAACTGAAGGTAACATAGTTACTTGATTATGCTATAGAATGGCATTATGTGTCTGGAAATGCAGAATACTGCCCCTTTTAATACAAAGAAAACAAAGTGTATTTGCTTTTCAATTAATGCTTCATCAGTCCTTGCGTATTCGGCTCAGTGGGGATTCTATTGAACACGTATCACAGCAAAAATATTTAGGAATAATTTTGGATGCTCAGCTAAACTTTAAAAAACACGTGATAGAAATCTGCAAAACTGTAAGTTCAACATAACTTGTTTAAGACAATTAGAAAATGTTTGATACTCCATTGTGCAGAGATGTTCTTAAAGTCAATTCTTTCACGTCTTCTGGTGCTGCTGTCTGGTCAGACTCACCAAGCTACACTCAAACCAGTGGAAAGTCTCTAGTCAGGCCTTAAGGGTTTTATGACTGTAATATTTTAGCTAAATTCAGAATTTTAGTTTTTCCTAATTTTGTTTTCATTTTTTAAAAATTGATCTTCAAATGCTTAAAAGGACTTGCACCCAAACCATTGAGTGACTGTATACAGAAACTGCAGGAGTACACAGCAACTTCTGTTAGAAGTTCTGCAATTTAGAACTCACTCCCTGTCAATTTAAAGTCTGACCAGATTCAGTATGCTTAAAAAAAAACAAAGCAGACTATAGCTGTCTCAAAACCAGCATTGTAATCATGTTTAATGTGTCTTAAGCACTCTGTTTCAATAGGCCTATGTTAATATCACTTTCAATTCTTTTTATCATTACTTCATTTTTCTATAGTATCTTAGATTGATTATAAAAGCCAATCTAAGGACAAGTGCTGCAAATTAGCTCACACTATAAGCACTAATATATACAGGCATGAGACTGCTGTTTCACTCAATTTATCTGTTCTTGTGTATCTCTCTATCAAACACAAAACACACAGACTGGCACTTAAAATGAATAAATTAGGATTTCTTTAGCTTAACAGTGGGAATTTGTGTAATCACCCAGCATTGTAAGAGCAAATTGATTTTCACATCTTTCATGTCACAATCATATGTTATAAGACTGACATGTTCCGGAAACTTGTCAATATATAAACAGGTTGCTTATTTAATTGAAGTCAACTGTATTTGCACCTAAAGGAGGATCTCTAGCACCTTCAAACTACTTAAGACAACTCTGAGCTGCAGACAAGTCTGAGATAACATGCAACTTATACGTAATTGTAAATATTCTCACAGTTTCATTTAATCATTGACAGACATACAAAATTATAATTGGAATAGATATAAGTAAATTAGACACAAATGTAAAAAAATTACTTTTAGACATGTACAGACAAAGTCATTGAAAAAATTATGATGCCACCATCATGTTCTTCTGTTTTTTGTTCATTTTAATGTCTTGTACAACTACTTCAGCGATAACAAAAATAGTTCATAACAGTTTAATTAAAGAGCTGATGTTTAGCCATTTTCAGGTTGTTTTTTTTTTGTTTGTTTGTTTTGTTTGTTTTTTTAAAACTAATTCAATACAATCCTGAATTCTTACTCATAAAGCATTATACTTATTTATTATTAAACTTTGTAAAAAAAACAGCTAGATTTCATTAAGAACAGTGATCTCTTTTACAAAGGAGACCTGAAAAATACACAGATATTTCTTAAACTGCTTCAGTCAGTGAAAAGTAGTTTTTGTCTTTTTGCACAACCTGGAAGAATTCCTTGCAACACAGTTTACAGAAATTTGCAGCTCATTTTTGATCAGTTTTGTGCTGCATCTGTTTCTCGAGACTGACCATTTACTGTGCATCAAAGACAAAATTCTCACTACAACAGCATTTGACTCACATTAAGAACAAATGAAACAATCTTGAACATGTTTGCCAACTTGTCTTTTCCGATGCTTTGAAACAGTCATACACTTCTCACTGATGGTTTTTTTTTTTTTTTGTTTTGTGTCTTGTTTGACTTTCTGTAATTCTTTTTTTGCTACAGTAAAACTCTTCATAGAGCTGGTCCATGTTGGTTATCTCTGTCATTTGGAGAGCAGCAGCCACTGTCTCCAGGTCACTGAAGGTAAGCTCCTCGTACAGCCCAATTGGTTTCAGTTGCACTGCAACATTTGCTGGAGAAACTGAAACTATTTCTCAATGTATGCTATGACAGTCATGGAACTTCAAGAAGTCTTGTTATCATTTGGACCTGAGGAAATGAACTTCTTTGTCCGTGAACTGTTTAGTGTGGTATCCAAAACTTCGTCATTCTTCCACTGAATCATCCTCATTCTGAAACTGCACAGTTCCTCATAAATATAGATGATGCACAACTTTGTTTCCTTCAGTTTTTAACTAGCAGATCAAAACCACATGCAATGTTTTAGAAAAAAAAACTTAAACCTCTGAGCTGGCCCAGTCTCCAGGAGATGATCCACAGCTGGTCAAAGAGAGAGCCATCTTGTGCAAACATGGCGTAGAATTTCATGCCACTTGATGTCAACAAAAGTAAAAAAGACACACAGTTCCTCCCTTCTGGGAGCAGATACTGAGAAATGGTTGTAGATCTTTAAAATAATTGACTCAACATCAACTGACAGCTGATCACAGGCATGCTTGCAGACGTTGTGAGGGATGTGTGCTGGGCAGTTTGCTTTCAAAATGTCGTTGTTGGCATATCTTAATGGCTGATAAACAGTGATGCTGTCCAAAGTTGACATTAGCACTATCTGCTGCATTTGCTATGTCATGGCCAATCTGCAAAACGTGCTTTCCAGGCAGTTTATCAAAGCTTGATGGATGCCATTTACTGTTTCATCACAATCTTCATAAAAGTCCAGTAACTTACACTTGACTCCACCAGTCACTGAGAAATATCTCAAAGACACTGGAAACATTCTTCTGTTTCCCTTGTTTGAGGCATCAGTTGCAATTGAGAAGTATGCTGGCTCACCTCCAGATGAGATGATGCAGGTCATTCAAAATATCCCCCACAGTCTTTGGTCCGAAGACATTTATTGTAATCGTTTCAGCTTTAGTTCTTTCCATCTGCATCTTTTTTTTACAACACTTGAGTCTTGAAACAAAATGCCATCCAGCTTAACAGTTTATTTTGCACATATTTACATCAGCAACCCATGCTGTTGATCTTCCTGTGTTACAGGATGAGAGGGAAGGAGGAAATAAACATCCTTTAAAGCCCTATGCTGTCTCCAACTGCTGCCTTCCACAAACTTTCACAGGCAAGTCAGTGTGCTACATTCAAAATGACTTGATCAGAATAAATATTTACATGCGCAGCGTTCGGATTATCAATCAGCATAAACCACCCCTCTCATTCGGATTACGTTTTCATTCCGTCCAATCAGAATATATCAATTACTTATGTCCATGTAAACATATCTAGTAGTCAGTGCTGTTGTAGCTGAGGCTGAGTTTGACAGCATGAGACACACAGGAGGCTTCACTTGCTGCAACTTTATGTCACTGTCCACAGCAGATGCAGTGAAAAGGGCAAAAATGGCATTATCTAATCTCGAACAAACATTCTATATATTTACTGATTCAATAGCTCCACCCTACCCACTAGGCTTTCTTTGCAGACAGGTAACTGTCTACCTGTCTATGATTCTCAACTAATCGACACCTGTTGGCGCTTCAGGAAACAAACCTTCATCAACTGGTGACAGTTTCAAGCTTTCAGTTTGTGTTAAACTTTTGACATAAGTCTGAAAAGTATGACAATTGCTTTTTTCAGCATTGTCTCTTGTGATGGAGTATTGGGATCACTTGATGAAAATAGAGAGGAACTACGTTTGAGTCAAATGATGAGAAAATTTATATTAACAGTAAGATGGAAATGAAACTAACATATCTTGCGGTATCTATGTGTTCTATAAATGAACTTGGAACATCATGACAAAGAAATTTGCTCTTTTCCTCTTTCCACATAAGAATCAGAAATACAGCAAATCAGCAAACAGGGTATCCTGATGCCCATCAGATGTGCTGGGCAACAACACAGCAGTTTCAGTATTTCACCTAATGTAACCAGACTTCTGTGATTAAATCTGGGCACATTTCTAGCATGGAGATAAAGACAAATGAAATTTATCAAAATGAAATGAAGAAACTGGGACAGCTAAAGTTTACATATTTATTCATATTTAAACAACAAAAATCCAATAAGGTCAGCACTAAAATGATTTTAGGAGAAATATTTCAGAATGAAACAAATTTACACAAAAATGTCACAATTTGCACAGTAACATAAATATAGCACATGTAAGGACTACTTTATAGTTCATCTGCGAAAAAAAAAAAAAAAAAGATTTTGGGTTTAGGCACCCTTTAAGTGTGTGTGTGTTCAAGCTTTCCTATTTAGGACCATTTCTGGCATATTTACTAACCTTCCAAAGACCGATGAGTCTTAAAAGAACCAAAACCCAGTCCTAATACAGTGGACCCCCTTGTATAGGGTCAGGAGTTAGGTTTAGACGTAATGTGTGAATTAAGTTTTGGTTAGGGTTAGGAATAGACTGGTAATGGTCAGGGTTAGGAAAAATGTCTGGGCTAGGCATAAATGCAGTTACTAAAATGAATGAAAATCAATACAAAATCTTAATATGGGTAGAAATACAAATATATATATGTGTGTGTGTGTGTGTGTGTGTGTGTGTGTGTGTGTGTGTGTGTGTGTGTGTGTGTGGTTATGTAGTTGATATGTGTGAGGTGAGTGCACTCTGGTCAGGAAGTTCGCAATCATGATCTCATCTCTGGTTCTGCAAACGGCTCCTCTTCCTGAAGAGTCATCAAGTACTCAGTCATGGCAGCCATGGAGGCCTGGATAGAATAGGAGCAGAAAAGGTTTGGGACAAAACTGAAAGACCACAAGTAATGGCAAAGTGAAACACTTGAAATGCAAGAAATAAGACTCAGTTTTGTAATATGCTTAAATACCTTTTCTTTTCATTTACTCTTAAACTTATTTTATGTTGTCATCCAAAAAATTGCCTCTTTCATTCTCCCACAGTTAGGAAAAAGCAGTAAATCTCAAGTCCAGCACGGACAGGGTCAAGAAGTCCCTCTATCCTAAGGTCATCAGGCTACTCAACTCAAACATCCCATAGCATCTCACTGAGTATGCAGCCACTCTGTTTTGCGAAGCACACACTGCATACTGCATTACTCACTGTGTTGCTTTACCACTCACATCACTTCATCACTTTATGGTTTAAACCTTAGTTGTAAATATTGTAGCCTACATCATAAACATGTCAGATTTTTCTGAGCTTTTCCCTCCATTTAGTTTATTTTCCTCCTCTCTCTTCAACTCTTCTTAATCTTCCCATTTGCTTCTGCTCTCATTCACTTTGTTCTATCAGTCTTTCTATTTTCCTCCTCTCTCCTCTTCTATCAGTCTTTCACTATTCTAAAACAGACATGATATAATCACAATCCCCTCCAAAAACATTAGAATCTATAACATACTGAAAATATATTAATTATTCAATAAGTTTCCTTTTTGGAGCGACAAGCTGATCCAACAGAAGAATTTGTCTCTCCCTCTTCATTTTCAAATGATGTTAATGTTAATGATGTCATGCTGTTATTGCTTCATTCAGTTTCCCTGTCATTGACTTATTCATATTTTTGTGAGGAAAGATTACCAGTTAATTCCAAAACGTCTTACTTTTCAGTGACATTCTTTCAATCATCCTGTCACAGTTTCTCCCACTCTGAGTCATGCTGCAACATTCTCACTCACATTTTCTACCAATAGACCCAAATGTCTTTTTCTCATTTATAAAACACTAAAATCGGCGACATTTCCAGGGACAGTCTCCATTTTAGAGAACTTTTCCCCAGAAATCAGGGATGGATGGTTAATCTAATTTTGCCCTTTCTTCAAAATATCGCTACTTTTTTCTCTAAATATTCTGAATTTCAAATTGAACCAAGTTCAACCTTTTTCCCTGCTATTTTCTTGTGTTCTTGAAATCACATTTCAAACTTTTTTCTAATTTTGTCATTATTTTGAAATAAAGAGGAAAAATAAACCCACCACAAAAGTTTATTGTTGTTTTCTAGGACAAGGGTTCCCAAACTTTTCAAAGCCATGGCCCCCCCAAACAGCATTATTTTCTGGTCAGGGAACCCCTTTGCAAACCTACAGACAATTCTACAAAAAATATAAACATCAACATTTTAGAACTTTTGTTCACTTTTCAATCATTATTACTTTCACTTAGCATAAATTCTGCCTCATACCTTCTGATTTTTAGTTGGCCATGAGTTCTGTGGTAGAAAATTTATGATCAGGTAATTAGGACTAATCTGATGTTCATGTCATATTACCTGATAATTTTTTTTTCATCACAATCCCCTCTTTTGATTGTCAAAAAATTATAATATATTAATCACATCAAATTTTATTACATTCCCATAGCAGCGGGTCACCGCAGTTCTTAGGGTTTTTTTTTTTTTTGCTGCAGTTTCTCCCACAGCAGGGCTGCTGGACGGTTCCTTCGTCTTTTTATTGTCTGAAACGTGTTCTTGTTCATTTTGCGCTTGCTACGCGAGCTTGAGGAGCAAACCAGCTTGATAAATTTGACTGGCGGCCAAGATGAGCGTGGCAAATATTTCAGTGTTATTTTAACTTATATTTTATAATAATGATTGAAAAACAGTACAGATTTTATTACAAATATGTATAATTAAAATTTTGATTAAAACATTTATGGGATTCAATTTTTTTCATTTAGCTCTCCCCCACTCTCCTCTCCTCTCATCTTCCCTTAAACTTTCTCAGGTCCCCCTAACGCCCCCAGGCGGCTGCGGCCCCCACTTTGAAAAACGCTGTTCGAAGAGACCCTGATATTGATTCTTCTCCTCTGAACTGTGATAAGTGACATAAACAGTGCTTGGAAAAACTTGATTTTTCGCGAGAAATAATAAATGTATGGAGAAATGATACGTAAGTCGTTCTCTTAAACTTTTTATTTCGCACGGCTTTTCAACATTTCTGTTGGCTTTCAAGTATTAATCGGTGCGTTCGGGTCTGTTTTATAGCATCTTGAAATCTATTTCGATCATTCTCTGACGATTCTTAGGCAATGAAACAACAAATAAAACCAGGATAGTTTCTGCCTAATTTATAACCTCCATGTCAGCGGTTTTGCAGATATTATTTCAAAAAAGGCAAAATACAATATCAGAGCAATGAAAAATCTCTGTAATGAGTTATTCTTAAGATCTCAATATATGTCTGACGAAATCAGATATTATCTTGCAATGATTGAAATCCTTAAAGTTGAACACTCATCGGTGAAGGGATCCTGTTTTTTTTTTTTTTTTTTTTTTTAAGGGATCCTAAAAAAAACACGCCCACAGAACCATCTGCCTCTGCCAGCTACTATAAATTGATCTCGCCACCAGTTAATCAATCACATTGTCACAGCAGTAGCGGTGTTGCGCTAATCACTTCCAGCGGGCAGAGATGACGACCAAGATCCCCCAGAACGCGAAGAAAGGAGAGGAAGAAGAGGGGAGCATTGCGGAAAGATGCCGGGACTTCATGTCAACTCCGGTGACCGACATCAGTGTACTGGAGGAAAAGAAGAATGAGATGAGTACCAGGATGGAGATGCTGATCATGGAGACTCAGGCTGAGTTCTGCAAAGCCCTGGAGGAAGTGGACGGTGGGACATTCAAGGTGGACAAGTGGAAGAGGAACGAAGGTAATATGGGGACCTCAAAGAGTACTTCTTAGTGATTTACACTTCTCTAGCGGTCCCTACAAATGCAAATACTGCTCCTCTTACAAATAAAATGTATCTGTCTTCATTGTGAATATAAACCGGATTATTTCAGATTTTATTAGGCTTTCATGTGAAGTCCCTCAGAGCTCTGTTTTAGGACCAATCTTGTTTCTGCTGTGCATTCTCTCTCTCGGATTGTAACAAAATTCTATCAACATCTCATATCATTTGTGTGGAAGACATCCAGCTTAACCATTTCTTTATTGAATTACATAAATTAATGAACCTGTGGATTCTATGTCAGACATTAAGGAATAGTGAAGTGATCATTACCTCCAGTTAAACTCTAAAAAAACAAAATGTCTGATCAGTGCTGTTCTTTGAGAAATCACTACAAACAATTGGTCTGTAACTGAAACTCTCAAGAAATATTTCTAAACTTAGAGGTTGGTGTCAAAACATGAATTGGAGATGACCCTGCATGATGTTCATTTTATGAACTTCTTACTTGTTATGACAAAACAGCTCCAGGTTGTCTCCAGATGTTACAAAACTCTCAGCAAGGCGTCTAACCTGCATCAACAGAAGGGCAGACATGACTCCTCTATTAATGTCTCTGCAGTGATCAAGCTCCTAATTACTCCTATTGTTTTTTTTAATCAGACAAGCTTTTATTACAAATGTCTAGTTTTAAGATTTTTTTGTTCTCTTATTTTATTGTGAAGCACTTTGTGATTTCTATCTGTGAAAGATACTCTGTAAAAGACATTTGCTTTACAAGATACAGCTGTATGTTGTATTCACATACAGCATTTCTTAAATACTCAGGGAGCTCTGGATTTCAAGTTTTTTTCTAGATGCATGAAAGAGACAGGTGCGCACAAGCAAAATCAACAGACATAAGTGCTTAAAACGAGTAATTTTGACCCCTTTTGTTTGTTTTTAGGTGGAGGAGGGATCAGCTGTGTGATGCATGATGGAAAGGTGTTTGAGAAGGCAGGTGTTGATGTGTCGGTGGTGTTTGGGTATCTGACTGAGGAGGCAGCGAAGCAAATGAGGAGCAGAGAAAAAGTCTTCAAAGGGAAAGATGGTGGGTTCTGCTTACAGCTTGCATGTGATCAGAGGTGGTATCCGATGTATTCCACAAGCACAGTTATACTTTCTGCACTGAAACCCTCATTTTAGGTATCTGAAAAATGACTTGGCTCTGTTTTGCTTCAGGTAAGCTGCCATTTTGTGCCATGGGCGTGAGTTCTGTCATCCATCCTAAGAACCCCCACATACCCACAATGCACTTCAACTACAGATACTTTGAAATAGAAGAGGAGGACGGTGAGTCCTTTTTGACAGCATCTGCGTCTTGGTGTCAGTCGCACTATTGAGTCTGTGGATGAATTATGACCCTTGGCTCCTTCTCTTTGTTGCGTGTGTGTGTTTGCACTTTCAGGCACCAAGCAGTGGTGGTTCGGTGGAGGAACAGACCTGACCCCATTCTATATTGATAGAGAAGATGCCTTTCTCTTCCACAACACCCTGAAGGAGGCCTGTGACAAACACCACCCGGAGTACTACGCAGAGTTTAAAAAATGGTACAGCTCCATCAGTGACTCCATATGTGTCACACTCTTCACATTGACGTGCTTGTGGGCATCAGCCTGTATGCCTGTTTAGGACTGATTCCAGTGAATTTGTGTGTGTGAATTACAGTGAGTGTATCCTCACTGTTGGTTGGTGATAAGAGGAACTGTCTCTCTAAAATTTACAGATGCAGAAGAAAACCGTTGAGCAATGCTAATGGTCATAAATGACCAGTATGGTTGTAGACAGGATGGGAGGAGTTAATCTGATGTGGCTTTGAAGCATTTTGTTGTTTTCTGTTGTATAGATGAAACAAAATAATTATACTGTTGCTGTTCAGGTGAATCTGTCTAATCCCCCCCCACAGATAAATTGTTGGCTTTAAGTTGGAAAGTTAACAACTTTCCTGTTCACTTCTTGTGGCCTCCAGGTGTGACAGGTACTTCTACGTCCGTCACAGAGGAGAGACTCGGGGTATAGGAGGGATCTTCTTTGACGACCTGGACTCCCCAAATCAGGAGGAGGCGTTCAACTTTGTCAAGAGCTGCGCTCGAACCGTGGTGCCCTGTTATCTTCCCATCGTGACAAAACATCTTAATGACTCCTTCACTCAAGAGGAGAAGGACTGGCAGCAGTTGCGACGAGGAAGGTGAGTGAAAATGTATCATATCATTCATATCCCTAAAATGATGATGATAATAATAATAAAATTAAATAATAGATTTGTATTTGAGCCTGTATGTATAATTTTGACTTGTTTAGAGTAGAAATAATCAACAATAAATTCAGATTTCAGTCTGCCCTGAAGGAAAAAACAGCTCTGATAAATCATTAAAAGCCCAGAATTAAGATATTTATGATAATTGTAGCTGTGTCTGCTTTATAATTTAGTAGTGGTTCTAGATTTTGGGGCCTTTTAGTTTTGCCATGACTTTTCTTTGACCAAGATTATCTCAGTTTGTCAGGATCCTGCTTGATTCTGTTCTGCATTCAGTCATAAGTGGAAGACTTTAGTGGAACACTGGTTTGTTGAGATGTGTATAATCAATACAGTCATGTAAATAACATGCTGGACAGCTGGTTCATATGTGAAATTCACTTCACGAATCTGTCATCTGGTTCAACTCTATTTGTTTTGTTTTTTTTAAACGTAATCCACTCAGACTTGAATTTCATTAACTGCTTGCAAAGCGCAGATCTTGGCGAAGCATGCTGCCTCAGTGGGGAGTAATCTAGTTGGAGAATGAGCTAAAGAGTTGGTTTTATGAATAGGGGGATGTGCAGCGGTGAATTGGAAAGCGTTATCTTTGTTTTTGGAGTCTTCTATGATTGCACATTATGTGCATTTAAATGCACATAATGTCCATATGTGACTAAGTTTAATAGACTTAAACAATCAGACAGTTTAAGTCTATTAAATCTATCAAGGTTTGTCATATCAGTCTTGAAAGGAATCAAGTTTTTTTATTAATAAAATGTAATCCAAAATTACATTTTTGGATTACAAAAACACACACAAGCATTGTTGTGTGTGTGTGTGTTTTTTTTTTTTTTTTTAGGAGACAGACAGATGGCTATCTTATTAATCTCTTGCAAATAAATAGAGAAGTCACAGTAATGACAACAATTCTTAAATATGCCTAAATAGCTAAATAAAATGTTGTTTAAAGATGACATTGGTAAAGTTCAGGGGTAAAAAAAAAAAAAAAAAAAAATCCCTCACAGTCTCATTTCTTTTTCTTTGTTACACTTCAGGTTTGTTTGAAGTACAAACAGCACAATGCAGTCCATTAATACTGTTGTATGTTGTATTATAGATCCTGATGCATAACTGTTTTTACCTATTCATTATAGTTTTCCTCTAATTTTATGTCTGCCTTTTTCCTTTCTTTGTCATTTCCTTACATGGATTCTTATGTGCTTTTCTATCTTGTCCCATGCCTGCTTCCTTCCTTTATTGCCTCTTTTTGTTTTTCATTCCTTTGTTTCTTCTTTCTTTTTTATTTATTTTTATTAAATGTTTATTTAACCAGATAAAAGACCCATTGAGATAAAGATCTCTTTCACAAGGGTCACCTGGCTAAGAATGGTAGCAGCACACATCATAGTGGACAAGACAGAGAGAAAACAATAACAAATAAATAAGTGCAGCAATTTGACAAATAAATTGAAGGAGTTATTATTATAATAACAATTTAAAATTAGACAGTAATAATTTAAGCTTTAAAACACAGACACTGTTGGAAGGATTTTCAGTTTCCTTTTCTTCCCTTCCTACCATCCTTCCTTTTTTTTTCTTTTCTTCCTAGCTTGTGCCCTTACTTTTTTCTGCTTTGTATCTTTGTTTCCTTCCTTCCTTCCTTCCTTCCTTCAACCCTGCCTGCTGTAGAAATTCATAGTGAACTTTACTATTTTATATTTAAAGTTAATGCAAAGCACTGTGAACTTCGGAAATCTAGAAAAATCATTGTGATTTTTGCATGAAAAATGTGTAGGAGTCCTGTAATGTGAAGAGTATTTTTGTCTTTTGTAGATATGTGGAGTTTAACCTGGTGTACGACAGGGGAGTGAAGTTTGGCCTTGCTCTGCCTGGCTGCAGAGTCCTCATGTCCCTCCCCCTCACAGCCAGGTAAGACAACAACTCTCCTGCTCTCTGTGTGACGCTTATAAGCCGTCTGTGTTGCCCGGTAACCGACTCCCTCCTTCATGTCCAGGTGGGAGTTCATGCATGAGCCCAGTACAGGTTCCCGGGAGGCCGAGATGCTGGAAGTATTCCGAAACCCAAGGGAGTGGGTGTGAGCGCCGCAGTCACTGGTTTACACAAAGAACCACTTTTGTAGTATTTTTGTAAAGCTGTGACCTGTTTTACAAGATCTGCATTTATAAGGAAATATCAGGTTTCATCAATTGTCAGAGGACTTTACTCGCACTATTAATTTTCTTTTTCATCCATGTTTTTTTCAAATCAGCTTTCTTAAAAGCTTTAAAAATAATGTTTTAATAATTGAGCTTTGTGCCAGTTGTCTCTTCCTGGTGGAATCAGGATCACATAAATTACCTTCATGGATTACCTGCTTTTAGATAGTCTCCCTTTAGTTTTTACTCACTATGATAAGCATAAATTTTCTCCATCCATACAGTTAATATTTCTTTCTGTTTTAAATTTGCCAATGACTTAAATTATTAAATTATTCTTCTCATGTATTTAATTAAGCACTGAAAGGGAAAATAACAGACTGAATGTATGTACTTTTACCACTGATGTACCAGTAACAATAAATCTGATTTTGACATACCTACCTGCCCTAAATATTTGTTTTTGACTGATCAGAGCTAAAAAGCAGGAAAAAAATGGAGTCCCATATATTGGGTTGTTCTGTGTGATGTGGATAATGACTCCTCTTTCTTTGTTGGAGCAGAGTTGTAAATGATACTTTGATTTTCAATCATGTTTCAGAGAATGATTGTGGATAAATGAAGCTTTTTGTCTTGGCATTGCTATACCAGAAATTTTATATTCTTGAACTTTATCTCATTTTGCCGTGCTACAGCCACAAACTTCAGTCCATTTTATTACAGTTTCATGTTGCGATTGTTATCTTGTTGAAAGGTGAATCTCCTCCCCGAGGAGCCTCAGAGTTACTAACACTACTTTTTCTGGAATTAAATCCAAAGTATTCAGTTAAAAAAAAAAAAATGCATTGTGTATGTTATGTTTTCTAGGCCCCATAATTATAAGATGAAACTGAGAAAAGTGCAGGAATCAGAAACTTTTTCTTCTTTCATGAATCTTTGTGCGAAATCTTTGTGAAGCTTCAAAACTGGGTGAAGACCAGTGACAAGAAAACATCAGTTTTTTTGTTTTTTTTAAATCTTTCTTTAATTAAAAATTAATATCAAGCTTTTCACAAGACAAGATTTTATAACAATTCCCCTTGTGTTTATTTTTATATAACATTTTGTTTAGTAAGGCGTTGTAAAAAACATAAAACAGGGCTCTGTGGAAGTATTGGTACAATAACTCATGTAACCAAAGTGACTACCAGCACTGTCCAGTGTCAGAGCAAATGCTGAGGTTTACAGGTCAACTCATGTATAAGTACAACAATATTCAGTGCTTAAGGTTTGTGCCGTGTGGAAAGATCAGCGCTATTTATTTTTGCCAATGGGGATTAGTTGGGTACATTTGGTTTTTACAGTGCTTTTCATTTAGGGAATATTGCATATAAATCAGAAGCACCTAGAGTTACATTGGCTTGCTGAACGTGAGGCATTAGATATTTAACCACTTTCCTACCTTTCATTAAACACTTCCTTTAAGCATAGACAGTTTCTTATTTTCCTCACAGCCTACTGTAGTACAGTCACATTAGTATCAATGCATTTAATGAATTCCTATGCATTAAAAATCAATCTTAACTCTCAGACATTCTATACACATATACAGTATGTAGAAGTGTTTTACACATGCTAAACATGGAGTTTAATTATAGTGACACTTGATACAAATTCACTTCTCACAATTAATTTCTCTACAACTCCAGAATCTCATTTGTTGCCCATATTCCTGCCTCTGAGCAGAAACCCACAGATTGTGGGTTAGTGAGCCTTGACTGACAACAAACAGTGCAGAGATAGTTCTGACCTGAAAAGGCCAAGTTCATGCATTACCAAGATAAGTAATGTGATTCGCACTTCTTCCTCTTTATATACCTCATGTCCCAGTCTTCAAAATGTACTTAGGACGTATAAAAGGTTGGATTAGTGCATTTGCTGGGAAAATAAATTATTTCAACCTGCATTAGAGCAAGAAATCTGATTGCTGTTATTAGTGCAGTCGAGGGGCTTTTATCTCTGGGTTTACACAGCTTTAACTGTTTCAAAGTATTAACTCCTTCTGTGTATTGGGGTCTATAATTATCTGATATAAAATGTGACTGGCTACTTTTTAGTTACAGTCAGCACTGGCAGAAAACCTGGCTTTCTGCCACCAGAAGAGATTCAGCAGTTAATATGCTGAAAAACATCTCACTTTTAGATCACTGCTTTTCCTTCTCTTGGACAAATAACTAACAGCTTGGAAACTGAATGAGAGAGAAAAACCTTAAAACACATATAGACACAGAACCATTTCTGGGCATCCCTGGCAAAGCAGTGCAAAAAGCCATGAAATAATTATCTAAAGTTATTGCAGCAGCACAATCTCACACTAAAACATTTAGATGAATCCAACCTTTAATCTGAGTACATTTATTTAGCAGGGGGAAAATCCCATGTTGAGAAAAAAAGTTTACTTATAAATACCCATGAAAGAAATGTAAGTGAAGCATTCAATTTTTTTCTAGAAGCTTCTAATTGGTTATCCATGCCTATTTCTATGAGGTATAAATATGAACTGACAAGGAGGCCTATTTCTTTTAGTAATTGGCAACTGGGCTTAATGGAGACCCATATTTATCTTCCCTGGAAAATTTACTGTTGGAGAACTGCAGGAAAGAGGGACACCTTAGGGTCATCAGTCCCCATAACAACTTTTAGAACCTATTTACGTGTAAACTGGTTGTTTGGGAGCAAAACCTCAAAAAAGCATTTCCTGTCATATAAATGCTGCTGTAGATTCACAGTCAACCAGAACGTTATTATCCTAAGTGTTTAAGTGGAAGGCAAGTTTGTAACCAGACTCTCAATCCCTAAGCCTACGATCTTTGAACTCGGTTATGGTGGCTGTGATAAAAACAATTATCTCTTAACTGTGTTTTTTTCCCCCCACACTGAATAAGAGTACTCAAATTAAAGGTTCGATTTTTCCTCAAATTTTCCTTGTGAGATTATGGTACTGCAATAAAACATGCATTTAGTTTAACGCTTTTTACACAGGGGTTAGTGTTCTAGTCATGACCACCTTTCCCAAGACCAATTCAAGACCAGCCAAGTTCAAGACCTGTCTCAAGTCCACCAATTTGTCTGGCTCTATATGCATTTTGAGAAGAAAAAAACCCAACATCTAGAGATGAAGAAAAAAATAAGTTAAATTATGTAACTTTGCCTACATAAGTCTCAATAGTTTGGCACTGATCCTCTAAGATGCATCAATCCAACCCTCAAATACACTGATCTTAATTATAGCAAATAGAACCCTTTCATTCTTCATATGAGGTGTTGTTTAGTTTTGGTATTAAACTTTCACTTCATCCCTTATGTATTACTTCACGCTGATAATGTAAAGGTTAGTGCAAATTTCAACAAAACTGGCACCGACAAAGTTTGCATCAGTCCACTGAAATGTGTGTGTGCTTGCTGTGTGTTGAAGGCTGGTGATACCACAGTAGAAGCACTGCTAAACAATAACATGGTCTTCATGTAGGTTAGGATTTTATAGTTTGACATGTTTTTACTTCCTTTGACCACTGTTGATTCTACCGGAGCTGGAGTTTACTATATCATCATACTGAGGAGGCGGCTCTGTCTCTATCTGGACATCTGTGTGCCCCACAGCCTCTTCATATGACGGTGGCGGATCTCCCGCGCTTCCTCTCCCTGACGTTATCTCAGAACCTGGATAGGCCGGGCTGCTGTGGATGCTGAGTTCTGATTGGTCACCATGATGGTAATCCCTCCCCCATTGGTCCATGGAGACCACTGACAGGACGTGGTTATGATGCGAGTGCCCCAGGCCTGGGCTGCGCTGCGAGCGCTTGCGGGAATGGCAGCGCCACGCAGTGATGGCGACCGCGACAACGATGAGCCCAACCACCAGCAGTGGCACGATCAGGTAGAGAGATTGGGCGCCGCCGACCATAGAGTCCAAACCACCAGGTGGACTGCTTTCCCGGACGTATTCCTCCCAGAATCGCTTCTGCATATTAAGGAAGAGACAGGTGTAGTGTCAAAACCATCAAGAGTTATGCAACCTGTATCTGATCTTTTCATGACAGTCTGAACAACACAGATCTGATTTTTACAAATGCGACCCAGGCCCCTTGGATATGTGATCCTAAATCCGATACGTATCTGATCTTTTCAAATGTGACCTGTGTCTGTACGGCCAGGTAGCATTCATCTGACCAAATCATTTCCTGTGTGAACACTTTTTATATGGGCAAACAAAGAGAGTAGACAACAATCCCTCAATAAAAAGAGAACACATGACTGAACGTTTATCTGCGTGACATAGCTCTCTGGTCTCTTACAATGGCTTTACAAATCCACCTCCCTCTCTAGTGTTGCTCTTCCTGCTGATAAAGATCGCTTCCTGAAAAAAAAACAAAAAAAACAAAAACAAAAACACCCACATTCCACAAAAACAAACACTTTGGTTCCAGGATTTCACTGCTGGACACAAAATCACCCCAAATAATAATAATAAAAACAAAAACTTGAAAATGAGAGAATGATTTTTTTTTTTCTTTAACATTAAGTGTCTGGTTTAGGTTAAACAGCTGTAACAATATAGATTAATGGATTTTAGCTCTAGATAGAAACCCTGATTTTGCAAGACACCATCAGCTTCAACAAATTTCTGCCTGACCAGAAAATGTCTGAAATTTGGAAATATACAATCTTCAATTGTCGGAGTCGTAAGTAGAATTTGTTGGAATGAATCTTAGTTAAAAAAACAAAAACAAAAACAAAAAAACAAACAAAAAAAACAAAACAAAACAAAAAACAAAAAAAAAAAAAACAGAAAAGTACACTGCAGATCCACAAAGCAGCAGTAATCGCCCCTTGCCCACCAATTAAAGCAGCTTTACCCTAAAACACCAGTAAATTTAATCCTGTAGGTTGTGTAAATCCATACAAATCAAACCATAATTATCTTTAATTGCTGGTGCAAAGTAGAGTCATTGAAAGAAACAGTTTTATCATTTTAATCTGTATTAACAATTTTGAGTAGGTAAAATGACTTTCATGGTAATGATGAATATGTAAACCTCTGACTGGCACTCTGTCTACTTTGTTAGTTTGTTGGTTGAAAGAAATATACAGTCATATTAAGTAAATTAGAATATTTGTTCAGATGAGCCTCGTTTGTCTGATTAAAGGTACCTTTTCAACATAACCTTTAAGCAGGTATTAAATATACTTTTCATAAAATCCGCATTCCTGTCTCCTAAATGTTTTTTTTTCTTTTTTATTGGTTTGATGTAATATTCTAATCTTAAACGTAATTTTTTTTTCATTCGCTGTAAGCAGAAAATCATCATTAACAGAAATAAAGGCTTGAAACATCAATCTTTGTGTAATTACTTAATCAATTAAGTTACTGAAATAAACAAACTTTTCAATAATATTCTATCTTATTGAATGGGTCTGTAGTTTTGGGGCGTTTTTTGTGCTGCTTCCTATTCAGTCTTTGAGGTTAAAATGTTGTGACTATTTGTCCATGGAAACCAAAAAAAAATTTAAGTGTGATTAAACTGAAGGCAAATGTAATTCAAATAGTCACTTGATGCACGTAGGTTTCTGGTTGACCCAGTACAAAATGGTCCACAACGTCAAAAATGTGGTGAATTTATTAAAAATTGGCAGGCAAACAAAGTGGTACATGTTCTCAGGATCTTCTTTGTCCCTCCTGTCCTGTATTTGCTTGACTGATTGCTTTATTGCCTCACCTGTTCACTCACTGACTGAGTGGCAGACTGACTGGTTCACTGACTGGTTGACTGAAAGACTGACTGGCTAACTGGTGGTCTGGTTAAAAAAAAAAAAAAAAAAAAAGACATATGACCAACCACGTGCATACAGAGCTGCCTAAAGTCTACGTGTTTATAGGTGAAATGCCCATGACCGAAACAAAAATAAATATATAAAGTAAAGAAATTACTAACCTACAAATTTATTCTAAACAACTAAAATTAAACAAAAATACTAATTAGAAATCAACCAGAAAATAAACTAATTAATAAACTAATAAACTAAATTTAAAAAAAATTAACAAAAATAGCTCCTACATAAATCTTGAGCTGAACACATGAACACATGGAGTTGACTCCATGTGTGAATAAGAGCTTATACCTAATCTAAACAATACAGTTTCTCAAAAAAAGTGAAACCACAGCATCCATCATGCCTACTTTGAAGATGATATGTTGAAAGCCTTAAAATAGAAAAATATAACCTGTAATTAAAATTATTCAGCTAAATACAGTTTAAAATATTCTGCCTGATTCAGATTTGCCAGTGCCACAGTAACGGGTCTCTTCCTACAATTTAAATGTAATTGAGTAATTTTTTTTAATTATTTATACATTGCTGATCAGATTGTCCCATCATTTTTTGTCAGTAATTAATGGCCTCCTATTTCCCTGGGGTAAAAGTATGAAATGAAAAAAAACAGCTACATCATTAAATAATATTTATATTATAATATTAATATATTTGAAATATTATATTTAATATTTCAAATATTTAGTCAGAGCAATAATTAAGAAGTGTATTTAAGAAACTGGAGGATAAGACCAAAACTTATCTTTCCACCATGCACAGTAACGATGTTAAAGGAGATTTTAAAAAAAAACAAAACAAACAAAAAAAACAAAGGTCACTGCCAGAGAACTGCAGTAAACAGTGGCCCTCGTGAGTACAAGAAGTCTCCATGACAACCATTGCATACTATCAACATACCAACCGGCTGCTTGGGAATGATGCCAAAAGAGAAAAATGTAGTGCCCTACCATCACAAACGTAACTGTGTGATGTTTACAAAACCCTACTAGAACTGTGTGCTTTGATCAGGTGAGACCAAAGTTGTAGTTTTCCTCATTAATCGCTGCAGGTGGATTTAGCATGAAACCAAGGAAGAATGCGTGGAAAATGAAGCATCTCATGGCCACTGTTAAGAATGGTAGAAGATTTGTAATGATCTGGGCTATTTTCTCGGTCAAATGTCCAAAGAACCTTGTTAATGCACATGGCATTGTGAACGATTTGAAAAACCAAAACGATTTAATTATAAATAAAGTGGCCTCTGCCAGAAACCGAATATGGGTCATCAGCTGGATAGTGATCCAAAATAGAAGGCCAAGGTAACACAAAAATAATTAAAAGGGGCAGTATTATGTATTTTCCAGTCACATATAATCATTTTGAGCATAATCAAGTAAATATGTTACAAAAATGCTGTAAATATCAAATATGACTTAAAAAAAAAAGTTGACTTTGTAATTTAACTCCTTGAAATTAGGCCTCTGTCTCTAAAAAACTCCTGCTCTTTCTGAAACTCCGCCTCCAGGAATTCATCACAACAGTGCTCTTCTATTAACTGTTTAACGTTTTTAATCAGCGTTTCACTGAGAAGTAGCTTGTATAATGAGCTCAGCAGATGCGCAGTTCCACCAGGTGTTTGCTGTGGTGGAGCTGTATTCACCCAGGCATTTTGGACAGCTGAATGGCTGCCATGGGAGATTAAAGGATTTCTCAAACATGCAAGGAACAATCAAGGCGACACTCCACGTATGTTTTTGATGAGGGAATAACATCACAACATGATGTAAAGCTCAAAAAAGTCGATTTTAACCAAACACAAAATCAACCTTCGCACCCCACAGAGCCTAACTAACCTAATCAAATCAAAAGGGTGGGTAATTCCAGACATTTCAGTATGAGACCATGCTTCCACAAAAAAAAAAAAAAAAATATTTGTTACATCTTCAAATGGTGTGGCTAATAATTGTGAAGGGTGATGTATATGTGCTCATACAGAGTAGGGAGCAATTCTAAAGTCTAATCGTGCTATCCTAAAGTGTGCCAAGACTTCAGAGAGAAAATGAATCTCTTGTGAAGTCTCTCATCTGCCGTACCGTCTTCTCATCATTCTCGAAAGCTTCTCGGGCCTCCTCATAGGTGCAGACCTCCTCACGGCATTCCCTCTGAATGTTTCCAAGCTTCATCTCCTCTAAGAGGAAGTTGGCCCTCCGCAGCCGCCTCAGCACCGAGTGGGCTGAATTTGCTGGCAGGAACACTGTGAAGAAAAGAGTAACAGGAGAGGAGTGCAGGAGGAAGACACAAGGGGGGGGGGGAGGCAGGGACAATGTCAAAGTGAGGGAAAGGATACAAGATTCAAAAGACTGTCAGAAAGACAAAAGCGACAAGTCAAGACTTCTAAATGGGAGAAAAGAAAAGTTAGTAAATGGAACGGCATGTGGGAGGGAAAAAGCCACAAAATTCAGAAAAACAGACAAGAAGCTAGAAAATTGGGAGATTGAAAGAAGTATCGGCCAAAACAAAAGAAGGAGAGCAGAGGCAAGCATTGCTCGGTGCCCACATTTCTGCATAAAAACAAAAGCTTATTTTATTTGGCCATCCATTCCCGGACCACGAGGAATTACCTTAAAGAGACAGAGCGCCTGTCTCTTTCAGACATCCAGAGCATAAACAAAACCCTCCAAGAGGCCACAATATAATCTGGTACTGATATTACCATGTAACTGCTTTTGCTTGACTCATAACTTTGAAGGAATTTGATCAACAAGATGAGACAAGGCTTCAAAAAAAAAAAAAAAAAAGACAAGCAGAGGCAGAATTTAAGTAGGGGAAGCAGGAAATCTCAGATGAAAACAAAAGAAAGAATGGGAATTGTTTTTATTGTTTTCCTCCAGCGTCACATTCCAGTGACTTGTTTCTGTGCAAAACAATACTGAAAAAGCCCAAAATCAAAACACATAATATGGCTGAAACCTTCTATAAAAAAAAGTACCTCTCAGTAAACACCAGATTTCTACAACCACTTTGACAACTGATTCACAAAAAAGTATTCCAACAGAATTTGGACTTCTGAAACCTCAAAGTTTAAAAAATTAGGTGAAAAATATCTAAAACGTGGAGAGTCAGAGATTTCTCCCTGTGTTATTTATCTTTATTATTAATCTGCTATTTATATTTTCATTAAAAATTGCATGTTTTTGTGCCCTTGTAAATAACTAATGGAAAAATCCTTAATGGGGATGACAGCAGTCAAAGTCTTCTTATAGTTGCTGACCAGTTTTGCGCTGGTATTTTGGTGATTTATCTTTGGTGATGAGCTCCAAGTCTTCGAGGTTGCAGGGCCTCCTTGCTCTCACCCTCACCCTCACACTAATCTTTAACTTCCTCAGAGATTCTCAATCAGATTCAACTCGACACACTGGCCAGGCCGCTCCAAAATGTTAATTTTGCTTCCAGGTTTACATCACTTGTAGATCAAGGTAAAAGATTACTTAAAATCTCTATCTGGTGGGGGTATGAACAATTCTGGACTTAACTGTAAATGAAACCCATATCTTCTGAGTAAAATAACTTGTTGCCACTTAGGCCTCGCATTTCGGAAACAGCTTAAGTAAACTACCAGATAGAGGTGGGCGTTTATCATACCGTTTATCGTTACTGTGAAAAATTTCTTATGAATTTTGATTGATCATGACAATGATAAATTCCAATTAATAATGTTTGAAAACCCCCAAAACTGACTGGATTGTTGGAATTGTTATTTGTACTATTTTCTACATTGCTGGTAAGCAGGAATAAATATCAATAAATTCAAAAATATAGTTAAATGCAGTTACTATGTGCAGGTTTAGTGATAAGAATTCCACTTTTTTATGTTACTGCTGTCCTGAAGAATCCTACTTCAAAATGGGTATGTTTCTTTAGGAGCAGTATTTTTGTTAGTGGGTCCTTCACAAAAGTGATATGCAGTCACAGCCATATAGTTGCCTAAAAAAAGACTGAAAAGAAGTTGAAAATGCTTTTTATTATCTCAATAAATAATACAGTGATACAATTTTAAGTTTATATCAGCCACCCCTTCTATCAGATGTTATTATTACTTATTCCCCAAGCAAATGATAAAAAAGAAAAACATTATAAATGTAAATGTGATGACCAAAAAATGAAAAAAAAAAAAAAAAAAAAAAAAAAAAAAAAAACTGAAAAAAACCCGTCATATAATTGATTTAATTAAAATAAAAATCATAACATGCACAGACAGAAGAAAAGTGGCCCCATAAGGGTTGGTGAGCCCTGTAGGTGGGCCCCTAAATGAGATTCTGCTTCGGGCCTCATCCAAGCTTTGGCTGGCCCTGGTGTTCAGACGAAAACCACAGTGTACTGTAAATAAACAGTGAATCAACTTACCACTCCCCATGATTCCTGCCAGTATGTTTGGGATGATTTATCTGTGGAAAAAAGGTCAAACATATATTAAAAGGATTATAAAGAAAAACTCGAATTGATCGACCTATTTTTGTCTGAGAAACTCATATTTTGGGTGTGGTTTTTTTTTCCCCAAACAACACATCAATAATCTAATAATATTTTACATGATGACCTCTTCCTATATAGTAATAGCCAGATCATTTGTAGAATTTCTCACCCTACTGATATTTGTTATAAATAGTTGCTTAGCAATAACTGGAGCTTAACTCAAAATACCTCAAATACTAATGGTCAGTGCTGTGACATTTTCCAACACTGACGAGTTAAAGGGCGTTTTTTGCACACTCAACATCACACATGCTTGACTATAATGACTAAAGGTGAAAGCTGGCCAGTGTCGCACACACATTAATAAGCTCCCAATCCTGCTTCAGCCTCAAATAGATGACGTACAGCAGAAAAATCCCAAAACAAAGCGCCGCCGCCCCGTTACAACAATAACCTCAAGCCCCTACAGCACAGTTTCCTCACCGCTAAACCGTCTATTGTCCGTTTGGGTGTGTGTCGGCGAACAGGTACGAGGTGATTTGAGCTCTGAGCGAAAAAGAATTCACTGGATCTAATCACGTCCAGCTCAGGATGGGATTTAATGACCGACATGTGGTTAAAAGGCCGGATATCCTTTCGGAGAGGTCTAGGAGAAGCATGTCTCTGCCAGCTATTGCCTTTTTCTCTTCCTGAACACACCGGGAAAAAGCAGCAGATATCAAACATATCACTCCTGCTTACCTTTTTCGATGCCAAAAATCTGCATAAGCGATATCTCTCCACCGTTAACCGAAGAGTTGCTATGCGCACAGTGCGCAGGCGCAAAGGTCTGTTTGCAACAGCGGCCCCTAAATAGTCCCCCTCACTCAGTTAAAGACACAGGCAACTCTAAACACTACGAGGGTAGCTGGAAAATCTATCTATCTATCTATCTATCTATCTATCTATCTATCTATCTATCTATCTATCTATCTATCTCCTCAGACCACAGTTTGTGGAACCTTATGTTTCACTAGCCATAAATCAGACTAAAAGACATCAAAAGGTAGCCATGTACCTATTTAAAGAAATTCAACAATAGATGAGAAACAAATTCCTTGACATTAGTTTGTAATGGGTTACAAAGCCATTTCTAAGGCTTTTAGGCTCCAGAGAACCACAATGAGAGCTATAATTTATTAATGGAGAAAACATGGAACAGTGGTAAACCTTCCCATTGATGGGCTAACCAAAATTACTCCAAGAGCACATTAGCAACTCATTTAAGCGGTCACAAAAAGACCTAGGACAATATTTATAGCATCACATGCCTCATTTGCCTTTTTTTTAAAAAATTAATTAGTGAATTAATTTTTATCCAGGAAACCGACTAACTTAAACAAGCGCTACCATTTCTGAAAAGAAAAAGTGGTAAAATACCCGGCCAGAAATAATCCAGAAGCTTACTTTTGTCTGAACTGTGTGGTTTCTCTGCAGCTTGGAGAGAGACATTTATACAACAATTAGTCTGAGTGTTTGTGTACTTGTAAGCCTATATTAATTTTGAATAGGTAATGTGACTTTCATGCCAATGATAATTATGTAAACCTCTGACTATTACTCTGTCTAAATAGTTTGTTGGTTAGTTAGAATAGAGCTGAAGAATTATGGCAAACTATACAATTAAACACAAAGAACTTCAGATTGTGGTTTCTGACATGACAAAATTTTGGTATGTGTATTGCAGTGAGATTAAATGTAAAATCACAAATTCTTATTCCAGCTCTACAGATTGAAAAAAATTGAAACACATTTAAAAATAAAGACAACCCCTCACTAATTAATAACTTAAAAACTTCATGAAGTGTTTGCCTGACATTTTCCAGTTTGCACTTCATTTTGTTTTTGCTCAGATTATCTCATTTTCCAATTAATATTGGCAGAAAAAAAGACAAATTAAATTTGTTTTTTTTTTTTTTAATATTCTAACTTAATATTCTGAAACACTTAAGTTAAATATTTCAGTGTGAGCACTTTCATTTATAACCAAATGTGCTTGACAACTTCACAGAAATAAAAATCATGAGTTTTTTTTGTCATTCATCTTTGAGGAGTACATCTAAATCGTTCCACAGAAATGCAAGAGAGCCAAAGACTCTCAACGCCAAATACACAAAATCCATCTATCAGTTGTCTATGCCCCTTATCCTTGCAGGGTCGCGTGGGCTGGTGCCTATCTGCAGCGGTCATTGGGCGAGAGGCAGTGTGCGCCCTGGACAGGTCGCCATTCCATTGCAGGGCAACAGAGACACACAAGATAAACAACCGTGCACACACATACACTCACACCTGAGAACTATTTAGAGAGATTAATTATACACAAAATCCACAAAATTTATTTTCCAACAAATGAAGAGCTAAACACATATGGCCTATGAAGCATTTCAGTTATTGCTCATTGCTTGATTTTGTCCTCCGGTCCCCAAAACAGACAGAAACATTCAACTATTAGCAAATTAAAAAAAAAAAAAAAAAAAAAAAAAAAAAAAAAAAAAAAAAAAAAAAGAAAATCTCTCATGTAATGAACTGGTTTTCATGATAAGTGTGGAGCTTTTTCCACTTTTGAAAAATCATTATCCGTGTGTGTCTGCAGGTTTATGTGTTTGTGTTAATCAATATGAATTAATTTTGAGGTTCTTTCCTAAGGAAAAATAATTATCAGAGTTTAATTATAAAATAAATGAGCTGTGTAAGCTCTACTCATAGCATCTGTGAATCCCTCATCCAGACAAAAAGGGGTGTAAAAAAATGTACAAGACTAACATCAGGCAAAAGAAGAATTGAGGCTTGAGCTTCCAGGCTAAAGCAGATAGAGTATTGCATGTGGGACAAACTGTATAAATTATGTTTTTGACATTGCTATGATACTTGATGGCTGTGAGTGTTTGACAATATCTCTCATTAAAGTAATATTTCTTTCCAAGAACACAGCAGCAAGCATATCAATTACTGATAGATCTGTTTTGCTTTTTGTACTTCTAAACTTTTCTCTAATCATTTAACTGGATGCTTCTTTAGGTAAATTAATCTGTTCCAAGAAACTCACATCACACATGATCCCTTAAAGTTACATGTCAGATAAGGCAAACTTACTTCAGCATTTGATCCTGTAATTCCAGAGATCTTGGATGAATTCATGCAGTATGAGCAATAGAAAAAAAAATAATTTGGGGAAAGCATAGAGATATAAGCTATATGTGATAAAGCTGTCTCCCACATTTGTCACTGACCCATTCCAAGCGACATTTTCAAAATAAATAACTGAATCTAGATCTGGTTATGTATGTTGTGACAAGTCATAAATATAGCTTAAGTTTGGTAGAGAACATTTTTCTCAAATGGTACTTATATGACATTCTACAACCTGTAGAGCAATCAGTGTTATTGTTGAGAGGAAATAATAATAAACACAAGAGTGGAACCTGTTGTGAATAGACCAAATGCTTTTACTTACAGTCTACCGTGGTGGGCAGAAGTTTTGAGACTGACGGATATCTGTCAAAGTTTTCCAAAAGTTTTTCAAAGGTTTCCTCAAGATAATTTGGCAAAGAAGTCAGGTTGGCACCAGTGCAGCACATGCTCAGAAATGGCAGCAGGAAGATAAGTGTTTTTCCATACATAATGAAGCTGAAAACTTTAAACACTGACCTGGCATTAAGAAAGGCAGCAAGGGATTCACCCCTTGCTGTCTATTAATTCTCTGCCAAAACTTCATGCATTTCCCAATCAAATCCTTAAAATTATGTTCATTGTTGAATTTCAGAATATCATAAAACAGGGGTGTTGAACTGTAGTCTTTAAAGGCTAGTGCCCAGCAACTTTTAGATGTCTTCCTGCCCCAACAGATCTGAATCAAATGGTTGAATCACGTCCTCAGCATTCATTCAAATTCAGTCCTGCTAATGACCCAACTATTTGATTCAGGTGTGTTGAAGCAGAGACATATCTAAATATTGTAGGACACTGGTCTTTGAGGACAGGAGTTTGACATCACTACTAATATGTAGCAACACTGAAGCAGCCTTTATTATAACTAAAATAGGGCCACTAAAAATACACATGATGTATGCTCACAAGGGCAGTGAAAGTCCATACAAAGAGCCAGTGGCATGCATAATTTGCATGTATGGCACTTGAAATAAAATAACCTACCAAATAAAGCATCCAAGCGGTCCTTTGTAATCATAATATTGCAAACACTGATATTGATCAGCTCTAATTTTATCTTTTACTTAGCCTCCATTCTGAAGGCAAGCGTTTGACTAATAATTAAAACCTTTAAACAGAAATGAAACAATACAAAGTAAAAATGAATGTTTTCTTAAAATTTAACATTTATACGGAAACAAGTTACAGTTGTAAAAGCTGTAGCCAGTAGTAACCTCTTTAAAAGTCATTTTACTTTGACTTCTTCTACTTTGTTTATGAATTCCTTTCCCGCTTTCATTCGGTAATTTCAGGATTAAACGAATGAATGCACATTGATACATTAGCTATTAGTACGAGACAAACGAGACGGCTGAGGCACTAGGACCCAGCAGGAACAAAATAGTGTTTTAGTGATTTGCAGCTGCATGGTCCTGTCAGCAGAGCGCACTGTGCGCAGCAGCAGGACGCACGGTTAGTGAGCGGTGGCTCCTCATCCTATAATCCCGGCGCGGGCACGGACAGGGGCTCCAATTGCAACCTGAACATCACTCACCTTATGGACTTTAGAAAAGACACAAACTCACAAATGTTGCTGTTTTTGCAACTCCCCTTCTCCGTTTGAATTAATGAGACACTTTTGGGGGGACATGGCTTCATCCGTGAGCGGCACAGAGGAGGTTCGGGTGTCGGGGCTGACGCCCCTGAAGTTGGTGGGACTGGTGTGCGTCTTCCTCGCGCTGTGCCTGGATGTCGGGGCCATCGTGAGCCCGGCGTGGGTCACGGCGGAGGACCAGTACTACCTGTCCATGTGGGAGTCCTGCTGGAAGCCCGTCAGCTCTGTGGACTGGTCCTGCAGCAGCGCGCTGTCCACCGGTGAGAAAGACGCACATGTAGGGAAAATGTTGCGTGGAAGTTTTTAAACCAGCTTAGCGCTGTCTTTTTTGGAGCTGTTTCACCGTTAAATGATAAAAATGTGGGTGCAGCAGACACCCACATTCATATTCAAGTATGCGCATCGGCAACAAAGGATCCCTGCAGTCGGAACACTGCTGAACCAATCTAGTCTGTGGTTGAAATTATAAAGCATCACCCACAAGAGGGCTAAATGTTAATTACTTTATAATTAACTATTGCCTTCTTAACTTAAGCAGAACTAAGAGGGAAATTTGGGCAACACCTTTCTATGGTATAATGGAAAACAGTCAGTTATAGATATCTAAGTTTACCCCTGAGTGTAAATCTTTAGACATGTACTATTTTTCTAAATGGACATGTGAACTTTTTTCTTTTTTTGCTGAAGTATTTCTCCATTGCACCACAAAATGATGTGGGAATTTTGCCCAACCAGGAGCGCTCCAGATGGGGTTTCATTTGGCCTTTTGTTGCGTACAAAATGAGCCTTTGTGTGGGTTTCTCCACCGGCCAAGGAGCAAGGGCAACTCAGAACACAGAGCTCCCCAGAGATCCAGATGCCTGGAGATTAGTTACCAGGGAAACAATTGAAGCACTTCAGAAAAGCAGGTTTTGTCTCTTTTAGGGTTCTTCCTCATGGAGTCCCCTCATTGAGCTATGTCTGGGTGGATTTTATGGGTTGTCTCATATCATGTACAGTATAGTACATCAATTTTTGATCCAATAATACGCTGAATAAAAGCAATCATAATTTAAATTTTTATTTATGTCAGCAGTAGTATGTAATTTAATGCCAGAGGGTTAACAACCGTTTTAATTTTATTGTAAATTCAGGTTCTCAGACAAAAAAATAAGATAATTTATGTTAGCTGCATAGACAGCAGCAGAGGTCCATGGTTGTCGAAGCTCCATCTTGAAGGATTTGGCGGTAAAGCTCGCTGTCCACCAGCCACCCCAAGTATCCCATTTATATTGTCTGTTTTTTAATTTAGTGTTTAACACATCTTGTTTTGAAGCTGTGAGGCAACAACGAAGTTCAGAAAGGAATAGTTTTGAGTTTTTTTGTTTGTTTTATTGCAGTTCTCTTGAAAGGTCATGAACAGTCAATATCTAATCTGGAATATATAACTCTTTTACTGTTTTATTTTGTATAAAGGGACTGTTTTTGTGGAAGCTGAAGTTAGCAGCTAATCAGAGCTGGGTCAAAAGCAAATGAATATCTACCATCTACCATGGAGTCCCCCAGTCTAGGTGGGGGCCCTAAGCAGCCAACAAATACCACTTCTGCATTGGCCATGCTCTAGATAACAGGTTTCCACCAGGATTGCCCTGTGCTTAGCTCCATTCATCTTCTCATGACCTCTGGGCCCTTCCCCTCCAAAGGAAAGCATCACCACAGTATGATGTTGCCATCACCATGTTTTGCCAGGGTGATGTGCAGTAATAGCGTTTTACCAAACATAGCATTGTACATGTAGCTCAGCAAATCTCAGTTTTGTTCTTATCTGACCAGAGCATCTTCTTCTTCCACCACGTGTTTGATGTGTCCTCCTCGTGGCTTGTGGCAAACTTTAAATAGGATTTCTTATGACTTTCTTTCAAAAATAGCTTTCTTTCTGGCGCTCTTCTCCCTTCTTTGCCTCTAAAAATGTGCAAGAGGCCTAAATTTAGTCCAGGAACCTTGTTTTAGACTATAACATTGTTCACTAACACATTTTTTTTTTATCATCCTAAAAACCAGATCTAAATGTAAATGTATACAAGTAAAGCATAAATCAGTTTATTCAGCCATTTCCCTGAGCTGAGTGTCTAACATTTTGTGCCTATGCACGCCTGTTTACCTATAAATATTTCATTTTCTTCGCTGCCCCTGGCCTTCTCCTGCGTGCTGCGTGGTGAATCGTGCTTTTGTTAGCTTGACAAAATGTTTTCTTTCTGTCTGAGATGGGTCATGCTGGCCCCCATTCCTCTGTCAATGCAGACAAAGTGCACTTTGGTGCCATATAAAGACATGCAGTCTCCTTGTCAGCTCTCAGCAGCAGCTGAGCAGCAGCATACCACAGTGAATGCACACAGCAAACTTCCTATTTCCTTAGGCTTGTGCTTGGGTAAGGATTATTGATTTGAGGCCCAGTAATCACTTTCTGCCCTTCTGCTCTATCTCTCTAACCCTACACCGCTCCACCCCAATATTTTCCTTGGTGTCATGCCCAGGGCATTAACTAAATCTTGTTAGTCTGAAACAGCAGCTGGCCACAGATGTGTCTGAACTTGATCTATGAGTCAGTGTGTGAGCTGGAAAAGACAATGGTTTGTTTGAGGTGTGAAATACACTTGTACACTTGAAACTCGATATTTCAATACACCTTACAAAAAGAAACATAATGTTTTATTTTTCTGTTTTAGGTCAGTTAGGATTACCAAAATGATTATTACTTTGAGATTTTTATCACTTTCTTCAATGGCAGCAGTTAACATACAAATTTGTATTTCTTTTAACAGTTTATGGAATCCCATATGATGTTGTCATATCTTTGTAAGCTTCTGATTGGTTAATTCACATTATTTTTAGTTAATTGGTGGCACACTTGTTAGAGCATTTTACATCAAAACCTCAAGCATACTTCTTTGTGTGACATCAGGAAAAAATAAAATAAAACCAGTCAAGATATCAATACGAGATTTTTGTACCTTCACAAATCTGGTTCATTCTTGAGTTCAATTTCCAGATGGTGCCATGAGCGTCTGTTCCAACAATTATATGCAAGTATAAATACCATGGAGACATTTGCCATGTTGTTCAGGAAGGAATAGGGTTCTGTGTCCCAGAGATTAGTTCTGGTGCAAAATGTGCATATAAACCCATAAAGCCCAGAACAAATGCAAAAGACCTTGTGAAGATACTGGGTCAAGCTGGTAACAGAGTGTCATTATCCACCATGAAATGAATCCTGTGACAAATGAGCCATAAGGCCGCTCAGAGATGAGGAGGCAATTACTCTAAAAGCAACATAAAACCTTGTAGTTTGCAAATACACACAAGGAAAAAGACCAACATTTTTGGAGTCATGCACTGTGGCCTGATGCATTTTTTGTTCATGAGGACCATCATTAAATTGATGGGCAGCCAAATGTTGTGTGTGTGTTTTGCTTCAAGAAGGAATGGTGACTTCACAAAACAGAAAACATAATGAAAATAGCATTATGTAGAAATATTAAAGCAACATCTCAAGTCATCAGCAAAGATTGGGCATAGATGTGTCTGATGGACAATGACTGTAATAATACCACCCCAAATCCTAACCTCAAGTTAGTTCCAAAGACATTGAAGTCAATGTTTTGCAGTAGCAAAGCTCTGATCTTTGTCTCATAGAAACTTTGTAGGCAAAATTAAAAAAGGTGGGTGTGAGCAAGGTGACCTTTCATCCTGACTCAGTTACACCAGTTCTGTCAGGAGGAATATGGGCCAAAATTCAAGCAAAGTGTTGTGAGAAGCTGGTGGAAAGATGCCCATAATGTCTATCTCAAGTCACACAAAGGCAATTTTGCATTTTACATCTTTCAATTTCTGACTTAAAGGTAAGTAAAAAAAAAACAAAAAAACAAATAAAACTTAAAACAGCTTTGTCTCATCATTTTGGCATTAAGGAAATCCTAACTGATATAAAATAAATAATAAGAAAAAAGGTTGTGTCTTTTCATACAGGGTATATAAATATCTCAATTCCACTGTATATTTCTCCCACAATAACACATAGACAGAGATGAGGGGTCGGAGGTCAAGTTTAAACCGGTATAGGCTCAACTTTGGGCTTGGAATGTGGAGCAGTCATGCAAGAGCAGAGCGTGTTGATGCCAGGCTGGTGTGAGATGAGGGGACGACTGTGGCGCCAGCATGTGAGACAGTCCAGCTCAGTGAGAGGCAGTGAAGGCAAAGCACATTAATAATGTAATATTGATCCCATTTCTGGAAGCTTATCTCTTCTCCGAGGATGGTCACAGCTCAGTGATGGCCTCACTGAGGTGGCAGCAAAGGGCTTGAACCAGGAGACTGATCGCAGTACTCTGTATTCTCTATCCTTCTGATCTGAGACAAAGAGGGTGTTTAAAGTGAAATGAGATACTCGGGGCTCTTCTGTGACACAGTTCTGCTTTAGACAAAGAAACTGAACTGAGACCTCGAAGGTTTTTTCTCAATTAATACTTCACATGCATGCATGGGAGCCGTAATTAAAGCCCAGATCTGATCTTCTCATGCACTGTATCTCCTTTTCCATCTGTCATCATGCAGGGCGCAGATTAATAGTTTGGCGCTTCCTGCTCGTCAGAGCCTTTAAGCGCTCCCAACTCTGGCTGTATTTCTTGCTCAGCAAGCAGGCTCTGCTCCAAATCTGAGATGAGACAACTTTCTGCATCCTGATGTTTTCGCGAGCCCACTGATAAAGCCCAGCCAATTGAAACCGACCGCAGGCTCAAGGCACTTAGCTGACCCAGGGAAGATATTAGAGCAAAGAAGTGCTGTGACAACTTCAGGTCAAGTCACTGTAACCCCTTCTTATTTCCTCTGAGAGGCAGCAAACACTGAGGGGTCAGTGTGTTAGGGGGGCCATGAGTTGTGTAACATGAAGTGGGCTCTTTCCAACATCCTGCGGTGACAGGGCCCATTTATAAACTCAAAATCTTGGACCATATTTGGTCAAAAGTAGCTGATGTTTGTTTATATTTGAGCTACTTGGCCTCTGGAGTAATGTTCCCTTCCAACAAAAGTGGGAACTGTACTTTAAGCAGCTTATGTCTCTCCACTTTTCATCCTGCTTGTGAATGTTTTGATGATTTTCTGCCCCAACAGAGAGGAAATCTTCTTGGCAATGTTCAATCTTTTTTTAACTCCCTGGACTCCCTAAAAGGCATAAAAAGATAAAACCCATTCAAACTAAGGTCTGTGAATGTGAATGCTCCTACCTATTGTTAAACTGAGGCATGCCTCCAGAGCATGATTCCTTCTGTGCTTTGATGTCAAGTCTTTGCTCCACCCTCTGTACTTTAAATGATTTCCTCCTATGATTAGATGCCTCCTCATAATATCCTCTTTATGTTGACGTATAAATCTCCTGTTTTCATGAGTACACAGCCAGAAGTAAAAAAAGAGAGACCTCTAATTTCTAAACAATAACATTATGTCTTTGCAACAAACCTGAGCTTATCTCCAATGGTTTATTAAAACTATAAAGCTGCTATCTCAAACACTCTTTAATTCAGCTCAGGTTTTTAAATGTTAGATCAAAAACTGTGGTCTGAAGCTTTTCTGTGCTTGAAAAAAGCCTTGTTTTCTCAGCACCCATTAAACCAAATTAAATTGTGTTGATGGAAAATGACAGATGGGTTTCAGTTTTTTTACAATAAAAATAGGAAAATTTGCTGTAGATTCATATTCATCGCTCCTGAGATAACACTTTATAGCATCACCTCAGGGTATCAGCTTTACACATCTTCTGACTAGTATTTTTTTGCCCATTTTTCTTAGCAAAATAGCTCAGTCAGATTGGATGGAGAGAGTCCTTCAACATTTATTTTTAACTCTTGCCATAGATTCTCGTTTGGGTTTAGGTCTGGACTTTGACTGGGCCAGACTTTGATGTACCTGTTCTGTTATAGCTATGGTTATATCTTTAGGGTTGTTGTCCTGTTGGAAAGTGAATTTCTTCAGGGGTCTTGACTCTTTTGCAGCTTCTCACAGATTTCTTTAGCATTTCCCTGTATTTGGTTTTATCCATCTTCCTATCAACTACAACCAGAGATGTTGTGTTCAAGAGGATGTGTAAGTTTGCTTTGATTTTCGTCTCATCTGAACAGAGTATCTTCTTCCACATGCTGGTTCCCTGCTTGACTTGTAGTGTGATTTGAAATATAATCTCTTATGGCTTCCTTCCAAAAAATAGCATTTTCTTGCCACTCTTCCATAAAGGCCTTCCATAGTAGCTGTTTTGTCTACAGATATTCCCACCTGAGACGTAGATCTCAGCAGCTCACCCAGAGCCACCATTAGCATCTTGGCTGTTTCTCTGATTAATGCTCTCCTTGGCCAGCCTGTCAATTTAGGTGGACGGCCATATCTTAATAGGTTTGCAGTTGTTTCATACTTTTTTCATTTTCAGATGATGGAATGAAGAAAGCTCTGTGAGATGCTCAAAGCTGGGATATTGTTTCGTAACCTAACCCTGTTTTAGATTTCCCCCAACTTTCTCTTCAACCTTCTCCTGAGTTTCTTGGTCTTCATAATTATGCTCTACTTTGTGTTGGTCTATCACATGAAATCCCAAAACAGTACATTTAAGTTTTTAGTTTTAAATCTGCAAAATGAGAAAAAGCTCAAAGGGTTGCAAAGCCCTGTAAATAATGGTTAAAACTCTGGAGTGGCTGTTATATCCAGTCGAGTGTTTTTGGGGTGGGGGTGTCAGTGAAAATGCTGAGAATGCTGCTGTGCTGGCATCAGCCAGAGACGATGGAGGCATTCTCATTATCTGAGCAGCCACCTCACAGAATCACTTTTTCCTTCCTATTGCACTGGAAATCATTACTGAAGTGCTGAGATTTGTGCTTAGCAAAAAAAAAAAAAAAAATAAAAAAATAAAAAAAAAAGAAAAGAAAAAAGTGTTTGATTTTTGTCAAGCTAGAGAAAGCTGTGCTCAGAATGAGTCTTGTCCACTGAGTGGTTCACCTCCTTTATCTGACAACTGGTTGTTGATCCCATGTGGCTTTGGATCAAAAACATGTTGGGACATTGACGGCCCCTCAGACTCAGCAGCACTCCCACTTTCTAAACCAGAAATACTTTTTGTTTACATTGTGGTAATTTACCACTAGTTCAGCTGCATGGAATATTCTGTTTTTCTGACACGGATGCAGAAAAGTTAGCTGGCACCCTGGGTACAGATGCGTCAGAGCATTAAAATAAAGTAACATTTTATCACAATACCATAATTGGAGCCTGCCATAGCAATGCATGGAGGCACCTATTACTCTCCACCTCGAAACTGCTTTCTCCATTAATGTGGCCCGAACCTTAGCGAGCACCCCCACAATATATATATATATATATATATATATATATATATATATATATATATATATATATATATATATATATATATCAAAAATTCCGGCTTGTTCTCGAGATGTGCGCTATTACTCAACTTTTCATTTCGAGTTACCATGGCGACGTAATTAGCGAAAAACTACCCCATACAAAGTCAATGGAGCGAGGTCCTAAGAAAAATACTATTTTGGAGGATTTACTGTGTCATCATGGTTTTGTCTACAAACGCCATTCAACACTCAGTTTGTAGATATGTTTGGGCTGTGTTCAGAAGTGAAGACGGTATGTTGATACCTCTGACGGTTTTTCCACAACACGCCTCACACTTTGGCAGGCCCCTTTTAAATTTCTTAAGAAATTTTCTAGTCTACCTCTGTTATACTTTTTTATCCTCAGTTTATCTATGAAGTTTCATATAGCATTTAGGTCGGGGTACTGAGATGGCACTGGAAGAAGATTTATTTTTGGTCTGTGTTCATTTGGCCATATGTTTTGGATTATTATCCTGTTAAACGACCCAACGATTATCCCTGAAGAAAAACAGACCCACAGCATCACAGATCCTCCACCTTACTTAACAGTGAGGATAAGGTACTGTTACATGTAAAGCCTTTATTTCATTTCAGCCCTACCTGGAGTATTTGTTGCTAAAAATGTCAAATCAGTTTCAGCTGACCAAAGCACATGGTTCAAGTTAAAGTCCCAGTAAGGTTTAGCAATTTACATTTGTAATAGGACAGAAAGGCTTTTTATCCTGAGAGACCTCACAAACAACTGATCCTCATGTAGATAACATTGGTTGTGGTTGAGACATGGTGACCCTAAGATCACTGCTATGGGCTGCTACCTATTCTCCCTCAACTAGACGAACATGACTATTGAGAGGACCTTCTTGTTAGTTACTTATATTACAATACATCTCAGACTAATTCATGGTTTATCTCCCTTCTTCCTGCCCCTGTGTTTGGTCTCAGACTGGCAGATCGCCACACTGGCCCTGCTCCTTGGAGGGGCAGCCCTCACCCTGCTCTCCTTCCTCGTGGCGCTGGTCTCCCTGTGCATCGGCTCCAGGAGTCGCTGCTACAAGCCTGTGGCCATCATGCTGTTTTCTGCAGGTCAGTTGGTTTCTCCAGGGGTTTAGTGACCATCTCCATTGCATTTTTATTCTTTCTGTGAAATTTTGTACATTATTGATCTCTTTTTGCTTTTGCAGTGGTTCTTCAAGTCTGCAGCTTGGTCTTGTTTCCAATCAAGTTCATAGAAACAATCAGTCTGAGGGTGTACCACGAGTTCAACTGGGGCTACGGCCTGGCCTGGGGATCCACCATCTTCTCCTTCGGAGGTGCCATCCTCTACTGCCTGAACCCCAAGAACTATGAAGATTATTATTAAAAGATGCCACAAAAGTGTTTTCATACTGTAGTTCAATGAACTTTCTCTATTCCACAGCACACAACCACAGACTGGAAAGCAGGAAAAAACAAACGCTTATTTACAGTGTTTGTACTGAACTCTTCTGCTTGATGCTGTGAACTCCCAAACTAGACAGATGCCCATGAGTTTTATTTATAGCCTAAACCACAAGTCCAAAACAGAAATTCAAAACTAGCCAGAAGACGTTTGAGAGATAATGTCACTAATCAGATAATTATGTGCAGCTCATGTAGGTCATAGCATTTGTGCAGAAAATCTGGGACGGTGGAAAAACAAGGTAGTCAGAGCAGAGAAAAGTCTGCGGTCATTTCAGGCCAGCGTAGGGAGCAAGATGTCCTGCTCAAGCAATATCCTGGTGATGACAAAGCGAGGAAGACAGGGTAACATTTTACATTTCCCCAGAGATGCTCCCAGTTGGACCTTGAACAACCTTTTCTTTCCTTTCAACATAAATGAAAAAAAAAAAAAAGAACATGGAGCAATATTTTCTCCTCTTCTCCTATTAAAACTCTGAAAAATGATGCAGAATAATTAAGGGCTATTTTAAAAGGAAAAACATTCCACAGCCATCCTCTAATTATGATACTAGTGAGAGAAACATCTGGTGGTTCATTATTAGCACAATCAATCACCAACAGTGGTATTGTCAATTTTCCAATACGGTTTTAGTCACAGATTTTTTAATATATCTGTTGTACTATATGTAAATATGTGTGCTTAATCAAAAAGTATGCAATCATAGAAGAAGAGTGGGAATTAAAATGGCAGATGACCATGCCTGTTGAGTGAATGCATGTGTCAGGATAAGAGGTGTCCGAAGTGTAGCTCGTGGGCCATTTGTGTTAGTCAGAATGTTTTTGTGTGGCCCCCAGACCACAATTCAAGAATGGTAAAAAATTGGCCCACTGGTTCAGACAGTTGATAGAGATAATACACTTTGTTAAAATCTTTATTCCAAGAACTTCTCTGGGGCAGTGCTTTTCAAACAAGCTGCAATAAAATTCTTGTTAAAATGGAAAATGCTAGGTACAAGACGAAGTATTCAGCGTTTACTCACCAAGGTTTTGGCTTTAGGGTTATTTTGCAGTAAATACCACCACAAACATCCAGCAACCTTTTCTTAAAAAGTTTTAGACCAAATTAGCATACACCAATCGACCAACAAAATTTAGGACATTGTCGGTCTTTTAATAAGGCAAACGTGAGACCCATTTTATATTTGAGTTTTACAACAAATTTTAGATCAACAGTAAAGATAAAAAAAAATCCTCAAAATTAGTTCAGAATTCAAAACTAATTAAAACCTCTTCAAGAGACTGTTACAGTGTCTTTAGTCAGTGCATTCTTCAGAGCCACTGTAATATGGATTGCTACAGGAGATCACTTCCTGCCCACAGGTTCAACATCTACAACTCTGAAGAAAACTGGATGAGTTACAACATTTAATTTCCCTCTGAGATTAATAAAGCATTTTTGAACTGAATATCCAGATCTTGTTCCTAAAATCTAAAACTATGACCCTTTTAATGGTTCAGTTTTAGGTTTTAGAATGAATTACAGATCTACAGTACACAACTTAATAAAAAAAACAAACAAACAAAAAAACCCCCTTCATAATTGGTTTTAGAATTTAACTTTTAAAACCTTGATCTGCAAACGCTTTCAATTTAACAATTTTTGTCCCTGTGGGAAACCATTTGGACACCACTGGTCTGGGTGATCATGCCCCTCTGCATGTGCTCACAGTGCTCCTCATGTGATGCTTGTTTATCTTCCCACTCTGTAGAAGTGTTACAACAAATATGGGCAATAAAGAGAAAAGTCACTGTAATTGAGGAAAGTTGTATAGTTTTGTTGTCAAAGCTGGAGTTAATAATAAGCATATTTAAGGTAACATCAGAGCGCAATGTGCAGCGGTTGTGATGTGAGGCTGAATGCAATGATCAACCTAATGGCATATGTTCAAAATCTCAGTCACGATGGTCTTAAACTTCTCCTGCTTCGTCTTCACAAAGCGCGAGTATGTGCATGCCTCAGCGGTTTGCTGCAATGTTTCTGATTACCAATATAATAAACATGTACTGACAGAAAAATAAACGTTTGGTTCAGGAATCACAAGAAACTGCAGTCTTGTGTTGTCAAGTCACATAGAATCAGCTCTTTTATTAAGTACAGCAAGTTGAGGCATTTGCACAGGAAATCAACATCTTCTGAACACATAATACATGGTGGCATAATTTGCATAAAAGTACAAGGAGCATACTTTTTATGCAAGAGTCTTTTAGTGTTCTTTCAGTGATACGAGCTCTCACACAGAGCCAGATACAGTGTACAATCTACAATTCGCATTTGTCACAACTTACATACCACCTCGTTCATTGTTCTGCTGTCATTGTGAAACACACAAGTCCTGGATTAAAGTGGACGTGCCTCCTTTCCGAGTTCAGTAATGGGCACAGTGTAAACAGGGCAGTCACTCTCTTCTGCCTGGAATGTTCCCTCAGTAAACCACAGCCGCCTCTCCTCGATCCAGAAACCACTTTGTTCCACTCACTGCCGCAGTTGCACCTTTTCAAGCCCCTTTTTCGACATATGCCAGGAGTTTCATCATCCACCAAAGAAAACAATGATCATAGTGCACAGTAGTGGAGGACAGGAGGAGAAGTTATCAGAGGGGAGATAGTGGCTCTTCCTCAGCAGGTAGAAGTGGGGAAGGGGGGGCTTGTATATCGATTGACAGGAGCGGACGTCAAGACAGATTCTGAGGGTCGGGGCTCAGGGTGTCCAAAGATTTGCAAAGATTAGGATTAGGGCAGGGATGGGCGACGCAGTGCCATGCTAAGTTCAGCTGTAGCGTGGCATCTCACACGCCTCACAGCGGTTGAGTGCAGGGTGGTTGAGGAGGGTGCAGCTATCACAGTTCCAGTGAGCTCCTTCAAAATCCTCGTCTCTTTGAGGCGTTGGTTTGGAGGCCTGCTCCCCTTCTATGATAGGAACAAAAAGAAAGTTTAAATACGTTAAGCACAAAAACACCTAATTCAGGCAATAAAGCACATACACCAACAACTTCAGTGGAGACCACTTAATGCACGTTTATTGAGAGACGAATTCAAGCAAAAATTATTCAAGACCAAGTACTGCTCGACATGGACATACAATAAAAAGCAAGATTGTCGTCTAGGTTCCATCTCAGAGCAAAGCCAGGTGTTCCTCAAGGGTCGATATTGGGACCAATTCTTTTTTCTAAATAATCTTGGATTACGTTTAGATCCAGCTATTGATATACATTTCCAGAATTTTAGTAAGTATAGACACTAAAGTTCACCATGAATTCATAACAAATATTTCTATGGCACCAAGTTTTTAAGAGTAAAACCTGCAAAACACAGAGACACTGGACGGGCGTACAGAACTTTTAGACAGCATTTTTCCCTGGTCCTCAAGGCACGCTGCCCTGCAGGTTTTAGGTGTTTCCCTGTTTCAGCACACCTGCCTTCAATTAATGACTGATTAACAGGCTTTTGCTGAACTTCAATCATCTAAATCAGATGTGTTAAAACAGGGAAACATCTAAAACATGCAGGACAGTGTCCCTTTAGGACCAGGGTTGGGAATCACTGTTTTAGATGATGGGACTGGACACAGGTTTGGAAATACAGATATTTCTCCATACTCCATTTCTCCATTCTTATCCAGACCTGAAAAAATACAATTCAGTTTTTATTGAATGCTAATGTTCTTTTTCATGTTTTAGGTATTTGTTGTGTTATTTTTAACTTTGTTTTTGTAGTCTGATTTTTGCGGCTCATCTTGACCCTGATGTCCAGGCCGAAGAGATATTGTATGTCAATGGGACATTGCTGGTTAAATAAACACAACTTTAAAAAAAAAAAAAAAAAAAAAATGTCAACAAGGTACTCGAAAACAAATGTGTCCCAGATCTCAACTCAAACTGCATCTACTTTAAATAATTAAACTTTTTAAAGCCTAGCACAAATCCTTAAATCGCTCACACTTTCATGTCATTAAACCTGCAAAACATTTCTCACCTTTCTTCCCAGGATTGGTCGGCCCCAACGGACCAGGCTGAATGTTGTCATAAAAGTTGCTCATTGCTTTTGGGTCAAACTTCCCTGCAGGAAAAAACAAAACAAAAAAAACAAACAAACAAAAACAAACAAACAAAAAAAAAAAAAACAGAAATAAGGGTTTGACTTTATTTACTTTAGGGTGTCCGTTACACCTAAAGGTCCAACCAGTCTTGGTTCAAGCTGTTCACACTGCAAAGGTAACATGGTGGCCAGGAAAAAAAAAACAAAAAACCCTCCAGTGAAAGTCTTTTGAAAATATCTCTTCCAGGTTTGCAAACCAACAGACCATATTACACATTCTTTTCTGGAAAATACTCAGGTTCAGTAAGATTGTATGTAGTGTGTCTGAAAAACAACAGGTTTCAAGTCATTCCACAGATCCTCCATTGGCTTTATCTCTGTACTTCAACTGGGTCACTAACACATGCATATGCTTCAGTCTAAACCACTACATCATAGTTTTGGTTTCATCTTTCGCATTGTTGTCCTGCCAGATGGTAACTCTCCACCCCAGTCTCAAGTCTTTTACAGTCCCTTACGGTTTTATTTTGGATATATTGGCGATACCAAGACTGGTAACCAGTGAATAACCAACAATCCTGGACAGTTGTGATTACCCTTTAATCTGTATTTCAGAACATAAAGGCTGAACAATATTTTAACAAAAAAGGGTATCAAGAGAGTTTTTCCTCCCTCTCTTCATTCTTGGAAACACTGAAACGGGAAGTCCGTGCTTCCTTTAATCAAATATTTCCACCTAGGTTGAAAGATGGCTTGAATAGTGCCCTGTTAGACGTTCAAAGCCAATTATCTGGCTTCTGAAGGCAACTGGTTACACTGGATTTTATTGATGGGCATCAGAGTAAAGACGACTGCAACACACTGGAAGGTTATGCAACACACTGGAAGGTTATTTATGTAGAAATTCATGTTTAAGCCAGTGTGTGTGTGTGTGTGTGTGTGTGTGTGTGTGTGTGAATACCTCTGGACTGCAGAAGATCCGTTTCCTTCAGCGTGCAGTCAATATCAATCTGCAGTTGTCTGTTGTGAGTTCGAAGTCGGGTAATCTCCTCAGGCTGCAGTAAATGAAAACATCCCTGTCATATTGGTATTCTAACTCTCAAAATTTCTTTATAAAAAATATTAAGTATTTGACAGTTTTCTTTTTATGGCGAACAGAAATGTTTCTAGGATATTGCTACATTCTGGCAGGAATTAGGCCTGGATGCAGTGAGTGAAATTAAACAAAGAAAGTGGTTAATTTATGTTTTGACAAGGGTGGGGAGGGAGGGGGACAATTATTTTTCCACAACAGAACAGGTTGGTCTTGATGAATTAAAGTATAATCAGAAAACAAGCTTCAACAAGTATTCAGATTATCTTCAACTAATAAAATTTGTTTGATGGTCTGGAAAATTGTGACAAAAAAGGAAAAAACAAAACAGAATCTTTAAGGGGACAATTGTTTTTTGAAGACTCTGTGCATATTGTGATCCTTACTCTCGGTACAAGATGTGTGGAGTTGACTCGTCGAAAACGCCTTTGGAGGGCGTCGTACTCCATGTTATTGACGTCAGCCTTCAACTGCTCAAGCTTCTGCCTCTCCATGTGCAGCTCCTTTACCAAACGCTCCATCCTCGCCCGCTGGTGGAGCAGAAGAGCTGTGGGGAAGGACATCAACTATAAACGTGTTTGAAATGCAGGAGTGACGAACGCTGTTTAACTGACAACCATTTCTCACACCAGTGCTCTGCTGCTACTCCAACATGACAACACAATCAAATCATGCCGTAAAACAAGACCAGCACAGCGAGCTTTTAAAGAAGGCCAACAATTACGTTCTGCTGAAATTGAGAAATGCTTCGCAAAATGTATTTGGACTACAAAACATTTAACCTCAAACTAAGCATTTAGGGGTTAACTATAGGGCAGCAAATTGAGAAATTATGCAAATAAGAATCTACTGTAACCCTGAAAAATGACATATACTGCATATTTATAATTTATTTTAAAAGTAATAAAGTACAATTTGATAATGACTTCCACAAGGAAAATGAAGGATATAAAGGAAATAAACTATACATTCTTTCAACATGTTAGGCTTTTAACTTTGCTTTTTTTTTTTAAAAAGATTTTAATTTATATACATTTTTAGTTGCCTAAAACTTTTGCTCATAACTTTATGAATAAATTATCTGTGTTTATAGAGTGGAAAATGCAGATGTTCTTATTTCTCATGCATGTAATGAAGAGGAAAAAAAAAAAAAAAAATCATATTTTTTTTCAGTACTTGACCGAGGGGAAATTGTTCAATTGTGACCTCTGGATGATTAATTTGTGCACTTCAAGTTCAAACATTAAAAGAACATACTTACAAATAGACCTTTCACAGTATTCTGTGTACCACTGGTTTACTTACAAATGATCAGAAATGCTGTTAAATGAAAAACATATCTGCGATTCACACCGTTCTGAATGTGCAACTTTTAAGTAGGAATAATGACTTCAGCGGAAAGTTTCAGTTGCATTTCCAACTGTGAAATTCGAACTGAAAATGATTTGTTATTCAAATCTAAGTAATTGTTTGTTTATGCTACTGTCTTACCAGAAGCCAATTATGACTCAATCAATTTCTGTTAATAGAAGAGTTACACAGAATTACTGACTCAAACTCTAAAAATATCTATTTAGTCATAATGTTATCGGAGGTCACAATGAAAACAAAAAAACGTTTTTAGAATTTGATCAGCTAATCATCAAGTGCAAAATTGGCTGATTACAGTCTTCGATCGACTTCTTCTCCAATCTTTACATCCCCAAACCTACTCAAAGCCAACATAAACACAATCAAAATCCCGCACGTTAATAATGCACAACCGAAAATAAGCCTGTAATTCCTTACCTTGTGTGTAGGCATAGTCATCAGAGGCTGAGCTTGAACGTCGGGGTAATTGCTGAAACTGACTGGCGATGTTCCCTGGTAGGGCGGAGATGGGCAGGATGGGTGCTGGGGTAGCGCTGTGCGCACCCTGATCTACAATGTTGAGAAGAGACTCAGCTTCAGCGACAGGTGGTGAGCTTGGTGGTCTTTGAACCTGGCCTCCAGGGGACACTTTAATTTTGAAGGTATAGGCAGACTGGCCTGGCTGGGGGGAGGAGGCCTGCCGAGGCCTTGTGTTGCCTTGGTGCTGCAAATACATTCCAGGGTGGAAAGCTGCTGATCCAGGAGGTGCGTTGATCGTGATGGGCCGCGAGGGGGAGCTGGGTGAGGGGCTTGTTGCCATGTACAGCTGGGGATGCGGGGTGTGAACAGGTGAGTTGCTGCGAGGTCGTGGGCCTTCAAAAGTGATTTCTATCTGCTTTGTGAGAGGGTTTTTCGTTTGGTAGGGCCTGTATTGTTGTGGGGGTTGCTGCTGGTGATGGTAGGGCATATTTGTAAGGTTTGGAGGGCTAATAGGGAGGAAGACGTATTGCTGGTGCCCAGATGGTGGCTGTGGTTGTGGCTGCGGTGGTGGCTGGACCTGATGTTGAGGTGAGCTGTAAGGAGAGCCATATGTGGGAGTACTGTATGGGGACTGCTGATGCTGATAGACTGGTGTCGCAGAGGAGGACCAGGAAGCTGGCTGTGGGCTCTGAGAGGGTGAGGGTCGAATGTACAGGGTGGTGTTGGTGCTGTTAGCATAGTGGCCTGGAGGAATCTGCAGAGCCTGGTGGACAGTAGGTATGCTTTGCGAAAGAGTGACAGTAATAGGGTTCATAGGATATCGTGTAACTGGGGTATACGTGGGGGACATGCCTTGCATTGTGGGTGGAGGCGTGGGCGTGCTGGATGAGCGGCTCTGATCGTTCATAAAAAAAGGATTATAACTCGGGGAAGGGGCCATAGTGGCAGGAGCCGACAGTGGTTCAGGGTAGCTAGGCCGCTGAGGGTCGATGTGACTGTCGCTGGTGCTGTGCACCAAGGAGCGCCCCACTCCTGCTCCTCCTCCATTTGACTTGCCAGCCTCTGAACCTGGATAGCCCAAGCTAATGTGGAGCATGTGGTTTCGACTCGTTCGCATCTCCTCCGGACTGTGATGGAAGTCTCCATAGAGATATCTGTTACTCTCCTGAGACAGCAGGTGGCAGCAAACATCCAGATTATTGTTGTTCTGAAAGGGTCGAAACACTGAGTTAGGATCATTTCCGTGCTCTTAAATAACAAAGAGTTCAAAAGTTCATCCTGCAACTTTACAGCTCAGGTCAATAAAAGGAATAAAAAGATGGTAACCAGTGGTTATGAAACCAAATTATTCAGAGAGAATTGTTCTTTAAAAAGACTATTCCAGTATTATATTGTACTATATTCTAATGCATTTTTAAAAAAAAATATGACAAAGATCATAAATTTTGCAATAATAAAATATGTCTTTAAATAATGAACTTCTTAGACTAATTAGAAGTATGGGTTAAACATGGGGGAGCAAATGAAGAAAGATGCAAAGACACACACGTGTGTGTTTGCATATCTATCTATAGCTATCTATCTATCTATATATATCGAAACAACTAGCAGGTCATCTCAACAAAGTTGAGCTTCTAAACTGTTTATAAATTTTACTTTTTCTCTAACATATTTTTATTCCAAAGATTTTGCTTATACTTTTAGAAGAAAAAAAAAAAAAAAAAAAAAAAAAAAAAAGTCCATTCTTCATTTCTTCATTGCCAAAAGGGTGGTCATAAATGTGAAATTTTAGTTGCCAAATATTTGTCATACAATTTGTAAGCAATCAGTTTGTCTTTACTGTTTACGTTTATGCCACTGATTTATTATAAAAGCCATTTGGGACTTATTTACAAATAACAGACAAAAACATTAAAACACTTAATTACAGACAAAAGGAAATTAATTGCATCTATTTAGAAGCACATCTAAATGGCACAATACTGCTAATATGTCATCATGGATTTGAATGATATTCAGTTTTAGGTCTAAATGATTTATTTGCTCAAGTGAGTCTGATCTGCTTTCTGGAGTACAACTATAAATACACTGTAGAAAAAAAAAAAACAGAAAAAAATATTGTTGGGGGAAAATATTCTGTTGTAAATAGGTTTTGTACAGAAAACCAATAATCCTGAACCCCAGACAACATTTTTGAGAAAAAGCTCAGATCCATCTGCAGCGTGCATTTACCTGCAGAAGGAACTGAGACACTACTCCCTCTGGGATCTCCGGGAATCGCTGCTTGAGGTCTTGCAGGATGTGGTAGTCGACTTGAGAGCCTCCCTGCGCCATCCTGAACCCACACAGAGTGTCAAAGGGCCCAAAGATGCAAACGTCGTCTCATCCCCTGTACAAGCAGAGGATAGACGACAAAAAGAGTAATCAAGCTTACATGTCCGAGGGCAATGCTTGCAATAAAGCTGTTAGAACTGTTAGCCCACTAAATGCTTCAAACACACCCTATGTGTCTGCAGTAATGTCATTACAGATATCAGAGAAGCAGTGCTTAAGGAGTATAGCAAGCTTGGGCTGTCAAAAACAAGAATGCACATACTTCTTTAACATGAAAAATTAAAATTCATCATAACCACAGGGACAACTTAAACAAGGGTGGCGCATATTCACTCACATTAATTCAAATCTGCAAGGCGCCTGTCATTCTGTTGTGTGTTTGGCCATACTTTTGCACCAAGCAACGACGACATACCACAGTCTGCTAGCAGGCTACTTATCAACGTCAGTTAGCCTCCGGAACATCACCCAAACAAACAGCCGCACCTGTGTGCTGCGCGGCTGCACTGAGACATGGAGTTACTATTCCTGAGAGATTCCCTAATGTCACTTGGTACTAATTTAGAAGTTCAATCCTCTAAATAGGATGACTCTTTAAATAAGATTAACTCAGTTCCTAAACTGCCAAGCAGCTAACTTTGCTAATGCTAACCCCAGACTGCTCAGCTGTCACAGTTCTCCGGGTGTTAATGGACCAGCTAACTATGCTAAAGCCAGCCAACGACTTTATTACACTTACCATGGGTTAAAAGCCTCTGTTGCATTTAGAACCATGGCTGACTCCAGAGGGACGCTGTGATGTATCGGAAACAACTGGGAGATGTTTTTCAGCTTGTTTGTTTCGGCTAAATAACTTGTAGTTTCGCATTCCAGCGTCAGGCCCCTGCAAATGAACTGCATAGCAGTCAGTTTATCGCGATAATGTCAGGATTTCCCGGTGTGGCGCCGGAAAAAGCGTCCCTACAGTTAAGCTCAATCCTCGTCACAGAAGCTCCGCAACATCTTATTCATGTCATATTTTAAAGGCTGCTGTGTCCTGATTTATAACTATTTTCATCATTTCGGTACCTGAATATTTATTTATTTGACAGCCTCGCTTTCCATGTCACAATGCTAAGGCGGATGTGTTAAGAAATTGTCCAGTGCATGCTGTAAAAAAAAAATCCCGAAGCTTCAAGTACATCAAGTGTTTCGGCAAGAGGGGGGAGTTTCAGTCCGAGACGCTCTTTTCGACACAACACCAAACCAGGAAGTCGTGATTGGTGTCAACAATGTGCAGGAGAACAAGTAGAAAAGCTTAAAACCACATGTATGATAATTTGTAAACCTGCATCATAACAGTTCGGAATAATTTTAGTAATGTATTTTATTTTTGCTTTAATTTGTTTAAATTTGTTTGTATATGCTAGATTTTTACTGGGGTTTTTTTTTCGATTTAATTTTGCACATTAGTTAAAGGCAATTTCACATAAATGTCTATACTTTGGATGCTTTGTTTATTTATTTATTTATTTATTTAGTTAGTTAGTTAGTGTCTGTGATCAGAGGCACTCCCAGAAACTTCCTTTAGGAGTGACCAGATGGGACCAATTTTATTCATTTAATAATTATTATAATTATTTAAATATTAAATATTTAAATATTAAATTTTAAATATTTAAATATTTCTAAAAATAAAAAAAAGGCTGATTTTACAGAATTCTGTAAAAAGCAGTCGGTCAAACATGTTTTGATTATTAGTTGTGTGTGTTCATTTTTAAATGACGATAGACCACCAACTCAGTTACTATTGTTAATAATAGTTTCACATTTCACACACTTCTGCAAGTACGCTGCCTTCAAAAACAAGTTGAGTGAGAGTGAACTAAGTCTTTGTGCTTGACGTCATGATTGATTCTGTCACAGTGATATAAACTGTCTTAATGTAAAGATGCAAAACTAGCTCAGTCTATTTTAGGCATATGAACAATTTTTGATTTATGATCAGGGTTAAGATAAATCCAGTTGTATCAAGTCAGATGTATGTCATCAAAATAAGCATGCATTTTAAAAGACAGTTAAAGCCATCACAAGCTATAATAACTCCTTCATTTGATGAGTTACGTCAACATTTAATTTCCCTTTGGGATAAATAAAGTATTTTTGAATTGAATTGAAAGATGTCTGATCCTGTTAAATTTTTATTTGTTTGGTTTACCACCTGGAAGAAGATGATTTTAGCATATTATTTAGAATTACTGTTTGTTTTTGAGAATTTCAGTTTAACTGTGATTGTATGTCATAGAGCACCTGCTCTGTGGTGGAGTTCCTTTTTCTACCCATGACAGCTGAGCACTCAGCAGTGACAAATGGGAAAGTATCACTGACTACTGTTACTACTACACAAGAGAGAAACTGTGCAGCAGTTAAGACATCACAGGCAATAATACTACAGCGTTGTTCAACTTTCAAACTATGTTCCGATTTCAAAATCAAATGCAAAACATGAGACCGAAAGAACTGCATTCCTTTTATCACAGAACATGCATATTTGGGTGTTATTCATATTTAGGCATGTTACAGGTGCAGAAATAGGGAAAATAAGAGAAAGTGATTCAATATCATCAATGTGGTTGTTTACAGTCTGTCTAAAACATGCAAGTCCACAAATGACAGTTTTAGATATGGGTGAAATGGCTTTCTGTCCAGAGTGGCATGGCCTCAGGGGGTGGTGAGAGGCAACACAACTTTCCTATTGCTTGTTTCCCTGCCCATTTAAAGGGAGTGGACACCACCTGGTGGTATAAGAGTGTAAGCACTTTAAGGAAATACTGGTGGTGGCTGATGATGGATTTACATATTAAGACTGGTGCAAGATTAACAGACTGTTTTAGTATTTTTTGAGGAGTCTAGATTGTGTTTGTTAATTTCTATCTTAGACTATTACACACTTGAATGATCTGACATCAGCTAGATAAATTCTACACTAAATTTCTTGGCAATATGACCACATTAGATTGAGAAAAGTGAAAATGACAATAGACTGGTATAACCTAGAGTGAATTATTCTACAAAGACAACAGGTTTTCTAAAACAGTTTGTGATTTATAAAATCTTTGTGGAAAAATAGATTCTGATTTCTCAATTATTTTGTTGAAATCAGAAAGTCTCACTTAGTGTCAGGAATTTTTTTATATTTGACAATTAATTATGTATGTGGTTTTTGGTGTCAGGCGGAGGTAGCAGTTCAAAGTATACAAGAATTGCCACTGAAGCCCACAAAAAATTCTTTCAAAAACTCATCATACAAAGAAGCTTGTTGCTCATAATTAGCCCTTAGCAGCTCAGGCAACAAGTCCTCAGGTGCTCGAAGTCTGTTTTTTTACACTGCAAGAATTGCATCTATAGTAATTGAGAGAAATAGTTGCTAGTTGTTGCTTTTTGGTATGAACTGTTGGTGGTTGCAATTTAAGGTGTTGTGCCACAGATTTTTTTTTTCACTACAAAACATATAACTTAAAATGAACATACAACTGTAATGCATATCTAAAATTTTGATAAGTTTGTATGAGGGTAAGTATTTTAATAATAATGTTTTTGTCAGTTTTTTTTAATTGCATTTTGAATCTGATGTTAAAACACCCTTAATATATGTGGGGAGTAATGTTAATGTACATATATGTTGCTTATTTAAGGTAAGATGTTTTGTAATTTCCTATTTTTTCCCTAACAACTATCAGATACCATACTTATTATTCAAACATTAACCTTGTTCACATTCAGTGTTATTTCAGAGTTATTTCTGCAAAAAGTTCTTTATTAATCTAATTATGTAGCTGAACACTGTCAATGTGAAAGAAATAAAGAAGAATAAATGATGTGAGAATACACAAAACTCAGTGTCAGCACACAGACACTAAAGATTTTACATAGGTATGGAGAGGTGTGTCTCTCCACCAGCACATGATAGAGGTTTGACCTGCTGAGCCAATCTACTGAACCTTCTGCAGGGGTGAGGACTGGACCACCATGAATATATTCATAGGGGTGTAGGAGCATTACCATAGCAGCTGAGGCTAAGGCCCAGTCTGACTCAGGTTAGCTGTCCATTCCTTGCTGATTAGTTGCCACAGCTGCAGCTCTATTTAAAGCAGTGTCCTTGTTGTCCCTGATGCCCTGCAGCAATCAGAACAGAGGGGGACATAGCTTTCAGGGCCCAGAGAGTTTACAGAACAGACCCCAAACTGATGAATGGCTTGATCAGCATGAAATTTAAAACACCACTTCCAAAACGACAAACCTTTTGAACACAGATAATTGTTTCACAGAAATATATACAAATAATGCCATACAAATATTCACACAAAGACAAGTGAATCTTCTGTGGTGGCTTTGAGGATATTTGAAGGGCTCAAATGACATCATGTGGCTGTTCCATGTATAAAATAACTCTTTTTCATGTTCAGTTTCTACACTGTGTGCTGTTTTCTAAAATTGTCATTTAAATTTCTATTCACAGATTTTCAAAAGAATCTTTGGAGTCAAGAGTCATTTTAGTTCGCCTTTTTCATTTGCAATGACACAGTCAGTCTCAGGTTGCACATCTGAAAACAGTAGCCCAAGCTTTGACCCTGATGTTTGGGGGTTTCCCAAAGCTCTAACTGATACCAACTGTTTCCAGAAATGTAGTAGCTTTTAATAGTTTTATTATATCTAGCCTTGCAATTATATTTAATAAACTTAAAAAAAAAACTATGACAAAAAGGTAACACTGAAATCATGAAAGCTTGGGCAAAATATGTTAAAATTTTGTGTGCATGTCCCAAATTAGAAAATATTTGACTGGAAAGCTTAATTTTCTGTATTTTCAGGGTGGTTTTGTTAGTGTATCAGCAGCTGTGCATGAAGGAAAGTAAGTGCATCTACAGAAAAGTATTTACTTACATCCCTGTACAGCAGGCAGTTACCCATCCTCACTTAGCTGATGATTCAGTTCAATTCACTTCATAATTGACTTGTATGTGACCTCTGAGGTCTGAAATATATGAAGCTTTAGTTTCTCACCACACACACACTGTGTTTCATAGCGCTGAGCTCTCTAACTGTTAGTGCATTCCAGAATGGCAGTGTTACACAGGTTATTTCGGTATAACAAAAGCAGCCTTCCCAGCTGATAAGTAAGGAATTTTACTGCTAAGGAGATAACAAGCAGACAACAAATATATGAGTCTGTTTTCAGAATTCATTCCAAAACAGACATCTCCAAAAGCGTTAATATGTACAATATTTCACTAGAAAGTTCAGCCAGTCTAGTGTTGCTTTCCCTGATAAATATGTAGGCAATAATTTAAAGGCCATGGGTTTAAAATCACCATGCACAGTGTCTTGCAAAAATATTTATATCCCTTGAAGTTTTTCACATTATCTCATATTACATTTTCAATCTCCAGAGAATTTCATTGGATTTTAATGTGATAGACCAATACAAAGTAGCACATAATTGTTAATTGGAAAGAAAATGAGACATAGCTTTCATTGTTTTACAAATAAAAGTCTGAACAATGTGGTGTGGTTTTGTATTCAGCCCCCTAAGTCAAGTATTTGTAGAATCCCCCCTTTAGCTGCAATTACAACTTTGAGGTTTTTAAGGTATGTCTCTCTGCCAGCTTTCCACACATAGTTCTGCTTTAAACCTTATCATAACTTTACTCCTGACACATGTCAGGTGTGTTCCTAGGTCTTCATGATGCCGTTTGTTCAATAATGTTAGATAACAAACCTCTGAGGTCTTTATAGATCCACTCCAGTCTCTTTATACGATCAAAATCTGATTTTCAATATTTTCAGGAAAACAACAAAAAAAGTTGGAAGTCAGAAGTCATCTGGAAAAATCTGAGCTCACCGAGCAATCCCAAATACAGTATCCAATATGGTTGAACGAAAATGTTGTGAAAGTTTCTGAAAGTTGACAGTATAAACTATAAAGTAAGCCCTTCTGAAATTTTGTAGATCATTAAACTAGTGGAAAACATAGTGCTCTAAAATATCTCCCTTTGTGTTTGACTGCGTAAAATAGAGAGAAATATGTTGTAAAGGGATTTTATTTCTAACAGTACTTAGCACCAAAACAAATAGCAAATCTAAATGTTTTCTGACTTGCAACCAGAACTCTCTCAACTTGGATGTTAAATCATTCCCAGATTCGACTTCTAACTACCACTTAAGTGACTCCTGAAGGCTAATGGTTGCACTAGATTTCATGAAATGATGTCAGAGTAAAGGAGACTGAATATACACGCATGCCTCACTTTTCAGTGTTTGATGAAGAAAAAAGGAAATTGTCCTTTTCCTTCCACTTCACAGTTGTGATACTTCATACTGGTCTGTAAGTTAAAATAGCAACAGTCTATTTAGTCCTGATAAACTGCAAGTGACAATTTCTATCAAAAATAAATACAAAGAACAGTTTCCTATTTATGCAGCTGTGATAAATAACCAGGAGAGGCCTGTGTGGTGCGGGTGCATATTTGTGCAGACGTGCAGGCTGGGCAACAGCTGAACGTGCGACAGGCTCGCACGGTATCTGGCAGAAAGTAACGGTACTTTTATGGAAACGCCTCACTGACCCCCAACCAGCAGCCAGTAGGGTCTGTTCAGACAGTGGTTATACCTCACCGATAGTCTCATAGCTCTGACTTCACAGATTTGAGTTTTCATTTCCAAAAAGGATTTTTAAATCAAAACTTGAGGACAACAGCACATTGAGAAGGTAAGACTTTCTATTTTTGTAATTCAAAAACACAGTTTCCCATAAAGTAAGAATAAAAAATTGTTTTTTTTATCTCTTGATATGGAATGATTGTGAGCTATTCTTTACACATACAATTGTATTAATTAAACTTTTCCAAACATATCAAAGTGAAAATAAAATCACGATAAATAGATGAATGGTAAAAGAAAACATATTTATATTTATACTCAACTTTGTGATAAGCAGTTTTTCTATCGAACAGGTCTGTTCATGACTGACTGGAAAAGTTAGCTGTTTCCAGCCTGTTACAAGCCAGCTTTGTTTTGGTGAATTTCACATTTTGTCATTTCCTCACATGCACTCACTGCAAGGCCCACGGAAAGCTCTGAGCTATGTGAGAATAATGCTTTAATCTTTCTGTGTAACATGTGTCAAACTCATTTATTTTCGTCATGAAATCTTGTGCCAGCTGTGTACAAAAATAGGACAGCACCTGCTGAAACTAAAATTTTCCAGTTAGCACAATTTTCTTCTGTTAGTGCTGCATTACTATAAAGACCTGAAACATTTTACTCAGGTTGTAGAACAGATTTATTGGAAATAAGTTGATTTTCTTGTCTCGTCAATAAAATATCTAGACTGATTCTAGGTTGGAAGTTGACAGGATATATTATGTAACAATGATTCAGTAAATTTTAGCTCCAGATGACATGTTGTAACAGCATGCTTTAGGAAAATGACAGGTGATATCCCATATTTATCAGTCTGTGCTCATGGCATTCATTTGGTTGGAAAATCAAGGGGTAGAGACTAAAAAACAACATAAGTGAGCCAATCAGGCTGCACTAGATGCCATTTTTGTTTTCACAACAGTTTTCATTTTTAAAATCCCATCCTACTTGGAACTACTGAGACTTAAAACACAAATAAGCTCTGTATATATATATATATATATATATATATATATATATATATATATATATATATATATATATATATATATATATATATATATATATATATATATATATATCCAACTTTAGTTTAGTAACTTTATCTAACTTTAGTAACTTTAGTTTCTCCTGTAAATTTGGTGTATTTACATTAGATTGTGATGCAAAACTACTATAGTTTTTTGAAGTCGATCCTGAACACACCTGGTAGGATTACAATAGTTGCACACATCAAACTGCACTAAAATAGTTACATTTCTGTTTGACAGCATTGTGTGACAATAAGATCATGAGATTTGAATAGAAAAGGGATGTGTGGATGCTGATAAACAGCAACCATTTTACAGTGGGATGACTAACAGTCCCCTTTGTTCAGCAAGTTGTCACGCTCTGAGCCTGGCCATTTTGTGGAGGGTCTGTTGGGCGACATGTGGGTGTCAGCTTGATCTTTGTCCAACTGCCTATCACTCATCACAAATAGCAATGATCACATGTTCTAGGTGCATAAGTGGGCTATAAATAGGAGTCAGAGGGCCTTCACTGCACTCTTTCTCAACAGACTGAGGAGCAGAATGGCTTTGCCCAAACTCTGCTTTGAAGTTTATGATATTAGAAAACCACAAACTGGGTAGAAGTTGGAAGAAAAATATCGAATAGGAGCTTTTTATGAGTTATTAAAGATTCAAAAATTAAACAGTGGCGCAAAGATGCAGCGATAAAAAGTGATAATACCAGATATCGGGCATATAATCAAGACTTTAGACCAATTATTTTGATTATTATTATGTGTGTATTAATTGTATGGGACAAGTCATGACAAATGTCACTTCAAGGCATTTAAAAGTCAAACAGTTCTAGTTCATATCTAATCATATGGAATCCAGTTTGGTTCAAACCAGATCAACCTAAACTTCTCCATCACAATCCAATCATATGGTTAGATTCAAATACTGTCTAATTCAATCTCATATTTAGTTAATCATTCAATTTCATTTGTAGAAATTCATTTTTCAAAGGAAACCCATCTGATTACACTGAGTCATTGACTTTGCAGCAATTCCTTATCCTGAGCAGGCATAAGGTGACAGTGGAGAGGAATCCCTACCCATTATTGAAGGAAACCTTCAACAGAACTAAGTTCATCCCCCAGTTTCAACCATGACCAACTGAGAGATGAAAGGAGACACAGCTAGAAGTACTGAGTCAGAAATACCTTATACAGAAAAGAGAAACGAAGAGGAGATTTAGTTATTGGTAGCAACTCTGTTAGTGGTATTGTCTAGCAAAGAGATACAGTTAAACATTAACATTTACCCAAGTTTTCTTTCTATAGCAAAGAAAAACAAAGATTACACATAGTTAACTACAGCAGCTCGGTCAATGGCTTTGTTCAAATAAGAGATACGGCAAAAAAATAAAATAAAATAAACCACTGATCCAGGAGTACTTTCTATGGAAAGAAAAATTAAGGAGTACATATAATTAATGGCAGCAGCTCTGTTAATGGCTTCAACCAGTGAAAGGATACAGATAAAGACAGAAGCCCTGTGTAAGGATTACTTTTTATTGAAAGAAAAACAAAGAGTACATACAGGTAATGGCAGCAGCAGCTCAGTTATTGACTTTATCCAGTAAAGAGGTGCAGGTAAACAGAAGCATAGAGCGAGGAAAACTTTCCTATTGAAAGAAAAAACAAATACAAAACTATTTAGTTTAGGAATACACATGTATTACTGTGCAATACAAGTTTTATAATATGTTTCCATTTATAATGCTGAGTTTACTATGACCAACTCTCCCCTTGATTTGCAGCTTTAATTATAACAAAACCTGTTTGTCAACTTGTCATTGTGTTACAAACATGACTGAGGTGGCACAGGTTACAGGTGTTGACGCTCATGATGTTAAAGATGATGTCAACGAGAACGAGCACAGCATGAGCGCTGAAGAAAATTCGGAGGAGGAAATGAGACAGGAAGAAAACAATGAGACGCTCAGTGATGCTGAGGAAAACAGTGAGAAGACACCGCAGGGCAAAGACAGAAAAACTCACAGACGGAAAAATAAAACAAGTGAGGAGGCTGAGACAACACAACTGAATGGTGAGGAGAGCAAACAAAGTGCGAAAAACGAGACTGTCAATGGTGTCTCAGAAAACAAAGATCAACTGCAGGAAACAGACGACACACAGAACATGTCTGATCTGGCTTTTAAGAAAGAGGTAAGACACTGGAACTGGTCAAACAAGATTGTGTTACTGAATTTAAAATCTGACTCACAACATTTTATAATTTCTATAAAAACTGTAGAAGCTTCTGAGGTCCAGAAGGCCAGTGGCCAGAAGCTATGTGCCGAAGCTGAACAAAGACAAAGGAGATGTGACGAACAAGTTTGAGGCCATGCAGAAAGCCAGAGAGGAGCGCAGCCGACAGAGGAACAGGGAGGAACAACAGAAGAGGAAGGATCAATACATCAAGGAGAGGGAGTGGAATCGCAGGAAGCAGCAGGTCAAGAGAGACAAATGCCACTAACCTCAGACTGTGATCTGCATGGCATGATGGAGCATGATGGAGGTGACGAAGCTGCAAGTCTGAGTGAGAATCAAGCCTTTAATCCAGAGCGCTGCAGCACCAGTCACAATGTTTTGATACTGATAATCACATTTAATAACCAATATACGTTTTATGATTTTTCAGTCTTGATTTGTGTTGGTTTTCCATTTAAAATCATATTAATGTGCACAGAATCATAAACTATTGCTAGTTGTATTGACATGCACTAATTAACTCACTTAACTGCAAAAATTATTCTTTTACAAATGAGGTTATTTATTTCATTTCAATTCTCTTTACCTTTATAATGCTAAATCACAATACATCATCTTGGAGCTTTTTCTTGGAAAAAGTGTTTATGTCAGATAACGTCAGGTATTGTAATACTAGAATAATTAGCTCTTCAATGAGTTACACCTAAACACATCTAAACATTTTGATTTTTCTTCAAGTCTGTGTAAGGAATTTGCATTTATCAAATTTTTCAAAATGAAAAAAAAAAAAAAAAAAAAACCAAAAAAAAAAACTTTAAATAAGTTTCAGTGTATTTAATGAATGAACAAAATTAAGATTTGAGTCTTTCTCAAAATTATGTAAAAGAATGCAAATGTGTTTAATCCCCATTCAGAAATATTTAGTGAGAAGTTCACTTAACCGTTTTTCAGTAGTTCCATCCAATGAGCCTGTTTTCATGTGCCGCTGATGATTCATAAAGTGATACACTGTCATTCTTTTCTTTAAATCTTGACCCAGAAACAAGCTTGTATTAGTAATGACTATTTCTACACAATATTTTTTCTTTTTCTATTTCACAGTTACAGTTCCAACAAAAGAAAAATGGTCCTGGAGCACAGGGGGTGGGGAGGTGCATGGTTATCTGTCTTATGTGCATTATAATTTTCTAACACAAATTTGGACAGGGAAAGGATGAGATTTAAGAAGCTGCAACGTTTATTTATTTAAGCAGAATTTCAGGGGGGTTAATACTGCACCAGTTTTGAACATCCATCAGTGACTCCCAATCCTGGCCCAGATGCCCCTGTATATAGTATGACAACATTGTGATAAAACCCCCGCACATTTTGTTTGTCTGTTTTGGTGTTTGTAGTGCCACCCCAGAATCATAAGTGGCCCCCATCTGGCACACTCCTTACTGGAGGGACCCCTGCTATTCATTTGCGCCATCAAAAGTTTAATTTTGTTTTTTATTTTTGTGTTTACACAGAGATTATTGTTCAGAGCTGGTAATTTTCTTTTCTCTGGCTATTTGTACCTTATCAGAGGAATCAACACAGTTCAATGCTAAAAATTTGGAATAAACTGAAACTTTGGAATCTGAGTGACAACATCTCTCTTGCTCCTTTGTAAATTAGGATTAATCTTGTCTTTTTAAACTATTTTTTGCCTTTTTACTGCATTTTTTTCCCCAAACTATTTGGCGACTAAACACAAATTCAAATATTTTGAAAGTGCAGCCTTGTATTCATCTGAAAGGCATCTTATTGTGTTTTTATCATTTCTGTTTTTTATTGTAATTCATGTTGGTTTAGTCTAAATCCTTTCTATTGTTTCATCTTTTTAGCCTTTTATGACTTTTTGATCTATTTTAACTGGGTTTATAAAACTGCTTTGAGCCTATACAGATCTCAATAAAAGGTTTTTATAATACTGAAATAAGGCCCTCCCTTATCGTGCAAAGATGAAGCTACTCAAAAATGTTTAAACCCTGTAAGCATCCATGTTTATATGTGTTGAAGTTGAAAAATGTGCAAACAAATAATACCAAAGTGAAATTTGTTGTTTTTGCACAATGTTAATTATGTATTTTTTCATGCATTTATAATCAGTGGATGAGAATGGGTGGTGTTTAACTAGAAATGACCTAAGTTAGACAGAAAAACCCCAACATAGAATGAAAAAAAATTTTTTTAATTTTGCTCAATAATAAATGAATGGTATTTTAATTTTCAACTCAGCTTCATAATGTAAGAAACTGAGCTACAGTGAGAAAAGTAAAATCAGAGATCCAGAATTTCAGAGTAAACTGCTTTTCTTCTAGTCTGAAGTAAAATAAAGGCAGCGATGTTATGCGAGTGGATAAACAGACACAACAACCTTCCTGTGGACTGTCGTGCCAGAGCTCGCCAGGCCTGGAAAGCTATGCTCATCCCTTATCTGTGCAGCTATACTGCAGGCCAATCAGAGGCCCATCAGCCAGCCACATGACCCTGATATTAGCAGGGATTTGGCCCTTGTTCTTGCTGGGACCAGTATGGCTTCTGAGTGCCAGAGGAGATGATCCCAGCTAAACCTTGACCTCACAACTCTCTCTCTCTGATCTACTGCAGATAAAAGAACTACTTGCTTCCAGCGATGAGGAAGAGGAGGTGAAAACGAAAAAGGTGGAAAAGTCCTATGTCCCCAAAATCACAGGTAAGACACATGAAGCAATGCAGCTGTTAACAAGAAAATGAGGGCAATGGGGATAGGATGAAGGGTTGTGTCTTCCTTTGTTGATTTATTCAGGTAGTGTGAAGGGGAAGTTTGCAGAAATGGAGAAACAAAGACAAGAAGAGGAGAGGAAGAGGATGGAGGAAGAGAGAAAGAAGAGAGAGGCCCAGGACAACATGGAGAAAGCCAAAATTAAGAAGGAACTGGCTCAGAAAGCTGCTGAGGTCAGTGATCTTGGCGTTAACTGCTTGTAAAGAGTCTCATATCTTATTGAGAAGCATGGTAGCCTGTGTGAGCATTTCAGCCCGCCTTAATGGTGACAATGGAGTACTTTCGACTGTAATGACTAGATAATCCTCAGCTGCCACTTGGAATAGTTATTTTAAGTGGCTTTTGAGATGAGAACAGTTGGCAGGGGCCGGATATAGGTCTGAGACCCAACGGTAGCATTGTTGACATGACCAGACTGTGAACTGACAGTGTGGGCAATGTGTCACATTTGGAAAATGATTTTTATGTAAATGATTTACAAATTTCCAATAGTTATACACAGAAAAAAAACAATGTAAGGCATAATGTTAAGTTCTCGGGAAAGAGTTATGTAAGTATACTTGTGCTAAATGGATAATCACAGGCAATTACCTGGTATCTCCGTGCCCTAATTCTGCTTTAGTGCACTGTGAATGACATTAACAGAGTTGAAAGGAATAACAGATGGAAATCTTTGTCAGGACACTGTTAATATAGAGATAATTGAGACATTAAGTTTAAATTTATGTTATGGTCAGTTATATCCTAAATCTTCAAAGTGATTTCAGTATTATCAGCTGGCTATTTTAACACCAGAATTAAAATTCTTACAGTAGACAAACTTTAAAGTTTTCTACAAATGGTTGACTGAGGTAAAGTTAACGTATTGAGGGGTTTAACTGGTAGTCTTAACTTTAAATGAATGCTTTCATCAAAGAAACCCACATTTGTGTTTTATGGGACTAAGGTTGAAACCCATTTTCTAGGGTACCAGCTACATCTGCACCTTCCCTCCTCCTGTCCTTTGGTGCTTGATTCAACTAGAAGCTAAAATAGTCCACTGAGAAATTGGAAACATGTTTGTGAAGCTGATATGGGATCAATTCTGGCTGATTCCTTGCACGTAAACAGACAACGCAACATACATATGTTGTGTAAACATCATTCTTGCAATAGAGGTTTGCATAAATGACTCCTTTATGCTTGTTAAAGAAGGAAAACTCAACAGCATATGTTGTGCTCAGTATATTTTCTTTCAGTCTTACTGTCAGGTGCAACACTTTGAGGCAATAAAGCACCTTGTATTGTATTATATCACCTCATCAAATTGTTCTGCTTTTTTTATCATATTATATTGCATCATATTACTTTGTATTATTATAATGTCATAATAATGTACATCAGAGTCAAATCGCATTTCAATGTATTGTATGATATTATGTTGTTTTGATAGTATATTACATTGATTACATCATATTGTACATTACATTGTATTAAGTTGTATCACATTGCATCACAGTGTGTAGCATCCTATCGCCAGCAGAGCAAATCATTGCATCGCAGTGTACCATACTGTATCATATTTATGCCGTATCTTATCATACATTAAGGTGTTTTTATTTATACCTTTTATTATATTATATATTTAAAATATATTTTAAACAAGAAATGAAATTTCTACTAAAACTTTAATTCTTTTCTTTTTTCTTGTTTAGAAAACATCAGATTTATACACAAAGCATAGTGATATTCAACAAATTACAAATTATATTGGTTGCAAAATATTTTAAGCAAAGAAATATGTATTTTTTTATTATTTATTTCTTATTAAAAGTCATACTAAATGTAATGTATCAGGACACTTCAAACTAGACATTAGAGTAATTATTGGGCCAATGAAATAAAATGTAAATCAGAAAAACATTTAAGATTGTGAGTGTATTTGGAAGCTCAGCTCCTTGCCCCTTGTTTTCCAAGTTTGCCCTTGAATAATCTTGGTTTTTAAGAACTAAGAAGCCTTCACCCTTCTCCTACGAGCTGTGAATGAGAGGCAAATACAATGCCTTAAATTTAACATTTTGTTCCAATTTATTAGAACAGAATAGACCCCTTAAAAAGTCTAACATAGATCAGACAGCTTTCAGTTTTCACAAATGTGATAAGTCTCAAACTATTTATTGTATAAAACAATCAACAAACGAAGAAAAACTGTAAGCAATATAGATTATTGTGAATGTCATCTAAAATTTTAAAATTAGTGTGCATGTTCTGTTTAAAGATTCAGAATTCAAGATTTTAAGCATTTGCTTAACAGCTTTTACTCACACCTTTTTTAACTTAACCATTTTTTTCAGGTTAACATGATCTAACTGATCTAAGAACTAGACAAGAGCTGCCAGGTGTAGACAGAACATGCCTGCCAACTGTTTCCCACACCTCCCAGTGTCTAAATTTGCTCTAGACTTCCCTCCTGTGACTAATTTAGACTCAGCTATCTTAGACTCACACCCCTCACCCTTATAATGACCCACTTCAAATGGTGACAGTAGGTCTGTCGGGTGTCCCCTTCTCACACACAAACTTTTCAATCAATTTTTATGTATTTTATAGGATGGAGATGACACAATTCTGATACGCATCGTTCCAGCAAAGCAATCAAGACCTCCAGGCAAAATCAAGATGAACTTTGAGGACATCGAAAAAAGCAGAGAGGAGGAGCTGAGGAAAAAGGCAGAGGAGGAGAAGAAGAGACGCTATGATGAAAACAGACGCTCCTTCAGGGAAGCCAAGCGGCGTTCCATTGTTCAACAGGAGGTAGATTTTAAAAGCTTTTAACACTGCTTTTACAGCCTCACCATCATAGTGGATGTAAGGGTCTTCTTTATTTGAATAAGGATGAAGAGGAGAAACCTTCAGAGAAGGTGTCGGTGACTCCTGGAAAGCTTAAGCTGACATTTGAGGAGCTGGAAAAGGAAAGACAGGAACAGCGGAGGAAGCAAGCTGAGGAAGAAGCCAAACAACGCCTGCTAGAGGAGAAGAAGGCTTTTCAGGAGGCCAAACAGGGAATGGTAAACAAAACACGTTCATTATGTGAACAAATGTTTCTGAACTGAACACACGTAGATTAAACCTCAACTTTAGCACCATGTGCAATGATCAAAGTGATTAAAACAATCCGAGTTCAAGTTTTTATTTTTTTTAATACATGTTGAGCAAACTTAAGAAATTACATCTCATTAGGAAGAAGATGAGGACATCAGTCCGGAGGATCAGGAGGACAAAGAGGAGATTCGTCCTGGAAAACTGAGGCTGAGCTTCGAGGAGCTGGAGAGACAAAGGGTTGAAGAGGAGCGCAAGAGAGCAGAGGAAGAGGCCAAGAGACGCATGGAGGAGGAGAGAAGAGCTTTTGCTGAAGCAAGGAAGAGCATGGTCAATATTGTTTTCATTTTTGGATAAAAAATTAATGAGATAAATATGTGCATGATTTTCAAATCTACACCGCAAAAAGATATGTCATGTTACCTTCTGAACTTATTTCTTAAGGAACAGCCCCAAAATTTGCAGAATAGAATAGAATAGAATAGAATAGAATAGAATAGAATAGAATAGAATAGAATGTATCCCTGTTTTCTATGAGCTGAGAATTAAATGAGTTAAATGTAAGGGTTGGCACCATTCTCATAAAATTAGTTCAATTTAATGTTTATTTATAAAGTACTACATATAACAAATTACAATGCAGTATCTCAAAACACTTTTTTAGATAAGCAGGTTCCATTCTTATCCAGTGACACAGAATCCAAATCAGATCAGTTTATCCCAAAACAGTCCAGTCATATAAACCCATTCAGATCCAAGTATATCATGATCCCTTAGCCTGGTAAACAGTGGAAAGGAGCCTATCCCCTTTAACTGGAAGAAATCCCCTCACACATACATGAAATGTAGGGCAAAGGCTTTAGTAGAGATTATGATAAATTGTGGGAAAAAAAAGGAAACATTTAACTGAAATTTACAGTAGGTATGATATCTAAAAGGAATGATCAAAAATAAATGGTTGAGTCTGCAACAAAAAAAACATCAGTAGAATAAATCCACAGAACGCCCCAAAAAAGAGGAAACAACAATACTGAAAAATCATTCAGAGGAATTATGGAGGTAGTAACAGGCAAATTTCATTTACAGACATTATCGAAGGTCAGTCCCTAAAACTTACCTTGTATTCTTGCTCAGCTCATTGATGAAGATGATGAAGTGCTAATGGCCTTGCTGAACCTAGAGGGCAGCGAACCTGGAAAGATCTGTGTCAGTTTTGAGGATCTAGAGCGGCAGAGACGCGAGGAGGAGCAGAGGAAAGCAGAAGAGGAGGCCAAGAGGAGACTGGAAGAGGAGAAAAGGCTCTTTGCTGAAGCCCGCAAGAGCATGGTGAGCCTAAATGATACATTATCCAAACTTTACTGCCTGTGTGTATTTGGCTGGTTACTAATATGTCAGTACTCAGGCTTTTTAGAGTGTTCCCACAGTAGCAGTAAGAAATTTACATACACTCATCATGGGTATGAAAGTCATAATAATTTTCGCCCTTTTAATTTTGCATCTGAACCAGTTTTCTATCCTGCACTAACATATAACACACAAGTGCAATTATTTTTTAAATCAAATACTGGATGCAGTAAACTGAATTTATTGTGGATTTTCTCTAATCCGAACAGGTTCAAAATTATACACAAAAGCTCAAATATGTACATAGAAAGCCATTATTTTTTTAGCTTAATATGCTTTAGCAAGTTGCAGAGAAACCACACAATTTTTTTGTCACCATCATCAAGGCTGTGGCACAATCTTGGATTTCTTTTCAGAAATGCTAGCGCTCATTTAAATTGGACAGTTGGATAGTTTCCTATTATGGAGCTGACTGTCAAATAAAGTCCACAAATTTTCACGGTTCATGACAACTGAAACTTACAAACTGAAGAACACTTTACCAACTGTCAAGCATGGTAGTGGTAGCATCATGCTGAGCATCTGATCTGCTGCCAGTTATAATGGTACACTCAAGAAATGGATGGAATCATGCTGTATTATAATTTCATCCATAAAAAACAAACAGTGCAAATACACTAAAACCTTCAAATTTTTGTGAGTTTCATTCACACAATTGATGTGTATAAACTTCTGACCTTCTATATATATATTCTTTATTTTATTCTAATGGGCTCAAATGATATGTCTGTACTGCTGTTACCATGTCCAAATCATGTCTTTAAGAGCCCTATCCTGGATCAGGAAAAGTCCACATATGGAGATGAAACAGTAAGGTTTTTTTTTTTTTTAGTCTAACCTTATCCTTATTTTAGAAAAAATGTAAAAATCTGGATCTTCATGCAGAATAACAGAATGCATGATGACTCTAAAAGCATAGTGGGAACAGAGCTGCCATGTTATGTTATGTTATGTTATGTTATGTTATGTTACATGTTATGTTATGTATATATTGTGTGTGACGCTACTTTACGTGATGTTCTTTTAGGTGCTGGAAGATGACGAGGTGATGGTGAAGAGTGAGTCCCAGGAGGCTCTGCACCCCAGAAAACTGGAGATCAACTTTGAGGAGCTCCTAAAAGAAAAGGAGGAGGCTGAGAGGAGACGCAAAGCTGAGGAGCGCAAAAAGAAACTGGAGCAGGAGAAGCAGGAATTTGAGCAGCTCAGAAAAGAGATGGGAGAGGTATGTTTTTAAAATTTAAAGTGTAATAATTTTATCTTTCCTGTCGAAACTTACACTTGTTTTAGATAACTCTGCACCTAAACTTTGACTTCATATTTTAGACTTCATTTAAAAAAATGTTTGTGATTATGACATGTACACTGTTATTCTTTGCTCTGGACTTGTGGTTTGTTTGAATTGCTCAAAGTAATTTGGACAGAGGCTGTAAACTGTTGTAATACAACATTTAATTTGTGCTGATATTTTACAGGAGGAAATAAACGAAAGCTCAGACATCATAAGCAAAGAATATGAAGAGCTGACAAAGCTCAAGAAAACTGGCTCCATTAAGGCCAAAAACCTCAAGTCCAAATTTGAGAAAATCAAGCAGCTGACAGAGGAGGAGATCCAGAAAAAGATCGAGATGGAAAGAGAGCGGAGGAAGGCAATTGATGATGAAATTAAACAGAGAGAAGCTGAGAGGGTCCAGGAGGTAAAAGGGCTCAAATGCTAAATGAAAAATTTATATTTTTTCTGTAGAATATAGGTTCCTCTGACCTATAAGGGTCCTGGAAAACCTAAAATACCCCTAGATGTCTTACTGTGAAAACATGAATGTGTCCTCTACTGCAAACCAGTTCTTGTGTCAAAAAGACTAAAATGACTAAAATTGTCAGTTTTCATTAACTAATAGATCAAATAGCCAAATGTATAACTTAACATTTATTAGGTAAATTAATTGAGGAATAATAAATGACATACACCTGAAACCATATATTTCCACTGAATAAAAAGACACATAACCTTTTTTTTCTCTCTGTCTGACATTAAATGAACCTAAACTTTTAATTGTTTCAGTCATTTAAGACTACTAAAATTATTTCTATTTTCTAAATGCCAGAACAATGCTTTATTCAAATTCATAGGCTAATAAACTAAGCTCACGCTGCTTTTAAACAGTTCAGCCATAAGAATGTCCAGCCAACATACTGTTCAGGAAGGACAAAAGAAAAACACCTTGTGAAGATGCTGACTGAAGCTGGTAAGAGAGTGAAAAGACTGATGTACTAACATGAGCTGAAAGACCACTCAGACAAGAAGAAGCCATTACTCAAAAGCAAGAAGTCAGATTTCAGTTTGCAAAGGCATTCAGGGACAGAGAACTTCATTTTTGAGAACTAGACTGTGACCTGACGAAACTAAATAGATGGCCTCAAGAGGAAAAACCATTGTGTAGAAATGTTGAAGCAACATGACAAGATTTCACCAGGAAGTTAAAGCGTTCATGCAAATCGGTCTTCCAAATGACATGCCTCCAAATTAGTTAGAAAGTAGCTTAAGGACAACAAAGTCAATGTTTAGGAATGGCTTTTAAAAAAGCCTTGACCTCTGTCCCATAGAAATTTTGTGAACAGAGCTGAAAGCAAGGCAGCCCAAAAACCTCACAAGTTATGTCAGAAGTAGGACAAAATTCTAGCAAACTGAGAAACTTACTGAAGGATACCCAAAATGTTTGAACCTAATCATTCAATTTAAAGGCAATTCTACCAAACTGTAAGGAAATAAATGTGCACTTCTAAATCTGAAGAAAGTAATAAAAACATTTCTAAAAAATTCTGTCATTATTTGGGATTAGAAATGATGTTGGTAATCCAAACTGAACGATTTAGCGTGATTTAATATCAGACAGTGATGATTAAATGTAATGTGTCTTTTTACGCTGTATATTTAGATATCTTGTTTGAACTGTACATATACCCTGTGCCTTTCAGGAAGAGGAGGAGGAAGAAAGAGAAACAACTTCGGTTAGATCAGATGACACACCATTCAAACAGAAGGTGGACATGAGGGCCCGATTTGAACAAATGGCCAAAGCCAGAGAGGAAGAGGAACGGAGGAGGATAGAGGAGCAGAAGCTGCAGAGGATGCAGTTTGAACAGCAAGAAATTGATGCTGCCCTGCAAAAAGTACCTATATATACTACTGTGTCTTACACAACATGAAAAGGAGGCTCAGTTTGGGCTTCATTTGATGTCTGCAAGAGAATTTGACCGTTTTTGTCTGTTTGCAGAAGAAGGAGGATGATGGCGAGGATGAAGGCAGCATCATCAACGGATCTGCAGCCTATGAAGATGAGGAAGATCACGCAAGGTCAGGGGCACCATGGTTTAAAAAGCCCCTCAAAAACCAGTCAGTGGTGGATTCTGAGCCGGTTCGGTTTACCGTTAAGATCACCGGAGAGCCAAAGCCAGAGGTTACCTGGTGGTTTGAGGGAGAGATGCTCCAGGACTGTGAGGACTATCAGTATATCGAAAGAGGAGAGACGTACTGCCTTTACCTGCCGGAGACCTTCCCGGAGGACGAGGGGGAGTACATGTGCAAGGCTGTGAACAGCAGGGGCACAGCAGCAAGTACCTGCATTCTCACAATAGAAAGTAAGACCACTCTGGTGTGACTGCATGCCTGCATGGAGATCTTTCAGTGGAATTCACCTGACTTAACGAAGTGGATTGCATGCTCCTCTTCTTCAGGAACTCAGGCAGAAAAGCAGACGTCCATAACAGTTCTTCTGTTTCTGTCTTACAGCTTATGACTACTGATGCCCCACCATGTTGAAAAGTTTTCCCTGTTGTTTTTCAATGTAAAACATCTTCCACTGTGGTCAAACGGTAGAGGGACGGACAGTATGCTTGGCATTCCTAAGACAAGGATACACAGCACATGCACATACATACACAAGAAATTAAGTTGTTGTTTACGTATTGTTCAATTAAAAATGCTGCCCACCCTGTAAGGATTTTGGATTACACCTGTGCCAAAACAGACAGATTCTTTTTCTAATGCCAGGGGTTGTACTTTACTTCAACTATTTTATTGCTGTAAGACCCCAACAATGTTCATTAGTTCAAAATGCTGTTGATCTGCATTGTAAATACCACACTTTATGGTCCACAAACAGCAGATAATACTAACCGGATCTCATACTGAGAGGCAACACTTGTCAAAGTATTATCACAGCAATCATATTTTGCAGGAACTAAATTCATGTGTACATCCTAATTTTTATATGCAGAATCTGACAAAAATAATTGATTGTTGATTATTTTTCATGCATCCACCCTATTTTTTCTAAATTCTTGTTTGAGATGTCATTGTTTATTTGTCAAGAACATCCTTTTATTGTTTAGTAATTAAAGAAAAGTATAGCTAGCTTGATTATTTGTCTTATTATATGATAAATAGAGAACAAATTTTAATAATAAAAAAACTGCATCATTGTGATGACTTTTAATGATTAATTGAAACTGTTTGCAAGTGATCTCTGGCATTATATATATTTTTATTGAAGATAATGGGTTGTTTTGAATTATGAATAATGATGGTTTATACATCGTAAATCAGTGGTTCCTGAACTTTCCAGCTTCTAACACCCCCCCCAAAGAATGTAAGAGGGTCATGACCCCGACTCTTAGTTAAGCATGTAAGCATTTTTAGTGAGTCAATTAAAAAGTGGTACAAGGACAATACAATTGCCATCTTGCCCAAAATGTTGCTTTTATTTAGTTTCAAGTCCTGTTTTTTTTGTCTTTTACAACATTTTTAAAATGCATGCTTTCTCATCATCATTTTTGGTATTTATGTAAAGAGGTTCCCAACTTTGGAAACTATTGCCCTAGATCACATGCAGTCTGTTCTGACCATATTTCTTCAATAATTAAGAATAACGATTCTGCAGCATATAGGCCTCATCAGGATTTTAACTGAATAGTTCTGGAAAACACTGTGAGACATCTTTGCCAAATACATACAGCTTTTTGCTTGTTTAAAAGAAAGTTAAATGTTGTTATACTGCTTATGTTTTACTTTTATTTTCTGGCTATCACTGAACTTGACAGCAAAATTACAGGATTTATGATGACCATTATACTTTTCCTGAAATACAAGCACCAGATGAATCAGCACATGATTATTGCCTGCTTTGACAAACAGGGACTGATTTTATTTTTTTCAGCAGCACTTGGCACCTATCCACAAAGCTAAAAGTATCAATGCCTATTTTAATGGCCATGTTAGTTTAATAAATGTGCTTGGTTGGTCAGCAAACTCACCTGACCTTAACCGCATCCAGAAATGTATTTTTCAAGAGGAAGCATTGCAGGTGAAGCAAAGGCCGCTGGGCTTCTTTAACATCACAGCAGTGCCACAGGTTGATCTCCTCCAGCCTACACTGCACTCAGGCATTAATTCATGAAAAAGAAGCCCCGGCCAAAATCTTTTTTTATTTAACTGATGTAAACTTTTAATTTTCTGTAAAACTATATTTTTATTAGTTGGAAGCAATACTCATCTAAATTAACATACAAGTAAACACTTCAAATGCATCTCTCTTTGTGTAGTAAATATGCTGTATATTAAATCAAATTAATAAACATACAAGATTCACTTTTTGGATTATTTATTGAAAAAAAAACAACAACTTTTGGACTCTTTTTGAACCCTCTGTGGTACCCCTTGCGACAACCACATCAATCCAAAACAGAGCGGGGTTTCATTCATGAAACACAGAGCACGCTTTCACAGGGGCAGCCAGTTAACACTGTAAAGATGTGTTCACAGCAGGGCTGGGAGGGAGATGAGGATGCAGAGAAGGTTAATATGTTGCACACTGGTCTGTGAACATCAGGAGATGTTCAAATGTCTTATTTCAGAGATGCAATGTACATCCTTAAATTAATAATAAAATTTAATAAAATGTTTCGAATAGTGTTATTAATCTATGCAAGACTGGAATGCTTAAAAGATAGAAACTTATGATTTGAGTGTATCTTGTGTGATACAGATTTAGTTTTTTAACGAAACTGGTTTACTTTATGAATTTTGATGCTGAAGTTGTGTTTAAAAAATGTTAGACTTAAGAAAGTATAGATTTTTTTTAATCTAATATTACAACTTTGAGGTTGCATATATAACAAGTAATATTATTTCTTAAACCAAAGCAGTAACTTTCAATAATTCATCACTCAATTTTTTTCTTTCTTGTTCCAAGTCAGACTTTTATGCAATCATTGACTGTCTTGGTCACTAGTTCTCTAGGCTTTCTGAAGGTACTTTAAAGTCCTTTCTTGAATTTTAGCTGCTTTTCACATATTTTTCATGTTTTGCATAGTCAGCTAAAGAAGACGGCATAGATATAGTCTTTGTGAAAGGTTGGTATTAAATAAAGGGCCAAAATGAGAAGAAACTCAGAGAGATCTTTGCATACTAGTTCGTCACTTGAGTTTAGGAGTCTTTTTGTCCCATAAAGATTCACAGGTCAAGAGTTGGTGACTTAAAAGAATAAATCAATAGATAAAAATAGTCATTTGAAAATTTGACAGGACTGTGGAAAACTGCAAGACTGGAAAAAAAAAACAGACAAAAAAAAAAAAAAAAAAAACAAACTAAAGACAATGTCTCAAAACCATTTTAAAAGTTACAGGGACATCTGGTTCATTGGAGGAAAACTATAAAGAGATGCAGGATGACTTGAGAGTTTTTCACAGAGCGGGTATTTTTTACAGAGCCTTGCAAAAGTATTTAAGGATTATACCAGACAAGTCAAATAAGTTTGAAGCAGGATTAGGTTTTCAAACAATGTTCCAAGCTTTAAATGTTTCACAGACTGCTGTTTTATATCTGAACATAGAAAAAACATGGCACAACAGCAAAATACATGACTGTCTACTTCAACCTATTAGCTCAGCAAAGAAAGCATTAATTAGAGAATCAGCCAAGATGTCAGTGGTAACTCTGTAGAGATCAGATAGAGAAAGGGGTCAACAAGAAAACTATTAATGCTCTCCTGAAATCTGGCATTTGTGGAAGAGTGGCAAATAAAAAGCCATTGTTGAAAGAAAACCATGAGAAGTCATGTTTAAAAGTTTTGTAAAAGCTGTGTATGTAATATGAAGGTGATCCAGTACAAATCACTGCACATCAACCTAAAAAAAAAAACAAAAAAAAACACCATCCCACATGGTGAACATAGTGAGTAACATCATGTAGTGGGGGTGCTTTTCTTTCTCCAGCTAGGGTCAGGAAGCTGGTCAGTTGATGGGAAAGTGGATAGAGCTGAATACAGGTCAGACTGGGATAGAGGATCAACTTTCAGCCCTAAACACACATCTGGAATTACAATGAAACGGTTTGGATCAAAGCATATTCCTGTATTTGAATGGCCTAGTCAAAATCCAGATAAAAATCCTATTGAGAATCTTCGACAGGACTTAAAAATGTATGTTCCCAAGTGCTCTGCTGTCAGCTTCAGTAGGTCCATACATAGGTCCGTGTAATTTGTATGCAGTGTAGTTACACCGAAAATGAATAAATACACAATTAGTGGGAGAAAAGTAGATTTTTATACCAGCGACTCTCATCACCATGGTAACACGAATTGACGAACGCGCTACTGCGCAGTTTCACTGATCTATAAAATATACCTGCATAGTTCACCAACCATCAGTCTTCTGATCTAGTAGCTAGTCTTTGAAAATATAGATTTCGTTTAATCGAAGCAACAAACAAGGAGGCACCACTTCAAACTGGATATGCATTTCTTCTTATCCAAACTAAAATATCTCTTAGTGACAGAGCTTGTCTCAGTATTGTTCTATCCACCTACTGCAAGATCTGCGGTGTCGGCGCAGGGCAGCGCATACTACCTACCGCTGTTTCATTCCGACAATTGCTGCTTTTTGTTGAATTTCCTGTTGCTGGACACGTTGCCATTATCATGGTCCCTTCAGTAGAAGAGGTTTCTTCGTCTCTAGTTCGGGAATATCTTAGCAGGAAGGTAAGTCAGCGAAGACTAGGGTCTCAACAGGACTCGGTGTTTCTGTTAAGACCGTTAGCTAACTAGCTGCTTAGCTCGCGTTAGCTTCCCCTCTCATTAGTTAAAATTAAGTTATTTTGGGATATGCCAGCATTAAATAATTTTTCCGTGACATTGTGTTTACACGGACTTTTTTCTCTATCTCTGTCTTTGCTTAAATGAAGAAAACAACCGAGTCAACAAGCATAAACCTAGCAGTATTAAGACTACTATCTGTCTTAATATGTGATTCTGTGATGAAGTAATAGGAATATAAATCTTTGCAGACTTTTACACGTTTTCCGTTCATTATTAAATTAATTACATAAAATAGGCTTTTTTTTTTTTTTTTTTTTGTATTTGAAACACATCTCTTTTTGAGATTAGTTCCAATGTTTGCTTTTATACCAGCTTTCATACATTCTTTGTCTGATTTGCAACAAGCTTAGTCAAAACAGGAAAAAGTGGTCCAGGCTTTTATTTTCAGTAGGTAGGAACGTAGGTTAAATTATTATATTGTCTTTACTGGCCTCTAAAAAATTATATACAGGCAGCAGCACAACAGATGTTGCTGCAGATTTTTAAAATTTTGCTGCTGGTCTAGAAAGCACTACATGGTCTTGGGCCTAAATAAGTTTATTTATGAACCATGTAGAGCTATCAGAGACAGTCTTGCTCTGTGTTCTGAGCAGCAGAACTGACCAAGGTGAGGTAGCATTAAACTTGTCTATGCTCCTCACCTCTGAAACAAACAACCTGAAAAGCTGGGATGTGCAGAAATCATTGACTCTCTTAAATCAGAACTAACGAAACCGTAACATAATTGTTACCTACAGGTTTTGATCAAAGAGTGTCACTAATTAACTATTTGCCTGATCAGTGTCAACTGTTGTATGAGATTTGGAAATAAATTTTAGCACTTTAACGTTTATTGTTTTAATCCAGTTCTTTTCAAAGCACCAAGGTTTTTAAGTTTTTCCTTTTGTTTGAAGGGCTCTTTGAACTGTCATGTGTAGAATAGAATAGAATAGAATAGAATAGAATAGAATAGAATAGAATAGAATAGAAATATCCTTTATTGTTCCACAGTGGGGAAATTCAGGTGTACCAGATGCAAGTTAAAGAAAAGTGGAACTATGCATATTCACATAAAGGAAAAAAGATATAAAACTTGAAATAAGAGACCGTACAGTAAGGGGGAATTTCCAACATAAGAAAAGTAATGCTGTACAGTTTAAAAAGATTAAAACCGATTTAAAAAATGTGCAACAGAGTAGGGTAATTTAAAGAAAAAAATGTGTGTGGATATTTGTGCTTTAAAACAACTACAGGGATGTGCAAATAACAGCAGGAATGTAAACACATTTTACGTTTGTTGGGAGCGGTGACGGTTATAAAGTCTTACGGCTGCTAGAAGGAAGAATCTGTGATATCGCTCCTTCTTGCACTGAGGATGCATCAGTCTGTCACTGAAGGAGCCCTCTGGTTTTACAACAGCTTTATGCATGGTGTGGGACACATTGTCCAGCAGTGATGTTATTTTTGCCAGAGTTCTTCTGTCGCTGTCCCACCCTTTGTACTGGGTCTAGGACAGAGCCAACCTTCCTGATGAGCTTATCTTACTACTGTTGTATATTCCTGTATATAAAGAAAATTTCCATGGCTATAAAACCTTCATCTATCCATCCATCCATATATACATGCATACCTACCGTGCACTCTTTGGTATTTATGCACAGGGCCTGAAAAGGACCATTGCATGTATGGATGAGGAACATCCACGCACTCAGGCCAGTATCAATAACCGATCACTGTTGAAGCAGTTGCTTAACATCGAAGCTCTCTACAGAACAAACAAGGTAAATCCATCATGATAAATACCATACATGTATATATGTAATTGGCAAAATAGCCTGGAACTGACTTGCTTGTAACTGCAGGTTCAGAAATCGCCTCTGAAAACATTATTGGAAATCATCGTGAAGCATCACATCGAACGGTTACACCATGAAAAGATCGCCACAGGAGACTCTCTACAGATGGTCCAAACTACTGGCTCAGCTGCTGGTTACCCTGCAGGAACACCATCAATGATAAATGAAACAAGAGCAGATGAAATTACACCAGCGTTTTGTGTTAACAAACACACAGAACTGGGGTATTTCACACCTAGAAACTTACAGTATTTTCTTCCATTTAAACAATTTTATTTTACTTATATGGAATTCTCTTTTACAGGTCTGAAGTAAAAGAAACATGCACCATTCATCTGACAAATTTATCAATGGTTTCTAAGAAACACAGAACTGCTTCCTTGAATCCAAATGATTTCTTAATTAACAACACAGATTTCCAAGAAGACCAGTCACCGATGCCTTCTAAACAGGGGAACTTCACCCAACGAGAGGCAGAAAGAAACTCTTTAATTGTTGGGGTCACCCAGAAAAGCAAAAGTAGTCGTATCAGACGAGGCATGATGGCTGGACCTGTACCTCAGGTACAGGTATCTTAGAAACCTGTAGATTTTATATTCCTGATATTTTTCTCCGTACTTTAATAATTTTTTTGTTTCAGGAATCTATCAGAAAAAGGCAGAATCAGAGGGCTGAAGTATCTCAACCATTGTTCAGAAGGGAGGAGGAAAGCAAGGAGTCTCAGGATGGGCTTGAGTTGACTGTCAAAAACACGTCCAGCAGGGACGAAGAAGATCTAGAGTTCATTGGCTCAACAGAGGAAAACCAGGAAGAAAAGAGCTATAGAAGAAAAGAACAAAGAACAGCGAAAACAAAGTAAATATTCCTGTGTTAGTAGTTAGGATTGTATGTTTTCATACTAATAAATGTGTTTTCAGAAAGTTAGCACCAGAAATTTTTGTGCCTTGTCGTTTCGTTAAGGGTAAAGACCAGACCAAATGTCCATGAGCTGAATGTCTCAGAGATGGTATTAGGTAAGCCCCGAACAAAAGCAATGTCTCAGATGGTTTTGACTACTTGTTTTGCCAAATAGATGTGTTTTTATTACATTTTCAGATGACGTTGATGACTGTGATGGTCTGCTAGAAGTGTCTCTTCAGAGAGCTGTTTCAAAGTTTAAATTTGCAGGGTGTCGGATGGACCAGTACACTGCCACAGTGCGTTTCTGACAGCAGTGACACAGAGACCTGCAGGAGACAGTTTCTGTTTGATTTCAGCGTGTTTTAATTGTTTTTTTTTCTTGTAGGAATTGAAAATGGTTCTTCTGGGTTCCAGCCGAAGTTGCTTTAGCACTGAATGGAAGAATCAGGGTTTTACATTTTCTGAGACACATGACCTCCGATACGGCATTGTGCAGAGAAAGGTTATTTTATCATACTTTAAAATAAATTTTATTTCACATTTATTCTCATGTCAACTATTGAAATGACTCTTTATGCTTGATAAGTTTGTACTTTTTTGTTTTCCTTTTTAATCCTTTCTTCTATAGGGTGGTCCTTGCGGAGTTCTGGCATCAATTCAAGCATTTTTTCTGAAGAAGCTTCTGTTTGAAAACACTGATGGCAGGGATTCTGTCCTTCAGTAAGTAACTTTCATGTCAAAGCTTTGCCTTTTTGTGTCATATTCTGGCATTTTCACATTTTGTCCCTTTATAACCACAAACTACAATGTGTTTTATTGGGATTTTATGTGACAGCCTAACACAAAGTATTCTATAATTGGGAAGTAGAAGAAAAATGACCCATGGTTCTCTAAATGCTTTTACTCCACAAAACATTACAAATCCTGACAAGGAGGCTGCACAAGTTGTATTCAGCCCCCCGAGTCAATACTTTTATACTTTTAGTTAATACTTTTGCTGCCATAACAGCAGCAAATCTTTGCCAAGTTTGGATATTTCCAAACTGAACATGTTGCTCTTTTGCATCAGCTCAGTTGACTTGCATGGGGGATATCTGTACATATCATTTTTTAAATGTTACATCTTGGGCTGCAGCTAACGATTATTTTAATAATCGATTAATCGGTCAAGTATTTTTTCCATGAATCGAGGGAAAGAAAAAAAAAATTCATTGCTTCCTTTTAGGGGTGCAGTTTCTTTAATTTTGGGCGATTGACGATTCTTACATGTGAAACTGATCTTATCCACCGATCTTTCCTACCACCACAAGGGTCTGGGAGAGGGCTGCGTTTAACAATAGTTGGCCTACTGTTGCCAATTTCGCAACTTTTCTGCTATATTTAGTACAGAAACAAATCGGTATAGGCCAAAATCAGTCAGGCTTTTTAAATATCGCTGATCGTCCAGAAAACTGCAGTCGGTGGACCCCTACTTTTCTTTTAATAACAGCGATCAGTCTGTAAAACAGTTGATTGGTGTAAGTAATGACCATTAATACAAATGAAATATATGGAACTGCTGTTGAAGAAGAACTTAAACATGTCTTGAATATGTCTACATATTCAACAGAACACTCCTAAGGAAAAAGATGAAAATGTTCTCTATTCACCTTCCATGAACTGAATTTATATTTCTCTTAAATAAATCTCTCTTTATCTACTGTATGTTTCTCTCTCTCCCTCCAGCTATTATGTAAGTCTTTCCTTACCAAGCTCAGTCAATTACAACAATTTAAGAATATTTATATGATTTATTTTCATGGTGGGTAGGACTCTGGTGGTAACATTTTGGATGAGCTGCAGTTACCTGAATTATTCTTTTAAAAAAGTGTATTTATTTTTTTTACAGAGAGGTTTAAAGACACCATTGCACTCCTCTAACCTACTGAATAGACAGTCAGGCATCAGTTTTCTGTCCTGTTTTGATAGGAAATCCTGTATTCTGGCAATGTTTTTAAGATAATTGTAAGCTGGTTTATTAACAGGCTTTATGTGGTTGTTAAAATTTAGATCCAAGTCTCAAACTGCACCCAGGTTCCCTGCATGCTCTGTTCATCAAAGAGAAACTATGTATCCTTTTCCTTTCACTTCACAATTACGCACAACTTGGTGTTTGTTTATTATATAAAATCTGTATCATCTGGATTGTAACTGCAGACAGCCTGGTTCTGACTGACTTTCCATTATGTTTTCAGACGGCTAAGACCTTCCAGCAGCACCAGAAGACAGTGTCTTGTTTTAGCTCTGGCTGATGTTTTGTGGAGGGCTGGGGAGGAAAAACAAGCTGTAGTTGCAATGTAAGACAACACCTGTTAATCCCTTAAAATACCTGCCTCTTACTCTGACATCTGCAGGTGTGATAACAGTCTAGAAAGTCAATCCCTCAAGGGGTAAACTCCGCTCTAGAGACGGCTATATCAGAACGGCTTTGTGAAAGGATTTTCTTCTTTGCTTAGCTTTCTACCTCTTTTGTAATAATTTGTGTTTATTTTTCTATGGCTCTATTATTCACATCTGGCTGAACAAAACAGGACAACAACAAACTGTGAAATAATAGGCTTATTCAGTTCTTTGTCCAGTAACGTTTACATTTTTCCATATGTTGCTATGTAACAAGACATCTGCTGGAACCTGAGCTTACTTATTTAGATCTTAAACTCTAAAGTGTTGTTTTACCCAATGATGTGTCACGAAAGCACATCATTGTCTTTTTGTATTTGTCTCAAATTGTGAAAATATGTTGTTTAAGGTCAGATTCAGACAAGAGGTCTTTGTCAAACTGAGCTCACATCACCACCAGCTGTCAAACTCATTCATCTGAGAAGTGTCCTATAAATCTGCTGGACCAGATGGACCACTGTTTTAAAATGTTTACATGCTTTTGCTTCCTTTTTTCTTTTTTTAATAACAGAAATTCAGGAAGAAGCCATTTCACCCCAGTTGGACACTACAGATCTGAGGGATTGTTTGAAAAGGTGCAAAGGTTTTTCTAAATGTATAATTGGGCAGTTCCCATCAGGAGTTTACATATTATACACTCATCATAGACGTGAATGTCCTTTTTAATTTTGGCCTTTTTAATGATTTAACAGTTTCAGGAGGGGGGTTAGAACAAACACATTTTAGGATTTGTATAAACTGGTTTAACTTTTTCCAGTTCTGATGCGTGTTTGGCATAATTGTCCTATCCACTCTCATTCAGTCACCTTTAGATAAAAGGAAGTTGATTATGATGTTCAGGAGCTACCCAGCAACCTCAAAGTCTTAAGCCTATTATAAATCGAAAGGTACTGAAATACCAGAGTAACTGTCCACACTGGAGCAAGTTTTTACATCATGGACCTACAAGGACTAACTGAAATTTGTAGCTTGCCACATAACATGAGCTAAGTGTCTTCTGGAGAAAAGGCCACTTAGGAGAAAAGGTGTAGATTATCCACAACAAATTCCAACTTGTGCATTACATTTTTGTTTGTAAAAATGATTAAAATTGTGTAATCAGTGCATCATTAAAGGCCCAAACTTAATGACACTCATGCCCATGATTTATTAATAGAAACTTCTGACAAGAGCTGTGTGTAATACAGCTTCATATTGGTTCTTACTGTAAAACTAAATTTAAGGATGCAAATTATAGATGAAGGCATTCATGATTGTTTAATATTTAGTTGAATCATTTGCATGCAATTGTTGCTTTAGCCACATAATCATAATGCTTTAATGCTCAGTTAGTGTTAAGTAATGTTTTTCTATGCTTTTGTAAAGCTTTTATTTTTATGGCTCTGTGTTTTCTGAACACCTTTTGATCCAGATGACGTATTTCACAGTGGATAACATCAAAGATCTGCATGTTATTCTGGAGCAGCATATTGAGCAGGTGAAGGAATCACCACTTTTCTCCATTTTTCCCATTTGCCTGTCCGGTGTTCTTTGCTTTCATGTTTTTTGCTATTTGTATTTTCTTCCACAGTATGAAACTGGGATGTTTGGATGCATTCTGCTGACCATCTCAGCTGTTCTCTCTCGATCCATTGAAAAGTAAATGCAAATCCTTTGCTGCTCTTCAAAAGAAGATGTTCCGTATAACTTGCTTTGAGCTAGATGGTATGGTTACCATCTTGATTTTCTTTCTCTTCTCAGACTGAGGGAGGATATGGACCTGCATACAACCACACTGATAGGAGCTCATGGCTACTGCACTCAGGTTTGAACAGTTACTTTGAGTTGAATAAAGTCAAGCCAAATTTACAGGGTTCCTATGAAGTGTGGAAAAGTTAGAAATTTGATTGAAACAAGAGCATGAAGAAATATTTATATAACCAGGTGCTGTAACTATCCCATTGTCTAAATGTTGTGTTCTTCCTCTTATCCTGCTATCCAATCTTGTTTCCTACCTCTGTTTCCTGTGTACTCCCTTCTTCCCTCATTCCTTGTGTTCTTCTTATTCCCCTTCCTGATGTCCTTTTATTTCTGTCAGTTTCCTTTTCTTTTATTGGCCATTCTTTCCTTCCTTTTGCTCTTTTTTTATTCCTTATGTTCTATGTTTCTTCCTTCCTTGTGAGGTACCCCCCTCCTTTTGTCCTTTCATCCTTCCTAATGTTTTCCTCCTTCCTTTCTTGCTCCGTTGTGTCCTTCTTTCCTTATTTGTGTCCTTCCTTCCATCTTTCTGTCCTTCCTTCCTTGCGTTCTTCTTTTCTTCCCTTCCTTCCATATTCCTCGTTTTTATTCTTTTTGTCCTTTTTTCTTTTCTACATTCCATGCTTCCTTCGTACCTCCGTTTCTTCCTTACAGTCTCTTGTTTTGGTTCCATATTTACATCCCAACCTCTGAGAAAAGAATAAATGCTAAAAATTTATATGAAACTTTTATATTTTTTGTGAATGTAAAAGAACAACAACTCTGTAAAGTTGAATTTTTAAAAGTGTTAAAGTTTTACAGTAAAGATTTATGTGACTGAAAGCATATGTTTTTTTTTTTTTTTGTTTTGATCAGGAGTTGGTCAACCTGCTGCTCTGTGGCAGAGCAGTTTCTAATGTCTTTGACAACAATATGGAGCTGGACTCAGGGAATGGCAACATGACTTTGCTTAAGGGAATTAAGGATCAATGCCAAGTTGGCCTGCTATCCTTGTTTGAACATTATAATATCTGTAAGGTGAGCTGGGTTGAATGCTTCAATGCACATCACAGAGCAGCTGAACTGTTGTCTGGTATAATAATTTAATAAGTTGTACAGGCATCAGCAGAGTCTTATCACACACAAAAACAATGTAACAATCACTTTACAGCCCAAGGCACTAAATTTTCTTTATTTTTTACCTAAGGTGGGAGCTTACCTGAAGTCTCCCTCTTACCCCATCTGGGTGGTGTGCAGTGAAAGTCACTTCAGTGTGCTGTTTGGCCTGCAGAGGGAGCTGTTGACTAATCAGGACAAAGAGCTGGAGTTTGACCTGTACTATTATGATGGGCTGGCCAATCAGCAGGAGGAAATCCGCCTCACTGTTTGTATGTTTGTATTGTACTTCACTTGATCTTATGATCTTTACTTTTAAATGCAGCCACATGTTTCAAAGATGTTGCCAACTTTCATTAGATTGTTTATACTGATTCCCCCACACTTGGAAATACTTACTGATCGAAAACATAAGGGCTTTTTCGTTTTTGATACTACTAATTCTGATTACATTATACTTAGACAGAGGCTGATTTAAAGGGACCTAAAGAGTATGTATGAACTGCTGTTGCCATGTTTTATCTCCCTGACAGTTTTCATCTATTTGGATCTTTCTTTTAATGACAGTACTTTGATGTGTATCTAAACTAAAAATGTAAATTGTGTGTTCAGCTGTCGGCAAATTGACTCAGAACTTCCAGGAAGTTGATGCTGATCTCATTCCTCCACTTGAGCTCTGCATCAGAACACGGTATGACCTTGTTTTGCTTTTTTTTTTTTTTTTCTCTTAATGTGCAGAATAATGTGCACAGCAACTGATGACAACACAAATTAAATGTTTTACTTTGGTTAGATAAAAATTGTACATGATGTTGTATTTACCTGGATCTGTTCTTCATACCCTGGTTTGGTTTTGTTTTCCTGCAGGTGGAAAGATGCATTTGTCAACTGGAATGAAACCGAACCGATTCTCTGAGTAATCATGGTGTCTTTAATATTATGTGAATAATGGCTATGTTCCAATGTAACTATGTTTGTATTGTTATTTTAACATTAAAATTACCTTTTTCCTTCTACGAAACATGCTAAAGAAAAAAAACAAAGAATAGAAAACAAGTTATTACATGGAAAATTTACTAATCAACACAGACATACAACTGTACAGAACATAATCACATTAAAATTTGGCACAACATTCTAATTAAAAATTTGAATGTCAAATTTTAGGTTAATTCAATCAATACAATTAGACAACACGGTTAAAAATAGTCGGTATTAAAAAACAATTTCCTACATTACACTTATTGCCTTAACCATTTTGCCCTTGAGCACAGATATCTATTAATATTTACATTTACTCCCTAAATAAGTGTATTTTAATAGTTTTATTCACAAAGATTCATGAAGGTTTTCATTAAAAAAACCCAAAAACCTGTATAATAAACTTTCTGTGGCCTTTTACTATTTAGCGACACTTTTAAAACAAAACTACCACAGACTACTGCCTTTGCTTTACACCACAGTTTTATGTATTTAAACTCTATTTTTGGCAGATAATAAAACCATTATTTTCTCGACACAGTGATATCTCCTTTGTGTAATGGATTATTTCTCTTATTTTCTTATTATATAGGTACTTGCAATTTTGCCCAGAATGAATCATAACCCTGCCAGATTTAGATTTAAAGTAATCCTTTAATTTGACTAACTTATTACTTCATTTTTTGTTAAAGAGTATGTCTAAAATTATTCATACCCATTGCGGATTGTGAGTTTGTGGGAATATAAAAGGTTCTGCACAATTACAAATATTCCATGTTTCTCTAAATCATCTTAATTACAAAGATTAATTGAGAATAGATGAAAAACAGGCACACACATGAGTGTGTGCCTGTTTTTCTTAAACAAAAGAGCTCAGTGAGGGCCAGTGGATTTGCATTGTTGCTGTTCACAACTCAGGAAAAGACTATAAGGCCTTACCTGGAAGTCTTGAAGTTCGTGGCATTGGTACTTAGTATTAAAAAATACAATGAGCTCCACACTGGGAACTCTGAGGATGTGGTCGTCGAAAGTGACAACTTCACCTGCAAGGTTAATGGTATAAAAGATGAAAAAAAACTGACAAAGATAACCACCAAGGCCATCCATAAGAACGTGGACAGTGCTTGTTGCCTCTCAACCTCAAAGAACTGGATTCATCTCAAAAGATGAATCATCGAAGATACCGCTGGAAACCTGCAAAAAGCTCATTAGCAATTATGTGAAGTGTGTGGTTGCTGTAATTGCCAATAAAGACTTCTCCTTTAATTAGTGAGAGGGGTGTGAATAATTTTGGACATTTTGTTTTTATTCCCATGTAAATAGAAACAAATATGGTTGTTTTTTTTTGCTTTTTTTTTTTTTTTTTTTTTTTACCACAATGACAACTGTTTTACATCTTTATGTTTTTTGAAAGATGCCTGAATCATTTCCAAACAGAAAATGTCCTGGCATTTTACCAGACTGAAAATCTGATGGGGATAAAAAAGGAATTATATTTTCTCAAGTGGAGAAATTAGAATTCAATGTATTTATTTTTATTGCTGAAATAACTAATAAACCAAATGTGCTCATTAAGTAGTTAAATGATTTAGCACTGATCATGATGAAAGATGTGGCTTCACAGTTCAGCTCAAACTAACATTTACATTAAGACACCATATAATTTAAAGCAGAAATAATCAGAAACATCACTGTATAATAAAATATGTTTTATGCCTTGAGTTTTTGTTGTGTTTGTTGATTTCAAATAATTGTGCTTCAAGCTTTTTCTTTCAGTATAATAAACTGAGCTCACATGATTTCATCAGGTTGGGAAAACAAGGATTTAAAAGAAAGATGTCTTCCAGTAATTTGTTTTGGTTTTTCTTAAAATTAAAAGGCATCATAGCACTCAGTGTGGGGCATGCAGTGGGGGTGGCAGAGACTTACTGCCAACACCTCAAGCACAAGGGGGATCAAAGACCCTTCAGCTGGCAGATCGAGCAGCTCCCTTCTTGTCAAACCGCTTTGCATCATAGACCAAATCGCAGGTAAGGTGATCAGCTGTGGTTTGGGTCAAAATGTGGAAATGTTTTCAGCATCAACACACTTTAACAGAACAGAACCTGTTTTACTTCCTGTCAACATTTCCCTCTCAATTTCTGTTTGGCTCAGTGGAAGTGTTGAAGAAGATCCCACTGTGATGATGACAGCTCATTCATCTTTCAGTTGTCAAGTCCTTAATGGAAGACGTGTTATCTGAATGTATATTATGGGTGACTCACTGGGGATTTGTGCATTCCCCAAAACGCATAAGAGAAATGAATTAATCATGAGACATGGCATAAAGCTATTTACCCTCTATGACAGCTTTACAGCCACTGTGGCTACTGCATGCACTATAAATATGATGCTTTGCCCGAATGAAGCCTTAAGGGTCTCCAAAATTGGATTATAGTGTGCACTTTTGTCAAAAATTCTTCTTCAGATGAGGGGGAAGGGGTTTAATATACGTCATAAGGAACTATGCTTATGTGCTATCATGAAATGTTCGACAAGCAGGTTACATATGTTTGCAGGGTTTTGAAAGCAGTTAAAGACTTATGACAATGTCTGTTATAACTGGAGTACAGCAAAATGCCCTGTAGAAGTATCTATGCTTCTTGAACCTTTTCATGTTAAAAACCACAACCTCCAATGTATTTTATTTTATGTGATAAATTGAAACCAAGTTGTGGAAAAAATTATAGTGGAAGTTAAATTATCTTCCTTCAAAAAACATACATTCTTACAAATAAAAAATCTGAAGAGTGGGGAATTTTTACTTAGCTTTGTTTCGTCAATGTTTTGTAAAACCAACTTTTGGCAAGGCAAGTTTATTTGTACACATTTCAGTAACAACACAAAGTGCTTTACATGGCGAGAACATAAAAAGAGTACATTGCCGTGACATAATGTAGGACAGAAAAGAACATTTGAACTACAGACTGAAATTAAGGATTTTTCAGTTCATACTGTAATTAGAACAGTTAAAGGCAACTTTAACCAAATGGACTTTTAGCCTTGACATAAAGAAACTCAGTATTTCAGCATTTTTGCAGTTTTGTGGAAGTTTGTTCCAGATTAGAGGAGCATAGAAACTGAATGCTGCTTCTCCATGTTTGGTTCTGATTCTGGGGATGCAGAACAGACTTTAACCAGAAGACCTGAAACCTATGAGGCCTTTACAAGCCACCTGGAGATTTAGTATCTCACAGGTGGAAACTGGTTGTAATGGGGTTCATTTAGGAGTATCAAAGGGGACTTAATACAAATGTGCAGTTTTATTTGCGAGTAATTATGGACTACTTTGCACTGGTTCATTGCAAAAAAATCCCCCAAAAGCACATTAAAGTTTTGGGAGTTTTGACGTGACAAAATGTGAAAACGTCTAAGGAACTTAAATACGCTTTCACGGCGCTGTTAACCGCTGAAGCAGAAGGTGACGACATTAAGGTGTTTCCTCTCTTCACCCCTGGGCTTTGGCAAGCCCGGGTGCAGTCTGACAGGAAGGAAATGGCATGGCTTTGGTCTCTGTTTACTATTTATTACACCAAATTTCTCAGAGGTACCAGAGAGGGGATTTGATGCTTGTGTGTAATTGTGTTAAAACCCTCCCACATGCTATCCCTAGTGCATCTTCTGTCTCCTCTCCTAATCTGTGCTGTTTGTCTCCAGATAAGTGATATCCTCCTCAGATTAGGATCCAGTGTCCCTGTCCTGCCCACCCGGAGGGAAAGGGATCCCCTGTGCATCCCCATGAGGTGCCCGCTGTATTTTTAGCAGCCTAATCCTTTTATAGTTTCAGCTGTTTCCTTAATTGGCTCAGATAATCACCACATATTTTGCCACAAGTTGTTCTAGGTGGATTTATGTGTGCAAGTTTGACAAGTATACAAAAGTTTGGTGAAGCATAAATTCCAAAGCTGAACTCCTCCATTCTTAAGGAGGCCGTGATTTGTGGAGCAGAGCCTATCACACGGTTTATAGCCCCGCAGTACGAGACGACCTCATATCAAGTTGGAAACATTGCCTGGATTGAAACCCCAGTTGCAGCAATAGGATCTGTAGACACCATTAAACATGTACTTTACCAACTTGATTTCTTCCATGGATGAGTTTATAATGATCACAGAAAAAGGCAAACTGTTAGTGAATAATGCAAGAGATCGTGAAAGTAAAGGCTCCTGCTCAGTCTGTGGAGATAAGCTGATGTGAGAACTGAGCTGTTGTAATCTTTGGCTTGTAGTTTGTGTTTTCTCAGAACCTTATCCATCAGTATCCCCCCTTGTATGTGTGTGTGTACGAGTGTGTGCTTGGCTCAGTATTTGTTTCACTACTTAAACAAAAAACAGTCACAGTCAATATTCTCCAGACTAGGATGGAGGATAAATCTCCCACTTCTGTGGTTTCAGGGGATTTCATAGCAATTTGTTAGTGTAAAGGTATGCAAACACCCTCCTGAAAATTATGATGATCAATTTGAATTTCATTACAAGGGAGTTTTCTTTTCAAAGCCAACTTTGTTTGTCTTGATTTCCTTAATATCTTAAATGCAGTGTTTGGGATCTTCTAACTGTGGAGCGTTGAAGAAAACACACAAGGGAAAAAAAAAACAAAACACATTTTCCCTGTTTGGCTTGGGGACAAGTGAACTTGGATGCTATGTGAGAAGTGTTTCAGGTTTGGCTCTCATGGAACAAGTGTTCTGAAGCTCAAAGTTTCTATCAACAGAAACACTTGATTTTTGACATTACAGCTCAGTCAGCTTTCCTTGAACTAAACAGATGTTTTCAAGCATTAAACTTGTGCTTTTTTGGGGCGTTTTCCCTGGTCTTATCTGCTGTACATTTGGTTTTTTTTTTGGGGTGAGCTAGGATTGCTCAACCTCCTGTTCAGTCCAAGACATCTGATAGCCTTGATTGAGTGAGTGACTGCAAACACAAAAATCTGCCAGATGATTTGCAATGACCTCCAGGAAAAAGGGAGGTGAGTGGGTGGATTCAGTGATTATAACACCTGCTCTAAGTGGCAGGAACAGCAGCAGCTGAAAAGGTGCTGAAAAGTGCAAAACAAATGTTTGACCTGAAAAAGCAATCCCCCAGCAACATGGTTGTGATGAAACCCAGCTTTTTTCTGGGCTTTTTACAAATTCAAATGAGCAGATGACAGATTTTTTGTGTTAAAAGTGAAGCGCATGGAGATAAACGCAACACACGCCGTGCCAAGAATGAGCCGTCCAATCCCGTGACCTCCTTTTGCGGTCTCACCCGTCACACCACCTGACTCCACTTTATGCATCAATTTTAAAAAATCCAAAACCCCCTGTGCTTCAGTATTCTTTATTCAATAATGCAGTGAATTGTCACCATTGTTATTTTATATGGTCTTATTGTCAACAATCACTCAAGTGCCAAATAAAATGTGATGAAGACAAAGATGGAATATAATGTCAGCAAAATAGCAAAAGTGCAATTTATATAGAAAACAAAGGAAATACATTTTCTTTCTATCACTCATAACTTTTATAACCAATATGATCAGATTTTCAATGGCAGTAAAATCATTACATATATACCCTTTCAATAAATAGATGCATCTGATATTAAATTGTCTTCTCACAAATACATGGAGCATTCCATTTTAAAACAACGAAGAATGTCCATTCATCATTTTGCGTTATGACACCAATAACAAGAAAAATATAGACGCTATAAACACAAAAAAACGTTCTCATGTCCGCTGTGAATTTGAAGGCACTTCCTTGGCAACACATTGATCCCTCTTCCATTACATGGAGACCTGAAATTTAAATTGTAACACAAAAATGTGAGGTTAAATATTAGCAGTTTCTGCACATTTTAAAGTTCTTTATCAAAATTCTGGGGCTCAGTGCTGGATCTGGAGATTTCATCACATCTTCCTAAGAAAGTCATGTTGTCAGCTTCTAAAGAGGGGTCATTACTGGGCTGCTGAAGTTCACTAAGAAATGACCAGAATTACTGAATCATGACTCATTTCATACGTCTTCTGAAGTTCGTCAATGCACACACATGTGAGCTCTCCGAACAGTCCAGACAGGATCTTATTATCTGATTCCTGAGGATGTGTCAGCCTCTTCAATTATATTATCACCAGCTAAACCCAATGACCATAAATGACCACTTAGGGAGATGAACTTGTGTGTGGCAATCACTCATCAGTCTGGACCTAATTGCATTCAATGTGAGCCATGCTTTTACCTATGTTAGATTTAAAACTATCAAGACAGCAGAGAAAGAGGAGTTTTTAAAGATCATCTTAATAAATGGATGAGCACACATCCAGAATTATTTCATTGACGATATGCAGGGACCTTCCTTTGACTTCAGGCATGTAGTCATGTGTTTCTGAAAACATCCGATATTGTTTGGCATTATCTAAAGTTTTTCATGGGATTAAAGTAAATGCATTCTTTATTCCACTTAGGAGGAAGATGTAGAGGGCGGATACTGTTTTTTAATTTTTGCCACACCCAAACATGTCAGACGATGAAATACATTTTAATACCAGACCTGAATAAATACAAAAAAGCCATTTTCAAATGATTTCATTTATTAGGCGAACAAGCTATTTAAACCAGCCTGGTCCTATGTGAGAAAATAATTGCTCTCTAAAAGTAATAACTACTTTTGCCCCTATGAAAGCGGCATCTGGCATCAAGTGTTTGAAATGTAAAGGCTCATTTCTATTTCGCACAGAGAAAGAGTTTTGTCAAACTATTGTTTGCGATTTTTTTTTTTTTTTTTTTTTTTTTTTTATATCAAACACATTGGAGGATTTTGAGCTTGAATGGCTCTTTATGGTCATGTAAAATCATCTCCATCAAACTATGTCTAAATTTAGTGATTATTCCCCTTTTTGGGCCATTCAGAAATGAACTTGCTGTGGTACTTGGGATCAGTATTCTGCTGCATAAGTTTGCTTGAGCTTAGGATCGCAAACTCATGGCCAGACATTCTTATATAGGAGAATTTAAATGAAAACTTTCCTGGATTATCATTTCAGAGATGTGTATGTCTGTTTCTGCCTATTCTAACAGTCCTAAAGTTCAGGTTCAATTAATTTAGAAGAAACTAAAAGTAAATGTTGAAGTTATAATAGGTGAATATTTCAGTCTGGCATTAAAATATTTCAGAGATGAAGGATAGACCATATTCTATACAAGATCCAAATGTTGGACAGATGTAAAAAGAGATATGTTTCTGATTATAGAAAGGATCAGTCTTCTCAGATGAACATCAGACACAAGTAAATCTCTTCTCCAAAAAGTATACATTTATATGTATATATTAATCATTTCTGTTTTAGTGAGGGATGTAAAAAAAACCAAGAGTAGCTCAAGAAAAAAAAACCAAAACAAACAAACAAATACTTACATACAAAACCTATGACTGCATGCAGAGCGGACTCATTGCTAATCGTGTTAGCAATCTTGCACACCGTTTGTAATCTAAAAGAAAGAAACAATAAGAAAAAGATTGTCAGCAGTTTCACATTATCTGATCAAATGCTAAAATTCAAAGAACAGGCTCCATTACACAGTAAAAACATCTTTACTTCAGTAAATATAAAGGACAAAAAAAGAATCATGAGTGAACATGATATTATCTGCTTTCACTGTATATAATCCATAATTTTGAAAACTGCAAATATGTCAGAGAAAGGGTTAAAACATCTGTGTACAAACTATATCCAACAAATGCTTCTTTAATTCTGTAGGTTACCTGCCTGTAGATCACAAGCAGAAAGTTGGAAATGTTTTCACTTATTCATTTACTAATAAGAAATTATAAAATCAATCATATTTCCAAAATGGTTAGGGAGTTTCCAAAAAATTAAATAAAATATTTATTTTATGTGATGTGATTGCATTACTGAATACTGTGATAACAATATCAAATCAGCATGATGTTTTTACTCCATTTTGTATTTGCATTATAAATTGCAAAATGTCTTTCTGTTTTGCTGTAACTAAAAGCCCAACTAGAGAGAGAGACATTTTCAATTGATTTAATAAATTAACTTTGTTTTTTTATCAAATGGTATCCACTACTTATAGTGAGTATCCCGCCACTAAAAATATGCATCAAGTATGAACAGCGAGGGCAGTTAAAGTCTGCCCAACAGGGCAAACATATTACTGGCATATAGAATTTGTATGTGTAGCACTTAAAATATTTTTATTCTACAAAGTAATACATCCAAACAGTCTTTTGTGATTGCAAAATTACAGAAATTATTATTTTTTAGAGTATTTTATTCTATTTGTGTCTATTTTAAAACTTCTGAGAGTAAAGAAAGGTTTTAAAATAAATCCATCGAAGGCTTTGTCATTCTAAAATTGTTACAAAAATTTGTTTTTGAACATTTGCTGTGCATAATCAGTGGTGAACTGAGGCATCTTGCTCTGGTTCAGCTTGTAGGTCAGAAAATAAGGTAAAAAAAAATTTTAAAAAAAATCCCCCAGTCCTTAAATTTGAAGTATTTCAGTTATGAGGGTAGAAAGCGTAAGAGTGACTATAAAAACTGGGTATATTAAATAACTTTTGAAAGGCAAAAACTATCAAAGGCAAAATGAGGACAAGAGAGAGCAGGATAAGCTGTTCCTCCTTCAACTGCTCACAGTTACTTGTATCAACCTTCCAGATCACTCAGGTCTGCATCCCCAGAATCAGAACCAAACATGGAGAAGCAGCAATTAGTTTCTTTGCTCCACTAATCTGGAACAAACTTCCAGAAAACTGCAAAACAGCCAAAACACTGAGTTCCTTTAAGTCAAGGCCAAAAACCCATCAGTTTAGAGCTGCCTTTGATTATTATTATCTGAAACATTGATCAGTATGTTTGATATATATATTGTGTATATTAGGATTATTATTATGTTTATTGCTTGCTTCATAATTGTTACTGTAGTATGTTTTTATCGTGTAAAGCCCAACCCAAAGAACCACAGGCAGAATCAAAACCTGAGATGAGAAACTCGCAAAGTTTTAAGGACATAAGCTCATCTCAGCTGGACAGATGGATTATAAACATGTGGTTTCTTGATGGATGACCTCATGTCTCAGTTGGCTTTAAAGAAAACACACACACAACCCCACCATTCTCTTCGATTTAAAAGACCCTCTAGGCTTTTATCAGTTGCAAAAGCCAACAGCTGTGATAGTGCAACAGTGCCCATGGGACGTATGCAAAGGTACTTTTGATATTAGTGGACTTGCTGAAATTTTTTGGAAGACATTCTGTTATTAAGGCTAAATCCATGTGTCCATTTTTTATATCCATTTAATTCTGTTCAGGGTTGTGAGCGACTGTATCAATTCCTAGTGTTTAGTGGGTGAGAAATGGGGTACACCCTTTATTAAAGGTGTAAGAAAATAGATATAAATATACAGTTAACATACTAATGGATAAAAAATATCTTATCTCTCTCATGGCTCTTGACAGTGGTCATTTAGTTTCATTTTACTTCCTGTTCAAACTCAAGAGAACACCAGTGCCAGTCTAACTTACACCCTGAGGATTTTATTGACATTTTGCCTCCATTTTCCTTCATCCCATAAGGAAACATTGTGAGATTGTGCAAAAAAATTGACATGCACAAGTCTTTTTTGCCATATAATTAAAAAGTAGCTGAAGTTTTAAGGATCAGAAAAAAAATACTGTTTCTTCCCCCTAATAACATTTTTTGTCCTGATTTCTGAACTAGGGATGGGTTTCAATTTTCAATCACTTTAGGTATTTATTGTGATGATGATATTAAGTTAATTATTTTTGGCTTTAAATCTATCATGGCTTACATACATGGTACTTACTATTAAAAAGGTTACAACAGTGTCATTCAGTAGGGAACAGTATAGAATAAGTGTATTCAATCGTTTTGTTTTGCCCCCACCAATTGTTTTGAAATGTGAACAGCACTTATTGATACTCTTATGGGATCAGAAGTGGAAACAGTTCAAGCAGTAAAAGTAACAGTCTCAATCATACTGTGAGGATGAAAAATGTGTTACTAAGATCATTTATCTTTAACAATAATGATAAATGATATGAAAATTGCCCACTCCTAATTCTGAACTCTGGAAAGATGCGTTTATCTTTAGTCTCATTGATTATTGCAACAGTGTCTTAACAGGTCTGCCTAAAAAAAAATCAATCAGACAGCTGCAGCTGATCCAGAACGCTGCCGCTCGCTTTCTCAATAAGACCAGGAAGATAGAGCACATAGCCCCGGTTCTAAAGTCCTTACACTGGCTCCCTGTAGCTCAGAGAACAGACTTTAAAATACTTCTGTTAGTTTATAAATCACTGAATGGATTAGCACCAAAATACATTAAAAACCTGTTGTCACTGTATCAACCTTCCAGACCACTCAGCTCTTCTGGTTCAAGCCTATTCTGCATCCCCAGAACCAGAACCAAACATGGAGAAGCAGCTTTCAGTTTTTATGCACCACAAATCTGGATAAAACATCCAGAAAATTGCAAAACAGCCGGCACACTGAGTTCCTTTAAATGAAGGCTAAAAACCCACCTGTTTAGAGCTGTATTTGATTAGTTGCAAGTGGAACATTGATCAATATTTTCAAATTATATTTGCTTGATAATCCTCATGATTTTGATGAATTGATATTTGCTCAATGATGTGGATGATTTTCCTATATATTTGCTTGATTATTTTACTGATTGATGTTTTTATGATGTGAAGCACTTTGAATTGCTTTGTTGCGGAAATGTGCTATACAAATAAACTTGACTTAATTTAAATTATTGGCCAACAGTGCTGTGAGATTTCTTCTGTGTTTGCTCTCTGGTAACACTAAAATGTTTCAGATTGTAAATTTCAGACAAAGATGACCTGATTAAATACAAAAAGCAGTTTTAAAAAGATGATTATTTTATTAATCAACCTGGCTCTGTTTGAAATTGTATATGCCTCCCTTTGAAAATACAGAGATGCCGTGTTTAACCACATTCTTTTTGGTTCAGCTAAACTGGCCACACCCAGGCTTGATTGCCGGCTGACCTGTAGAATCAATGAATAACTTAAGTAGAACCCATCTGACGACATGAAGTAAGTTAAAAAATTTTAAAAAGCAACAACAGATGAGAAACAAACTCATTTATGTTGTTGGTCAAGAAAGGATTACAAAGCCACTTCTAAGGCTTTGGGACTCCAAAAAAAAAAAAAATACCACAGAAAGAGCCATTGTCCACAAAACAGTGGTGAATTTGCCTGGTGTGCCTATCAAAAGTATCCCAAGGGCACACTGACGAATCATCCAAGAGGTCACAACAGACACAACTAAAACTCTGCAGGCCTTAGGGCCCCAGTTAAGGTCAGCCATGATTCAATATAAAATAAAAAGAGACCAGGCTAAAATTTGAAGCACGGAAGAATTTGAAGATCAAAACTACTGCTTACCTAATGGAACACAAAGACCGTCTCACATTTGTCGAAAAAACATCTTGATGATCCCCAGGGTTTTATGGGAAAATATTCAGTGGCTCTAAAAGATTGTGGTAAAAAAAAAAAAAAAAAAAAAAAAAAAAAAAAAAAAAAAAAAAAAAAAAAAAAAAAAAAAAAAAAAAAAAATTTGGAAGGAATGCATCCCTTTTCATCTGGGGTAAAACTAACACAGAGTTTCAGACAAAGAACATCATGAAAGTCAAACACAGTGGTTGTGGTTTGATGGGCTTCTTCTGGACCTGGGGGACTTGCCATAATTGATGGAATCATGAATTCTGCTCTCTTGCAAAACATCCTGAAGGAAAATGTCTGACCATCAATTTGTCCCCTTAAGATCAAGCATGCATGGTTTATGCAGCAGGACAATGCAAAGCAGGGCATTAGGTCCACCTTTAAATGGTTCAAAAAATAAAGGTTTGGAAGTAATCTGATCAAAGTTCAGATTTAAATCTGGATCATGCTCAAAAACTGAAGCGTGAGAGCACACTCTCCTTCAGTTGAAAAATTATGCAAAGAAATCTGATCCAACGTTCCACAACTCTGAGGAAAAAGGCCTTTAAATGTGGCACAACCAGTCGTTATCATTAGGGGGAAGGATTTTTTTCATATTGGCCTCAGTTGGCTTAGACTGCTTTTTTCCCTTAATAAATGAAGTCATCATTTGAAAACTGCTTTTTGTATTATCTATGGTTATCTTTGACTGTTAAAAAAATTAGATGGGTGATCTTAAAAACATAGGTGGGACACCTCCCTCTCCCATCCCCTTCACCTTCAAAAATGAAATGAATTAAAATGTGTGATTCACAATGAAAAACAATGACCCCAAACTATAAACCAGCTGAAATCCAAGCTTCAGCTATATTGGACACAGGCACATCTTGCAAAGGTGCATACAACTTCTATCAGTGTTTATTTCAACAATTAAGAAGTTTGATTTTCATTGGAGCTGCAGTATTTAACTTTGCACCACTCCTGACCTAAAACAACCAATTCGAGCCAGAAGGAAGGTCTTAGTGCCGTCAGTCACCCTCATGTACGCACTGCTAAATGTGCTAATGGGGGAGAAACAACTTACCGTTACAGGAAAACCGTTTATCCGTCATCATCTGTGGTCATGCTAACTAGCCTGAGTATTCACACCAGTCTCTGCAGCTGCAGCAGAGAGGATGGGGGAGTGAAGGGGGGGATGAGTAGCGTCACTCAGACGGTGATTGACAGTGCTAAGACCCGCCTCCTGGCTCTGATTAATTGTTTCTTGATAGCACTGGGAGCACTGGGAGAAGGCAGAGGAGCTCGATTTGTTCACAGATTGTCTGTCTCATACCATTCTGTCACGACATAGTGACAGTTTCAACAAATATGTAGAAAAATATTTTTCATAAAAGTTACATACTGTAGCTTTAAGTGGATAATTAAAGGGACACAATAGTAAAACACAGCTTCTTAGTTTTATGTGTTGAAAAGGCTCTGGGACTGCAGAATGCTTTGCAAATTTACAGTTGTTGCAATATCAGTGTGACCAATATTAGTTTCCCAAAGGACTGTCTATGTGTCATGAATTCAAATTTTGCAAATCAATGAGATATTCAGTCTGACAGAGTCTCACGGTAGGACATGCACCCACCTTACACAGTACTACTGGACCCAAGATGCTTAAGACCACAGAAGAGTGTTAGAAGCACAGTTGAAAAGTGAAAAAAAATGCTTGTTTGTCACAACTGATATCAGCATCACAGCTTTTACTAATAATATCAACATTACATGTTTTTTAATATGATGCACCCCTAATCAACAATTTAAATTCTTAGATTTTTGTTGCATGTTTTGACAACTTTTCTAGGAACAAAGCTTTTAGGTTTCACCCTCAGTAGTGAATCAGCAGGACAACAAACAGCATTAATCTGCAAATCAAAACCATGTACCATAATTAATTAGTTTCACTGTGTCTCTAAATGGAGAATACATTTTGACCCTCACTTATAAACTAATATACGTTATCTGTGTGCAGCTGCTGTCTGATCTAAAAAACATGAACCAAAGTTGATATGAATATAATACATTCTACAGCTAGTGACCCATGCAGAAACCAAAAGGTCTCGATGTTGAAATAACTTAAACTTTCTGCCAACAAAAATTGTTTGCTCACAAAACGTCAATCATATTAATATTAAACACACATGTTTTCTGGGCCATTATGGGATTATAATTTATGATTAAAGACAGAACATGAGGCACTGAGAAAACTGATAAAATTAGTTGTCTGTTGAATGAAAAGGCATACACACATGCTGGTCTTGAACAATCCCTTGTGGTGTGATATAGTCTGTGAAAGTGTGTTTTGCACTCCGACGAAAACTTGACATGTCCTGCTTGAGAAAAGAAAAGTTCACATTAGGTAAAACTCAAAAGAATTCGATTAGGCTAAGATAACATTTGTTAAAGAAAAATACATGGCCTCTTCAGGACATGATGCTGTGCTGATGCTTTACTTTTGAGAACTTTTTGCTGATTGTTTTCCTCTACCTCTCCCAAAATGGGCGTGGTTTTCATTAATCCAGATAATTTATACTGAGATCATCTTTGTCTAATGATCAAACATCTCTAACATAATGGGAGTGTTCTGCTTCAAGGTTAAAATAACTGTCCCCAGAGTGCAGAAGGGCCACTCTGAAGACAGTACCTAGACTGATCTGAATTTTGTGGCTGATTCCAAAACGCTGGGTTTTGTGAAGTGTTCAATGCCTGTTTTAGTCAATTCTGATTTCTCTTTCTGAACATGCTGAAGTGCTAATTTAGCCATTTAATTCAGGTGTTTTGGGCCATGGAAACACCTAAAAGTTGCAGTACACAGGTACTCAAAGACTAGATTTTGAGACCCCTGATTTAGCACAAATAGGTCTCTTACAACACTGTGTATGTTCGTTTTTTTAATGAAATAGAAACTGTTATCGGTGCTGATAAGTATTCTACACCTGTATCTTAATAATCTGGCCCATCTGAAAGTAGTCCAATTCCAGTTACCAGCTGATTTCTCTGAGCATCTCTAGATGTGACTCAAAAGCAATATCCTCTATAGTAAGGAGCTCAACTTCAACCTAAATTAATCTATCAGGGAGGTTTTGGTCTTTATAAAAACAGTAGAAAGGGGCTTCCTTCAGTTGGCTTACAAAGACATCCAAAGTCTACTAATACCTAAATGATGTAATGACTCTCGACACCTCATAAAGATGCTTAATGTAAGTTTTTTAATTAGCCATATATCTGTGAGGATTACAGTGTCAAAATAATCAAAAAAGTAACTACACACCAAAATGGGCTTACTTTGTAAGCTGTAGACTTTATTAAGTGGTCAGTTTTCAACTTTTTCAACTCAGAGTGAAGCAAAGTCAAGTTCTCAGTTATAATAATGTCTAAGAGTTTCTGCACCAACGATTATGCTTCCAGATTTTCATAGCAATAACGAAGTCTACTCACAGGTCCTGAGACAAATAATCAGCTTAGCTTGGCAATGCCTTCAACTTAATTCTGTCAGCTTCAGACCATGTGCTGTATCTCTAAACTACTGCTCTGCAGCTAAGCCAGGCGACCCCATTCTGACCCAAAGAACAGCATTCACAAAGCTGTCTATGACTTCAGTATACTGTATATTGACTTGCAAGAATGAAAATGTTTTTCTCAGAGGGACACGACTAGGAGAGTCCTGCCAAAAGTTGCATGGGAAAAGTGCCAACTATGTTCTTAAAGTTGTTTCCCAGATAAAACAGTTTTGCAATGTCTGCAAAGGGCAACGGAGATACTAGACAAAAATATTTTCACTTGTGACAGGATTTTCTTCTGATCTATGCCCTTTAGTGGAAGTTTTCTTACCTCCAAAATGCTGAATGAACTTGTTCTTCAGGTGTGCATCTCTAGGAACAATATCTGAAACAGAAACCTGTGGTTAGGTTTTCACAACTGAACCATTTATTAGACCATCAAATGAACATAGTTTTCTGGGGGGGAAGGGGGGTGGCATTCTGTGATGTTAATCAGTGTCATTTATTTGGATAAAATCATGAGAGATATACAAAAAATACTGATAACTATTTGCATTCATCTCTAACCACTTTCCATCCTCCTGCCAAAAAAGAGAATCACCATATCATGATTCTGCCACCTCCATGTCTCATCACAGTGATGGTGTGTTCAGGGTGATGTAAAGTGTTAATTTTCTACTACGCATATCATTTTGCATGCAGGTCAAAACACGTCTCGTCTCATTTGACCAGAGCACCTACTTCCATATGTTTGTTTTATCCCCCTGCAGAGCTTGTGATACACTTGAAACCGAACTTCTTATGGCTGTAGTTCACAAGTACCTTTTTCTCTTGCCAATATTCCATGAAGGTCACAGCTAATGTTTCCCCTGTCAACAGAATCTTCGATCTGAGCAGTGGATCTCTGCAGCTCCTTCAGAGCAATCAAAGGCCTCTTGGCTACTTCTCTGACTAATGCTCTCTTTGCCCAGTCTGTCTGTTTAGGTAGATGGTGATATTTTGGTAGGTTTGTAACTGTGCCACACCATTTCTCTTTTTTTATTGATGTACTGAGAAGTGCTGTTGGGATAATATTTTATAACCTAACTCTGTTGTTAGCTTTTCCCCAACTTCTTCTCAACTTGTCTGCTGTGTTCCTTGGTCTTCATGATGCTGCTTTTTGACTAATGTTCTCAAACCAACTTCTGATGCTTACAAAGAAAAGCTGGATTTATGCTGTAATTTTAACCAGGGGCATCCGAATATATATGCTGAAGACATACTATTTGCACAAAACACTTTCTGGATTTTCAGTAGAAATATTTCTAAAACCATGTATCCTATTCCTTACACATCACAATTATGTATTAATTTCTGTTGGTGTATTACATAAAATGTCAACTATATACATTACATGCTTGAAACATGACAAAATGTGAAAATCTTGAAGGAGTCTGACAGAAAGAAATTGTATGTACATCTGTTATGATGAAGCTCCTTCTTTCATTAAGAATTTATAATTTTAAATTTGTTATAAAGGGCCCAGAGGCAACAAACCTAGAGTTAAATGATATACCCTTGATGATTTGATCTCTACTGTGATGGACTGGCAACTTGTCCAGGGTGTACCCTGCCTCTTGCCCAGTGACTGCTGGAGATAAGCACCAGCCCCCTTGCAACCCTGCAAGGATAAGTGGGTACAGACAATGAATGGATGGATGGATTTGATCTGGATACATACTTTATATATTCTACTCAAAAGTCCACAAAAATGTGTTGAACATTAGGTTGTAACATGAAAAAAATGGAAAAGTTCAAGGGGTAAGAACATTTTTCAAGGCATTGTATAACATGCAAAAGTCTAACAACACAACACCAGTGTTGACAGCCTGAAGAGATTATTGTTTGGGGGTTAAATTCAGATCATAATAAGTACTCATAACACTTGGTTGATTGTACTTTAGCCCCCGGAGTCAGTAGAATGTAATGTGGTCACAGAAAGGAAAATATGAATGACTGCCATTTCACCAGTATGCCAACCAGCAAACTTAAAATAGTTCTTTATCTGACTGAGTAAATGGCAGCATATACTATTAAAGAAGTATTCAAGAAAAAACACACAAGGCATACAAACCTTTCAAATTTGCCAAAGTGTAAACATTAATTTGGGTTAATGTAAAACAAATGTTTAACTACAAGCTGTATTTCCTGAAGACAAAAAGGTAACCATCAACACCTCAGCTTCTACAAGCTCATGGTTGCATCATATTAAAAAAAAAAAAAAAAAAAAAAAAAAAAAACCCAAACATACAAAATGCATGTTTTTGCTTGTTTTATCTTCGTCTCTACCACAGCTGTCATTCTGATGACACAGCTATGGCTTGAGAGGAACACACAAGGAATAACTCAACATTTACCCCCTCATCCACCCTGTGTTTAAAGTCTTCATCATTCCGTGACGATCGTTCTTTCAGTGGTGTCACACGCACCAGTGCTAATATCCTGCCTTTAATATCCTCAAAAGATAAATTCCATCCAGTCACTGGTCTGAGAAAGGTACTGTTCCAATTGCGCAAGATGGGGCCAAGACTTTGAGCTGTGTGATGTCTGTGCAGCATCACCAAGGCATAATCAAATTGATGGTGATAATCTCAGACAAACACATTTTGTTCATTATATATATATATATATATATATATATATATATATATATATATATATATATATATATATATATATATATATAAAAAACACTGTGGTGCAATTCTTGAAAAAGTTATAAGTTAGAAAGAAAAAAAAGGGAAAAAAACTTAGAAGAATAAAAGTGCATGTACAAATGATTAACTGGACAAAATGCTGTATTTAAGACTGTAATTGCAGAGTTCCATTAAGCTCTTTTTCGTGTACAAGAGACCCCAAATTCCACATTCAATATCTTTCAAAGAAAATGACATGGTTTAACAATTAAGCATTTTTAGGGCAGCATCAAACACACACCTTATATATATATATATATATATATATATATATATATATATATATATATATATATATATATATATATATATATATATATGGGTGAACATCAATATTTAGAGATGTCATTCATGTTTAAGGATAATCAATGAATCATACTGAATGAATCATTCATAAGTTTGGCCCCATGATGCTCCTCCTCCCTCAATTGATGATAGGTTCCTCTACTGATCAGTCATTCACAGTTTAAATAAGGGATGATTTGTCCAGAGCACGTGAAGGAGACATATCTAATCAGAGTAAGTGTGATCTAAACTCTTTGTCTTGCACGTATGAAGCTTACCTGTATTAAATACATTATATAATCACCGCAAACTGAACTGCACATGCAGTTTGCATACTTATGTCAGATAGGTATGGACATTGTGCCCTCGGCTTAAAAGATTTATAGTCAGAAAAATGTCTAGATCTCTTGTATTAACTTGAAACATGCACAGAGTTTCAAGTTTTAGTTTAGCCAAACCAAAGAAAGCTTCTACATTAGATGTGGAGCTCTGAGCAGACCAATGACAGCTGTCTCCAACAGTAAAATGGGGATTATGCTTTCATCATCAGGTCCTAAAAATAAATCTTATCAGCTTACCTATGAGTCTAGTGTTATCCAGCCTAGGGACATACAAAGGCTTTTCCCGGGAGGAGGACTTCAAGTCTTGTGCTGAGGTGTGGAGTCCACCGCCACAGCGCCTTGACACAGGCTTGTCCCGTTGCTGGCTGTCCTTGATAACCTGTAAAATTAGATCCAACAGGGTCCTTCTCTCATTCTGCTTGACCTCTTTGCTGTCCATGCACTGACCCGAGGTGATGAGCAGAAAGAAGATGGTCAACAGTATGTGCCATTTCCTCTCCACATGCATGGCTTGACTGAAAACAAAATTAAGTTTGGTTGTAGTTAGAGAGGTAATCTAAAGTTAAACTTTAAACCGTTTGCTATTTTTCTTTTTAAAAAACAAAAGTGTACACAGTGTAATAAGCATTTCACTAAAGCCTCCACATTTGCGTGAAGAACTAAAACATTCCCTGTCTTATGTAATGGAACCAAACTGTGCTCGGTTAAAAGGCAGAAATGGTATGGTGCAGGGCAGGTTACGCGCGATTCTTTTTTGTTTTTTCAAATAGAATAAACGCATTTAACTGAATCCAGAACTCACCGGTTGAGGAGATGCTTATGTCCTGGAGAGTGGACACAGTTGTCTTGAGCAAATTCTTCCAGGCGTTGTCTGCCGTTCCGATAAGAGAGAGAAAGAACAGCGTGCAGATTGTGCTCAACACCGTCTTTCTTGAAATATTGCGTAGCTATTTATACCGAGTGCCACCTTCTTGAAGGTAATACAATCGATTTCGAGTGGGTGGTAAAGCAATGTTGACATCTTCGGTGTATTTTTTTTTTTCCTCTTTTGTCCCAAAGGCACATGTTCACTTTGGTGTGCCCCACACCTTTACGCACGACAACACGACAGATTTCATTTTCAGATGATTCGATCCCATAAAAAGTCGGCGATCCTTTTAAAAATAAAGAGATTTAGGGAAGGGGGGTGGGGGGTGGGGGAAAGAAAACGCGCTTTAAGATTGCAATTTAAAAAAGAGCCAGGCGCATGAAAAAGACAAGAGCGCAACAGCGTGCAGGGAAGTAGTTTTCCAAAGGGGATCAACTTGTTGGATGCTGGATGCAGAGAACTGGAGAATCTGAGGGCCTATAAGCTTGCAGCCGAGCTGTCAGCGTGCCGATGTTTTTGTTCACTGATGTCCAAGTCTTGTGACCTCCTAAGCGCAGCAGAGAATGCGCCTCCAGGAGCACCCATCCGGCAAGTTCCTCCCGAACAGAAATCTTTTATTGTGATACAGCTTGGAAGAATAGGGTAATGCCAGGGCAGGCAAGGATCCATTTAAAACAATAATTTTTAGAGGGGGGGGGGGGGGGGGATGAAATGATTCATTTCCCTTTAGCTCAGTGTAACGAGAAATATTTAGATTAATGCATAGTCTACAAATGAAGTCTTCATTTTGTTAATGTCATTGACAGTCATAAGTCAACTTTCCTTCAGAAAACAACTTCATTTGAAAGAACAGATAGATAGTGGTGCATTTCAGTAAATTAGAATATCTTTGAAAAGTTCATTTATTTCGGTATTTCTTTTTTTTTTTTTTTAAAAGGTGAAACTAATATGTTGTATGAATCTATTACATATTTTCTGTGTTTATTTCGGTTAATTGTCATGATAATGACAACTAAAACGTTTGTGCTTTAGGAAATTAGAGTATATTGTGGCTATTAAAAAAGGATTTGCATATAGAACTGTTGGACAACTGAAAAATATTTGCATTTATAAGCACTCAGTAGTTGGTCAGAGCTTCTATAGCATCAATCAGCTCTGCTGAGGTGGTAATGAAGCCCATGTTGTTTTTGGTTTTCAGCTTGTCTGCATTTTTGTGTGTGTTGTCTATCATCTTTTTCTTGACAACAGATGCTTGATGGGGTTTAGGTGAGGAAAGCACAATGATACTATGGTGATTAAAGTGACCATTGCTAATTGCGGCAGTGTGGGGAGGGACCCACTTCTGGGACCTTTCTTTCCAAAATAATCTTACAGGAGGACTTTGGATAACCGAGGAACTCTTCAGTGCTTTTCTTTCTTTTCTTTTTTTTTTTTTTTTTTTTTAGCTCAGGTGGTTCTGAAGTTGTCTTTGATTTAGGAGAGGCTTAACACAAGTAATGCAACTGCTGTAGCCCATCTTGTGGACATGTCTCTGTGTGGTGGCTCTTAAAGTATTGACACGATCTGTATCCCAAACTTTGAGAATCTCCCTTAATCTCTTGACAGGCATTTGCATCACAATCCTCCTAAAGCTTCAGATGACCCTGCTGCTTGTTCACCTTTTTCTTACCGCATATTTTCCTTCAACTTTCCATTATTATGCTTGGAAACAGCCTTTCTGAACTTCCAGCATCTTCAGCAATTAAATTGTGGCTTAACCTCCAAAAAAGTCCCATCATTATGTTGGCCATGTTATGGCATACTATTTTGTATGAAAAAGCCTTTAGGTGTTATGTATTGTTCAAATTGGTGTGATTTAGAATTTAGAATCGAATTTAACTGTAAGCCACATTCATCAGAAATAACTGCTTGAAATATGTCACTTTGTGTAAAATAAATCTATATAAGCTTTGCTTTTTGAAGTTATTGAAATAATTTAACTTTCCAGTTGTATTCTGATTCATTTTGATGCACCTGTGGTTAGATATTCTCTCATTGCAAATACATATGTAAACAATAGAACTTTGTTTAACATTCTAATTTTCCTGTATAAAATCACAGTTTAGAAAGACAAATAAATAACTTAACATAAAATGAAAAATAATGTAATAGACAGACTGATTTAATTTTAAACTGGCTGCAGTTATTTAGGTGAAATAAAGCAAACAGACTACATTTTCTAGCAATGAAAAGGAGAGGTCAACTATTATCTTTTGAGAGATCTTATTTCTGTTACTCCTAAGAAATAAGACAGACATCTCCTTATGGCAGGTTTTGAGATAATGAAACAATGTAAAAGAAAAATAATTTTTTAAAACATACTGTATATATTTTTTTGTTTTTATTTACAGTTCTTAAAAAAAACTGATTTACCATTAGTGATTAGCTCCAAGTCTTTAAGATTGGAAGGCCCCCTTGCCATCACCCTTATCTGTAGCTGCAAGCTGGGTTTTCAAAATATTAACTCAAAAAATGTACAGTCACATTCTCCCATAGTGCATGCTAAAGTGAGACTTTTTGTTTGTGCACAAGCTTGTTCTAACATTATTTTTCATCTGCTGAGTCATTTGGAGGACAAATAAATGTGCAGCACAGTGTATCTTGAAACTGGGAGTTTGCATTGTTCAAACTTGGATTTCTAACAAAGTACTTTTGTTGAAAAACAGTAAGATTTAGAAATCTGTGTTTCAGTCTTCATTTGAATTTTGGAAAGATATTAGTAATTTGCGTTTGTTTTTAACAGTACAAGTGAAAAGTAATCGAATTTACGCATCATTTAGTAGTTAAGTCTGTCCGATTACATCATTAATAATATAAAAAAAATCTAAATTATTCTCACTGCTTGATTTTAACTTTAATGCCAAACTTAATACTATTTTACCGCCGTAAAAAAAAAAGAAAAATAAGAAAAGAAAAAATCTTGGCAACACCTGTCCACAATGTAACTTCCACTGTTACTCCGACCGCGTACAATTTCCTCAATTTCTCCCATATTTGGTGGTGATACATCATTTATAATGTATGTTTTATTTTGAGTGTCGTCTTTGTTCCAGTTGAATTGTCAATAAAGATGAAAAAAAAAAAAAAAAAAAAAAAAAAAAAAAAAAAAAAAAAAAACCTCCAACCGCGTAGGGAGGCAACCCAGCGTTTGTTAACGGTTACCATGGAGACGGGAACCACGGGTTGTTAACTTGGAGACCAACTTCTAAGCTATGATCAGAGCGATGTATTTTAACACAGTTTTGACACTTTATTTGATAACTCTGCTGCTTTACCCCCTACGCCACTGATACGCAGATATGTCGCAAAGGTAACCCTTCTGAAAGCCGCTGCGTTTTATCGTTGTTTCGTTCCCAATGGTTTAGCTTTTCAAAGATATTTTAGCTAGCTGCTGATGGAAGGATTTCAGAGAAGAAAATAAACTACTTACAGGTTTAGTGTCTTGCGAATCAAAATGCATTTCAAAGCGTTCAGGTAATATCACGTAGTTCTTTGAAAAGATTAAAGGAAGTAACTCTCAAACTATAGTCAACACGCTGCAGGCAGGATATCTACTGTACCGCTGAGAAGATTACGTACAGTCATCGTCACGAATGTGATATATAAATTTAAGTCATTTAAAGACGCCTCCAAACCACTTTTTATTTTATTCACAATGTAGTAATTATTTCACACTCCCAAGCGTAGGTTTTAATTTATTTGGAGCTGTCTGTAATACGCAGGGTCAAATTATGCATATAGGTTCAAATACATAAATATTTCCACTCCCACTAATATTTGGTTAACTGTTTCTTACTAAGTTGCAGAAAAAACAAGCACTTTTAGCATCCCTCAACAAGCTGCTCACTCATTTTTGACAGGATACTACTGTCACTCACTAAAAAATGCTGGGGTATGAAATGTTTAACCCATTATGAGTTGTTTATGTGGGAGTTGGGTTATTTTTTAGGTTGCTGGGTTATGGAGTTAGGGTTCCTGCAGGAATAGTACAGCTCAGTTATATAGGGCGGTGTTTTGATCTAGTTATAGGCATTGTTTATTTATTTTCAATAGGGTTTAGATCCTTTACAGGTGCTTAATGTATAGCCTGTTTTAACCATTCCAAAAACTTGTTTTGAAATGTGTTTGGGATCATTGTTATGTTGAAACACCCAGTTATGTTCAAGTATTAACCCAAGCTGCCACCCTTAGTGGAAATAAAATGATTAGAATAATCAGGAATAAAACTTAACCAAAATAAGCAGGGTTGCTGAACTTTAAAAGTTTGAACATTGTGACATCTGAAATAAGTATTTTCCAGGTTTTGATAAGAATGGTAAAAAAAAAAAAAAAAAAAAAAAAAAAAAAAGTATAGTCTGTAAAATGTTGCCTCAGTTAAAATTGCCTGATTGATAATTATCTAAATTTCTAAGCAAAAGTTTTTGATCAGTGTACTAATTTTTTTTCTCTAAAAATGAACACAGTGTGAACAGTCACCATAATGCAGCTTTTTCACTTCACATATTACATCCGGCTTTGAATTATCAAGATATAAAGAACTTTTGGTTAAAGATGTCTTGATTTATTTGAGTTATTTATTTAAAAACCACAGTTGCATCCAGGCAACTTCCGCCCCGTTTCCAAGCTGCCTTTTCTCAGTAAATTACTTGAAAAAGTTGTAGAGATCCAGCTCAGATCCTGGGTGCAGATCTCTGATCCCTTTCAGCCTGGCTATCTAAAACAGCACTCCACTGAAACTGCTTTAGTGAAAGCTCACAATGATCTGTTAATAGCTGCTGATGAAGTAAAATGTTTGTGTTGGTCCTATTAGATCCCAGTGCCACCTTTGATACCGTTGATCATACAACCTTGTTAAACAGGCGAAAGGTTCTGGCTGCTATTTCTGTCTCAGCATTGGACTGGCTCGTTTCCTATCTATCTGACAGGACGTTCTGCATCAAGTCAGACATGCCCCTGCAGCTTCGTTTTACTGACTCTATGAAGGTTTTTAAAAAACAGCTGAAAACTCTTGTTTTCCCAGGCTTCTATGTCATGATTTTATTGTTCTTCTTATGCTTGTTTTTAATCTTTGTATAATTTTACTTTTAATTTTGTTGTACAATGCTTTATGATTTTATGTCTGTAAAAAACACTTTATAAATAAACTTTGCTTACTTACTAAGATTAGATGGAATCAAGATGATTACTACAGAACTACAAAGTCATACGAAAGATAACTGAAAAGACAACACAAAAATACAAAAAACCCCCATAAACTCAAACATTACTGACCATGAAATATGATGTCCCGGTGTAAAATTTGTAGTCTTTCCCTCAGTTTATATCCTTGTTTACACTGTTGCAGGTCTTACAACCAGATCTGGAAAGATGCCATGTTAGAGCTGAGTCATCTCCTGGCTGAAGAACTACCCCCTGAACCCCTTCCACCACAGCGAGACAGAGTGGTGTTCTTTCAGCGGCTGGCAACCCTTTACGTGCGCTATGTTCAAGTCTTCAGGCAGCTGGAGCAGGCCCACAATCAGCTGGTCCACCCTCAGAAGAGGCAACTTATTCGTGTGATTCTCAACGGTGTAATGGGGAGGGTGCTAGAGCTGAAGAACGAAATGGTGGAAAAAGAGTTTTCAGAGTACCACTTTGTAGATGATGTCCTGCATGCACTGAAACTCTCACCTGTAAGTTTCAGTTTTGAAAACAAGATTATTCAGTTTTGATACACTGAATGTTTATTGGGGATAAATCGAAAGTGTTGTAGAAAAGTTTTTGCCAGCTTGCAGAATCCTTCTGCTTTTGATTTACGTCACACTTGAAAGTTTCAAATCCTGAAACAGATTTTAAAGTCAGGCAAAGACAGCCTGAGTCAATACAAAAAACAATTTTCATGTTAAGGAGAAAAGCTTAATGCAGTGCAGGCCTTGCCTCAGTTAACGTGATTATTTAACAATAAAAAAGAAACTGGGCAAAAATGGTATGGCAAAGTTTCAAGTCGAAAACCAATGCTCACAAAAAAGAACAAAGGAACATTTCACATTTGCCACAAAATATTCCTCAAAATCCACCAAAGGGCTTTGGAAACTATCCCAAGGACGAACAAGACAAAAGTGCAACATTTTGGAAGGTTTTGTCCTATTGCACCTGGCTTACAACTAACACAGCATTTTAGAGAAGTAAATCATAGTAACAGTCAATCATGGTGATGAAAATGATGGTCTGTTGCTGCTTTACTGCTTCAGGAAGAAACAAAAACATTATAGTGACACTGAATCATTGTGATGGTAGTGTGATTGTCTGGAGCTGCTTTAGGACCTAGATCACTTGCTATAATTGAATGAACTATGTATTTCACTCTGCACCAGAAAATCCTGTCCAGCCACCACTTTGTAGCCTTAAAGTGTAATTAATCCCCAAATCAACTTTTTTGCTGGTGATCTGTCTTAATAGGTTCTTAAAGGTTCTATCTATATGTTTCTATGCAAATGATGATGTTTTTGTGTAAATTGGTTTAGTCCTGCAATATTTTGCTTAAAACTGTCTCAGTGCTGGCCTCTGTAGGTTGAACGGTGGCTACTGCAGTTGAATTTTCCGATTGGTTACAACAGTACAACTCGGTACAACCATGTCACACAGCCCCATGTTCAGGTAGAAAACTATCTCACTTAGACACGCCCAGGTGGTGAGTCAGGAGTTGGAGTTGCGAGCATTTCGAGTATTTACCAATGCCGTTTCTCAGCTTTGAACTCGTGTGATTTATTTGCAGTGTGGACACAATGACAATGTAGTGTGAAGCGCTTTTGGGGTCCTCAGGACTTGATAAAGCGCTATACAGGTACAGGCCATTTACAACTCAAACTCTTTACATCCTTGCTTTTTTAGGCTGCACTTGAGATCCCCATTCCACACTTCTTTCTCAGTGAGCGCAGCAAAGAAGCTGAAGAACGAAAAATGATGCTAATGGATGTCCTGGCAATGGTGGAGGATTCAGAAGCTCTTGATGTGAGTTAAATTGAAGCTACTTTTAAATAAAATTTCTTGTGTTTTAGACTTGAAATCAAATCTGTTAAATACGCTACACATAAAATATTTAACATTTTTTAAAAAGATTTTAACATAAAACTTTATTTTATGTTGAAATCAAGACTAATATTGAGCAGGAAGCTCTTTCATTCAGTGAGTCACAATCAGAGAACTATTTGTGTTGCTTTGTTTATTGTGTTTTTTTTGGGTTTTTTTTGGTCCCTGCAGACTTCAGTCGACAGCATTATGACTGAAGAGGAGGCCATAAAGATCATTCAAATGGCAGAGAGGGCATGGCAAGGGAGGCTTAGGGCTAAGTTAAACAAAGAAATCAGATTTAGCAGTTTTGATAGAAGGCACAGGACCATTGGATCAGCTTTCACTGAGTTGGCCGCCATCCGCATTCAGAAGGTCATTTCTCACAAACATAATATTATGTGTCATTTTCTCTGTTTGCATTCATCGGATGAGCCTTGTTTATTGTTGTTGAACTTTATTTGCAGGTATGGAGGGGGTATGTGCAACGAAAGAAAACAAGGATTGCTCGAGATGAGGAGCTGATTTTTCTTGGAATGGTAAATCAGATGATCCATTTTGTTACGTGTTCTGAATCATGAAATTATTTTAAGTTTTACAAAACTACCGTTTATGTTTTACTAGTCCATCAGAGGCCATTACTTTAAGCTTGAGCTAATTTTTTTTCTCTCAATTTTTAGTTTGTTTTCCCAATTACCTTCCTTAAAATCTTGGAACCAGAACATTTTCTTGACATATTAATTATGTTTGTTAGGTTATGGATCCAAAATACCAGGCCCCTTGTTCGGCAGAGATTGCTGCCCAAGCTTCTGAAGCTTCTACTCGAATCAAACAGAAGAAATCTGAGGAAGCTTACCTAAAAGCAATAGAGGAGATTTTGAATCAGCTACGAGAAACAGAGCGCCATGATATGACCAAGACGATGAAAAGTCAGATTCGCCAGTGGTTCTTTGAATGTCGGTGAGGTTGGGCCATTGAGATGATAATTTTTTTTTGCTGTAGGGTTGTATTTGCTAATGCAGAGATGTTTTTACAAAATTAATGAAGTCAATGAATGACACTGTATTTTTAATTCTTTTGTTATATTTTAAAGTAACTCTACAGGAGTATTTCCAGATTACCCAAGTCAAGAGGATGGAGGTTCAGTCCTGATATTTGCTGAAAAAACCCCTCAGCAGGTAAAATGGATCCTGACTTAAATGCAAAAATACTTTCTGGATATTTTGTTACATACTAATGTTTGCCATTCTTAGTTACTGGAAGAAATTGAAATGAAAGAAGAAGAGGAAGCAAATGCCAAATCAAAAGGGACAGAAAAAAAGAAGGACAAAGAAAAGAAAAAAGAGGAAGTAAGTGAAAGCATTTGAACAAATTAAAATGTAAATTATTTGAACAATTTGGATATTTCCTAACATCCTTCATGTTTCACCTAGATAGAATCTTGCTTGTGGAGATCTAATATAACTTTGTTCTGATCTATAGGATGACGAGGCAGGGTTGAAGATGATGCCATCTGCTTTCCTTTCAGATTTGGAAGTGGCAAACAAAAGATTTGAAGGTAGCTTCACACATAAAATGTTAAAGCAATCTGTTGTTATGCTAATGTTTGAAGATCATTTGCAGTTCCTAATGAATGAATGTTAATTCCTTTTCATGCTGAAAATACAATTTAGCAATATGTTCATGATGACTGTATGAGTGTATTGTTGGAAAACCGGTAAAAAAGACAATGGACCATAATGGTTTTCTTTTATGTTGTTCTTTTCCTTCCTCTAAGTACAACAGTCATGTGAAAGAATTGTTGGTCATTACCATGAAACTTGGACTAAATCTTTCTACTCACAGATGTTTGGAAAAACCGTGATGAGTCTGAAAACTTCTCTCAGATGCATGAAGTGGAGTTGATTAAGGAAGAAATGAGAAAAGTCTTAGAAGCTGAAGTTCGAGTACAGGTATTACTGTACCTATGTCTCAGGTGATTTTATTTATCTATAAAACCTTAGTTTGTGATAGATAGATAGATAGATAAATAGATAGATAGATAGATAGATAGATAGATAGATAGATAGATAGATAGATAGATAGATAGATAGATAGATGCAAACTAGTTTTTTCCTCTTTTATCAGGTTGATGAAGAGATGCGACAGGAACTTGCTGAGTTGAAGTTGGCTATAGATAAAGAAAGGATTGCCAAAGGAAAAGCTAAGGTATCAACATTAAAAAGTCTGACCTAATTTTGTAGTGTCCATTGATTTTATTATTACCTCAATTTATTTTACAGAAGAAAAGAGGGTCCAAGAGTGGAAAAAAGAAGAAAAAGGAAAAAGATTTGACAGCTAATAGGTGAGGTTAAAGGGATCCTATACATTTGTAAGTTTCAGCAAAAAAATAAAAATCACCAAAATAAAGAAAACATAATTTCTTTACATCTGCTAGGACCCTTGAGTCTCTGTGCCAGGAGCTGGTGAAGCAAGGCTTATTGAAACAGGCAAAAAATGTTTGGATGCAAGATTTCTTGGGTAAGACAGTGCAGTGTATCGTTAGTGCAGGCTTCATTGGTAAATATATTTGTTCTGTAGGTGTATTTGCAATGTGAGCCTCTGATTACAAGGGATTTGCATGAACAACTCTTTAAAGAAGAAATTCATTTCTATCTGGCATTTAATTAGCTATGATGTGCTGCCCTCTTCTGGCTCCTTTGCCAGATTATATGAAAACTGCTTAAACTAATGAGTTGTCATTAAGCCAGTTTTTTATGAAGTTTGTTAAAATTACTGTTAATTCAGGTTTATTTAAAGATTTCAGCATTAGGTGTTGCCTATTTAAGCTAAAGTTTTGTATTAATCACAGTGATATGTTCTTTAATAATAAAACTTCCTTTTACATATTAAAGAGAGTCCAATTAACTGCTTATCAGTATGAATATCAAAATTATTGTTTTTTTTCCTTTTCAGGTGACTTTAATTACCTTGGAACTACATTGAGACAAAATGATGTTGAGCCCATGCCTTCATTGTTAGATGTCCGTCAAGTCTTATCTTTATATGCAGTTTTACCATTAGGTATGAAAGTTATTTAAATGTTTGTATTTAAAAACATTAATATTAATGTATATAAACATGAATACATGATACATGTATGGTTTGAAATGTATGTGGTTTGTAGGCTCCCAGGAGGTTCATGAGAAGGCTCCTTTAATAAAGTCCATACTGCTGGTGGGGCCTGCTGGTGTGGGTAAGAGCATGTTAGTCCATGCAGTTTGCCAGGAGACAGGGGCCACCCTGTTTGATTTGTCCCCCTATAACACAGCGGGAAAGTACCCAGGGAAAAATGGACTGACCATGATGCTTCATATGGTGTTTAAGGTAGGATGCTGGTTACCACAACCTTGCTTTGACTAAAATTTTGAGGAGATTCTTTAAGATGCTATATTGCTGTTTCCATCTAGCTGTAGAAGCATTTGAGATTAATGTCTGCAGAAAACACATAATTTTTAGGCATTTGCCAGAGATGATTAGAAACAGTTTTCCCCTGATTTAAACAACTGAAGTTTTTTTAGATTTCTTTTGTCACATATATCAAAACATTTGGATAAGAGCAACAGCAAGCTTTCAAGAAAATGGATTGCCCAAGAGTGCCTGCCGACAGCAGTTCTTCCTTTGTGGTTTATTTTTTACTTTTAATAGGTTACCTCATTCAAAAATGTCCAGATTAAATTGTCTTCTAAGTTTCCCGAACATGTCAGATTTTTGTGTATATTTGTGACTTGTCATGGCTTGCAAACTTTATGACTGTCAGGGGTGAATGAGTGTTTGCTTGTTTTGTATTGTCAGAAGTTTCTGGTCATACCTACCTATAACATTGTGCAGAGCTGTAAATCATCACTGAAAATATTATTTTATTTTTTGATTTATTAATTCACTTCTGTCATTGTTTGTAGTTTACAGGGTGTAATACAATCAGGACTGTATATATGGTGTTTTTTAGCAAATCTAAAATGTAATGAGTGTTATTTTAGCAATAGTTTGGGCAAATAGTACAAAAGCAGTTTCTCATAATCGATTTATATTCAGGTTGCAAGACTTTTGCAACCAACTGTGATTTGGATTGGAGACGCAGAGAAAATGTTCTACAAAAAAGTTCCCAAGGAAGAACAAGAGGTACCTTAGAGCAAAAAACAAAACAAAAAAACAATCATTATAGAACTGTTATATTGTGTCATAAAATGTGTTGATTTCATGGCAGTTTTAACTGTGTGCATTAACAGCTAGAACCTAGGCGGCTGAAAAAAGATTTGCCCAAGTGTCTCAAACTGATCAAAGAAGAAGATCGTGTCCTGATAATCGGAGCAACAAAAAACCCACAAAGTGCTGATATTAAAGCGTTATCTAAAATGTATGGCAAAATCATTCTCATCCCAAGACCTGACTACGGCTCAAGATATGGTAAAGACACGAAACACAATAATTCATCAAAATTAATAACATTAATAATAAAGTGGAATAAAATAACTTTTAATTCTGTTTAATTTTAGTTTTGTGGGAGAAGCTTATTAAAAAGCAAGGAGGCAAAATAACAAAGGCTTTGGACCTCAGCTCTCTAACAAAGGTCACTGATGGCTACACTCCAGGCCATATGGTTCAGGTCATCAACGGTGTGGTCTCTAAGGATCGTATCGAGGAGCTGACAAAACGACCCCTCACTGCTGATGATTTTGTCTTACCTCTGGCCAAGTTTGACCCCGTGTTGCAGAGGGAGGAGCAGGCGATAAAAGTATGTTGAAGCTGTAATATTTAAAAAGTAACTTAAAGCAGGTTTAGAAGAAGAATTCTGATGCTTTCTGATGCTTTTGGTACAGTTACAGTTAAAACTATATAGAAAAGTTAGAAGAGTCTTTTATATCTGTTTTCAAAATATCATGATATATATTTTAAGGTATGCATTTAAAACATTTTCCTTATTTTTCTTCAGAACTGGTATGCAAAAACACCTCTAGGAAAAAGAAGAATTAAAGCTGCCATTGGAAAAGAAGAAGCACCACCTAAAGGCAAAGGTGCAAAGAAGAAATAGAGAAAATAAAACTGCACGAAAAGTAAGGACATTTTGTTTGGTTAATTATTTCTTTGCAGTAACAATAAATCTATAATAAATATTGACAATAAATCTACACCTATGTTGAACCTCTATATTTTTCATTTAAATGGTGCTTCATTTGTAAGGAAAATGCATTTGTCGACTCAACAGCAAAGTTGAGGGTGTGCATTGTGTGAATGGAAAAACTTGCCAAATCCCCCCCTGTAATCTTAATGTAGAGAGATATCAAGATGAGATTTTGCAGCCATTGGCAATTCAATATCTCCACTCTCAGGAACCAAAGCCACGAAGAAGAACCACCTCCAAGCTGTTTTTGGCCATTCACAAGGGGAGGTGCAGTTATGCCGTACAGTTGTGAGTTTAAGAAAATATAGTCAGCAGCGCAGAACAGGAGGTGTCAAGCTGCATCGATGCCAGCATTATGTATAAAACCAAACCATATGTTATCACTACATCAGTTTCTCGACCCTTGAAGGCAACTTAGACAAGTCAGCTGATGTGGGTCTGTGACTACATTGCTTGACAAGTCAGCGCCATGACGGAGTTAACTGAATTCATCCTCCATTTCCACGTCATTCCTTTAAAAACAACATGGAGTCAGTGAAAGTCCACCTCAATTCCTTCAAGATTTTTTTCGAAAGGGGCCTTCAGGACAACTTGCCTGAAGTTCTGACCTCAATCCCTCTGTAGAGCACAGATCAGTTCGTACTAGAGTGACTAACACAGCCACATTGACTGTCTCACACCTAATGGTGGTAAAAGATTGGGATGCCATGCCACAGCGGTGTGTGACCAAACTAGTGGACTTTACAGGAAGGGTCAGAGCGTACTCCACCTGCTGAGGAGGCTGAGGTCTTTTGGAGTGCAGGGGGGGGGCACTCCTGAAGACCTTCTTTGACTCTGTGGTGCAGGTGGTGGGAGATAGAAGGACTCTGGCTAAAATAACATCACTGATGGACAAAGTCTCCCACCGCCTGCATGAAGCTGTTGCTGAGCTGGAGAGCTCCTTCAGTGACAGACTGCTGCATCCTAGGTGCACTAAAGAGCGTTTTAGGAGATTCTTCCTCCCAGCAGCTGTTAGACTCTGTAACCATCACTGCTCCCAACAAAAACAATAAGTATTTATACCCATGCTAGTGTCTGTACAACTTACCGTTTTTTTTATTGTCACTAACTGTAAATAGTTTGTATTTTTAATGCTCAGAGACATACACATCTTGTACATTCCTCCGGACTGGAGTATTTTTCATAACTACACAGCATTTATGTAGAAATTTTGCCTTACTGTACAGTATTTTTTATTTTTTATTCTGTTTTTATATATATTTTATATTATTTGTGTGAGTCTGTTTTCTGTTATTGCCTGTCACTGCCACTTTGCTGCTGTTACACAGAAATTTCCCCATCGTGGGACAATAAAGGATATTTCTATTCTATTCTATTCTGTTCTAATGACCAGTTTGAGCTGGAGGTACCAGGCTGTTGTGGTTATGTGGTGTTCTCCCATGCACTGGTGAGACCTGTGTTTGTTAAATTAAATTATAAAGTTACTAATATCGTTTCTTCAAACTTCAACCATCATCGATTGAATAAGAGGCATCAAACACGAGCCAGTTGCAGAACAAGCTGTTGGCATTAGGCAGAGAGGATCTGGCAAGTTTTTCATGGGCGCAACCAACATACTCAACTCTGCTGCTCAACAATCAAATGCATTTTCCTTACAAATATGACACAGTTTAGAGGAAACAGGCTTTCCAATTTATTGACAAGAAACATTGTTACAACAAAGACATAATCTAATCACAAATGTTCTTATTTTTGCATGAAATATAGATGTTTTTGGGATTTTTTTTAAATCTCACTTTAATGCTTGCTATTAAATATTTCAGTGAGGTTACAATTAATGTCTCTGAAATAAAATTTTCTCTGATTTATTTTTGTGGTTTGTTTTGCAGCGTCACACTGCCATCTTAGAGTTCTCTGTTTTTTTCTCTTTTTTTGCTTCAATTTAAATGTTTTAGATCATCAAACACATTTTAATATGAGACAAACCTAAATCAAACAGCAGTTTTTATAAGATGATTTTATATATATATATATATATATATATATATATATATATATATATATATATATATATATATATATATATATATATATATATATATATACACACACACACACCTTTATTAGTCCCCCAGGGGGTATAATTACATTTTCAGTATAGCCCATCCAAGGTCGACAGGTGTCTGAGGCTGCAGCCATCTTGGGAGGCGGGTGAAGTGTTTTCCCCAAGGACACAATGATGGAGATGGATGGAGCAGGGCTCGAACCAGCAATGTGCTGACTCCTACAGCCATCGCCCCTTAATGTGTTAAGGTGATGACCTTCAACAGCTTCATTTAGTGTTTTTATGAGTGACAGCCATGAGTCCACAGGTGTACTTTGAATTATCCATAACCCAGGTATTCTGGAGCTTAAGGTCAAATGAAATTATTTTTTTTTTTTCCTGAAATGCTCAGTTAGTTTTGCATCAGATGTCATGGAAAAGCCCAACTCATGTTGCCAGACTGATTGTGTTTCAGCAGTTCTTCATTCTACAGGTCTGGCAGTAATCAGACATGGATGAGGATTTTGAAACAAACTTTATTTTTCTCAAAATATGGTTAATCACATTTAAATCATGATTTCATCAGGAGGCATTTACTTTTTTACCTAGGGTCAAGTTGGTCTGGAGAACTTATTAAAATAAAGCCATCATCTGTAAACTGATTCTTATATTTACATGTTATCTTTGTCTTATGTTAAAATTTGTTTGAGGATGATGAACTAAAGAAGACTGTGGTGTCCAAAGTCGGTCCTCGAGGGCTGGCATCCTGCATGGTTTAGTACTCCCCCTAGGGGTAGTAACTACCTCCTCAGCAGGTCAGTGTTCTGTAGAGGCCTGCTAAGACCCATCATTTGATCCAGATGTGTTGAACTTGGGAGAGAACTAAACATGCAGGATCCCAGCCTTTGAGGACTGACTTTGGACACCACTGAAATTAGAAAAACTAAAATCTGGCAGGAGGCAAACACTTTTTCATTGCTTTGTACATTATTATAAAAATATGATAAAAGCTAATCACGACTGGATGTGTGTCTTAATATATATGATTATTGTTTTACGTTCGTGTTGAATACTCTGACACTATTTGAAGGTCAAGTGCATTATATTTACTGCATAAAACATGCTAGGAATTTTTTGCTAGGCTTTCGGTTTTATCACCACTGTGAGCTGCAGAAAATCTGGTTTAGAGGAAAAGGGACAGAAAATGTGCAGGTTGGGGGATCCAAATATGGAGTTAGAGGTGAAGCATTCAGCTGTCTTGTCAGGTTCTAAATTCACTCAACACATTGACTTTAGTCTGTTAAAATCGATTTATAGCGTACACTTTAAATAGGCTATTGTGTGCTAAGTTACTTTAGCAAAACATAGTTTCATGCCTTCTTGGTTATCTTTTTGGAGCTGATATAATGAAAATAGTCAAAAAAAAAAAAAAAAAAATCAAAGCCTTCTTCTGCCCAAACTCATGCTTTTTTTTCTTTTCTCAATTGTCAAAGAAAACTCAAGTTAAAAACAAATTTAAAAATGGTGATGAGGGTCTGTGAACAGAGAGCAGCTTACTTCTTTGTACTACTGTCCTCGTCTCTGTGATGACAAGTTGTTTTTTATGCCCCACCAGAGACTTAGAGATTATTATGTCGCTAGAGTTTCACTGGTCTCAACAAAGCTCCACAGCACATGGAACTGTCCATCACAAGGGATTAGATACAGCAATGGTTGGTGCTAGCTTTATTTCATGCAGATGGGGGTGACCCATAAACCTAAACCATGGTTAAAAATAAAGAAAATGAAATAGCAATACTAAAGAAAGTGAATGTTGTCAAATAATTTAATATAGAATTAATGTTTGCATTACTTTAACTTATGCTGTTATTAGCTAAACATATTTATTTCTACAGTAAATGGTATATTGAAATATTCATTGATATAGGATACTTCATGTTTCTTAATCTCTGATGTTCTTTCAACTGCAGCAGTAGGTGGAAACCCCCATTGGATCCATGGAAATGATTCATCTGACCTCAAGTTTAAACCAATGCCAGACATCAGAGAACGCTGTAAAGAGAGAGTTATCAAGCTACAACTTGATGCAAGAAGGTTACTTTATTGTGTTGAAGAAAAATCCAAAATCATGGGAGCCACTCAATCATGCACAGAGAAAACCATCAAACACACACTAATTCTGTTTAGGTTTAGATTGCTGATGGTTTCATTGATGCTGAAAACAAGTTACCTCCCAGCACAATTAAAGCCAAAGCTATCTTTGCCTTCACACTGGCAGAATGCTATTTTGGAGGTCAGTATGTGGGGAGAGATATGTCAGCTGTTCAGCACCCTGCTCCATCACAGCAAGAAAAAACAGTGAGTGTATTATAGGCTGTCAACTTTAGGGAATTGGATGTGGCAAACTTTTTGTTGGTTAAACGACTGCATTTCGACTTAAAGGCTCTATGTAAGGCAGGATTGACAGATCTGATGTAATGATGGATCATTTACCATCTCCCTGAAGCAACAGGAGGCATGTAAGGATATATTCTTTCTGCAAAGCTAAGTATAGGTAGGTTAATCACTGCGTTTGACATCTTATCATTCGTAAAGTTTCTTCAGGAACGCCAATGAAACAAGCTAAAACAAAAAAAGTTAAAGCCTTGACTCATCTTTTCCACATTTCTGAGCCATTTCAAAGACTAAACATTTGGCTATTGTAACATCAGCTGCTTTTCATTTTTATGTTTTGCGAAATTTATTTGTCTACTAGATTTACACAATTACTGACATTTTGTTGTCAATCTGTCAACTCTGCATGATGTCTTTGAAATACACTATATTGCCAAAAGTATTATGTCACCCCTTCAAGTCACTAAGTTCAAGTTTTCCAGTTACTTCCATGGCCACATGTGTATAAAACCCAGCCCCAGTCATGCAGACTGCTTGTCCTGTAAAAGAAAGAGTTATTCTCAGAAGCTCAGTGAAATCCAGTGTGGCTCTATGATACAATGGCACCTGTGCATTAAGTCCAGTTATGCAATTTTCTCAAAATATTCCACAGTCAATTAGTTGTTGACTACAAAGTAGAAGCAATTGGACATGACAGCAACACAACCAAAAAAGGGGTACGCCAAGAAAAATCCCATAGTGGGATCTGTGGTCATTTACTTGTATATAGTGTGGAGAGGTCTCCAACTCTTTTCAGCGTCAATAGCTATAGACCTCTGAGCTTCATGTGGCCTTCATGAAAGGGGTTATGGTGGCCAAACATTTATATGTTCGCCTTAAATCACCAAGTGCAACACAAAGCATCAGACAATGGTGTTAAGCACACCTACACCTGCCTGTAGACCAGTGGAGATGTGTTTTCTGCAGTGATTCTTTCTGGCAATCCAATGGACAAGTCTGGGTTTGGCAGGACTGTGGCACTTGTCTGAGTATTGTGTCAGGTTTAAAGTTTTGTGCAGAGGAGGTTATAGCGTAGAGCTGTCTTTTCAGAGGTTGGGATCAGCCACACATGTGACTGGCCACGACAAAACCAGGAACAAGTCTCCCAGGGGGGGCGTTTAAAGTTTTTAAAGATTCTGAAAACGTGCATTTTAAGCTTTCTAATGATTTCAAACACATAGAAATCAAAAAGAAAATGATAAGGATATGACATTTGAATGTTGGCACTCTGCAAACAACATTAGTGAGAAAACAGGCCTCAAAAGCCACTTCTCCACGGGTGTGACTTTAACCAGATCTGCCCCAGTTCACCCTGGCCAGATTCCTCTTCATTAGCAGATCCTGCATGGTCCTTCCCCAGTTTTCATAACCACTTCAGGTGTACTACAAGCCACAACAAGCTGTGTATTGTGCGCAAGTGATTTGATTGACAGCAGACTGCATTCCTTAATTGTCCCATGATTTACGTCACTGAATGAGTGAAGGCTGGACCTTGCGAACTCCAAGCAACATTTCAACCACTGCAGTGGTCCAGTGGACATACCGTCTGCTGTAACGGAGCTGCTCAGTGTGGAGGAGCGTCATCGTGACTTTAATCTTGAGCAGCGCCATGAACACATACCTTAACTTTTCGAGCGGAATGACTGTGATTTTGCAGTCCTGTAAGCAGCACGTCTCTTGGAAGAATGGGCACGCAAAAAATAATGCCGCTTTGGTCAGCATTCTGTCGGAGCTATAGTTTAGCGCTGGTTGGTGTGAAACACCAGAATTATATAACCATTTGGTGTGATGTGCATTTTATTCTTTGTTTGGATTTTTATTTTCAACAAACTTCATGCGTGGATATTGTGTACTTCTGCATTACCTGAATCCAAAAGGTTTCAGGTTTAAAAAAAAAAAGAAAATAAAATGCCACAATATAGATAAATTTATTTGTATAACAAACTAATCAGTTAATCTGAATTCTTTTCTTTACATTTGCATCAGCAATGAATTCCTATAAGACAAAATTAATTATCTGAGTTTGAGTCCATCAAAACCATAACCTTGAGGTTCTCCATTACTGAGCGTTGTTGCAAACATCATTGAAGTGTCGAGCACAGCTCTTGCGCACTCAACGTTCCCATGTTCCTGCCCATATTCATGCCACAATAATGCGAAACAGACTGCAACTGAGACGCTCCAAATTTGGCTAGAACCGAACCAGACATTAACCAGTTAGAATGCGATTTGACAATGGAGAAGCGGCTAAAGTTTCAGAAGAATGGTCCCTTTACCTGATAAGCTACCAGGGGGTGTTAACAAAGGCCGTTCATTTACATTACTTTTCAGTAACCCCACTCTCCAGCATTTACTGTCAACAGGTATGACTGGGAAGGTGTGCAGATAAAAGTGAGCTTTTGTCTGGCTTATATAGTTAAAAATATATTTTTTAAAAGTTTTAAACATTTTTCCAATTTTCCTATAAGGCTGTAAGCTTCTGTCATGTGGGCTTTTGACATGGAGTCATTTGTGAACCGTGAATTTTAGTGAATTTAAAGCATTCCTAAATACAGCACAACACTTTTAGTGTTGTGCTGTATTTTTCCAACAGCCTGTAACCACTGTGGTTCTGGATTACAGATCTGTAACGGATCTGGGCCAGAGGTGGTCCTCAGGTGCTATAAAAATGACGCATTTGGCCCAGATGTGGCACAGATACGGCATTCTCATTTAAATTTGAGACTGATTTGGCCCAGACCTGGACCGGATCAGAGCAAAAATGTTTTTTGCATGAGTCAGGCAGGCTCATGATCCCACCCCGGTATGGAGCTGGCACATGTGCATGAACCTCCACTGACAGTTAAGCTCATCTGCCATTTTTTCCGCACGGGACTGTCGGTATAGTTGCAAAATTTCAGAGGTGCGCGTTGTTGAAGATGTGTTCCATACGGACGTCTTGTGGAGGGAAATGGTTGCTGAAATTATGTAAATTATGCCGTGCGGACCTTGTGGACATATCAAGCATAAATCAGGCTTTAAGTGTGTGATAGACAGCAAGGCCAATCTAATCTGTCGTATTACTCCTCAGCCCCCCAGAACATTGACAGGCAGGGGAACCTCCACAGTCTGTGTTTCACAATCACAGACAGCTCCATGTCAGGACCTGTGGTCTGACAAGTTAGAACAAATTGTTCTAACTTGTCAGGTATGTCTTTATCAGTTTACACATTTAGAGATTAAAATTTTGTCCACTGCTCTTAGCAAATTTGCTCAATCTCAATCAGACTGGATGGAAAGGTTCTGTGAGTAGCAGTTTTCAGATCTTGCCACTGATATTTATTGGTATTTAGGCCTGGATTTTGATTGGGCCATTCTTGCATGTGAGTAATTTTCCATATAACTAATTCCATTTTACCTCAGAGTGTATGTTTAGTGCTGTTGTACTGGTGGAAGGTGAACCTATGTCCCAGTCTCAGGTCTTTAGTGACATCTAACATGTTTTCTTCCACAGCTTCATCCTTCTTCACTACAATTCTGACTATCTTCCCTGCTTAAGTAAAACTTCCCCACAAACCAATATGTTCCACTGTGAGCATGGTGTTCTCAGTGGAAGGTGAAGTATTAGTCTTCTGCCACTCAAAGCGTTTTGCATGTGAGGCCAGAAAGTTCAATTTTGGTCTCGTCTGACAAGATCACCTTCTTCCCCGTGTTTGTTTTGTTCCCTACATTGCTTGTGACAGTTTTTAAGCAGGACTTCTTATGGCTCTCTATCATCCTTGGCAGTCTTCTTCCAACTCTTCCAATAAGGATCAAATGTGTGGAGTGCATGAGTAATAGTGTAGTTGTCCTTTCAGTTGATTCTCCCACATGAAATGTGGATCTCTGCAGCTCCTTCAAAGGTACCAGAGGGGCCTCTTGGCTGTTTGTTTTAATGCTCTCTTTGACTGGGATGTCAGTCTAGATGGAGTTCCATGTCTTGGAAGATTTGCAGCTGTTTCATACGTTTTCTATTTTTATAAGATGGATTGAGCAGTGTCTGTGCAATGCTCAAAGCTGTTGGTTTTTATCCTAACCCCTGCTTTAAACTTCTCCATATCTTTATCTTGGCTGCTGTGGTTCTTGGTCTTTGTGATGAGATTTGTTCACTACTGTTCTCTAAAAAATGTTACAGCCTTCTAAGAACACCTGTTCTTTATGTTGGGATTAAATTGCACACAGGTGGACTGAGTTTATTAATTAGGTGAGGTCTGAAGGTAACATGATTTCATTCAGCAGTATCAGACTGAAGGGGGCTGAATGCAAGTGTAGTCCACTTTTTTCAAATCTGCATATCAAATCATGTATGATCTTCTTTCTACTTGCAAATTATGCAATGCTTTATGTTCATCTAACTTATAAAATCCTAATAAAATATTTTTTTATGGTTGTAATGTGTCAAATTTTAAAAGGTTTAAGGTGTATGAGTACTTTTGCAAATCAGTGTATCGTGAAATGTTTTAGCTGGTAGGTAGGACCTTAAATAACACAGCTATTCAGTCATTGGCAGTTTTTCTTTGGCCTCCTTAGTGCCTTTCTTATTTCTTTGTTCACTGCAGGCTGATAGAGTTGGCATCACAGCTGAGTCTATATTAGTGGTGCAGAGCACAGCAGAGTGAAATGACAGAGATTACTTTGTTCTTCATTGCAGAGGATGACAAGCATGCTATTACAGGGATCATCCATATGGGAGAATGAGTCTGAGTGTTTATTTTTATTGGTCAGGCCCTTAGTAAAGTCATTTTCAGTATTAGGCAGGGAGTTAGGTCATTGTATTTGTGTTTTTCTGTAGTAATGTCAAAATTGTCCTTGTGAGGTGTTATTTTAAACTAAATGAATGAGAGGAAGGAGGCTGAGGTTTATTTTAGTCTTAGTAAGACAGACAATTTTTTTGTCATAGAGATCTGAGAGATATTATTGACCTACAACCTCATTCCTTTTTCACTGCAGATTCCTTGTTGTGGAAAGTAAATATTCATCCATCATCCTCTGAAAAGCTGGAGAGATGGGGGACAACAAAACTGGAGGGATTGTTGCAGCTGCAAGTAGGATTTCCAGTCAAGCTTACTTTCAAAACCAACTTTCAGTGGTTTTCTTACTCTGATTAGGTGACTCTCAAAACTCTAATGTTGTCTATTTATCAGTGAACCGTCTGAAAGTGGTGAAGGGTTTGGAGGATGTGGAGGTGTCAGAGTGTGAGAGCTGCTCCTTTGAGGTGACTCTTAACCTGGCTTACATAGAAGGCATTTGGATCAGGGATGGGACACAGGTTAAGTCGAAGCCAAGTTGTCGCATCAGCACACACGGAAAGAAACATTGCCTCATCCTGAACCGGGTGGCTTTGGGAGATGCTGGTTTATACTGTTTCCAGGCCAGTGAGGTTCGGACATCAGGCAGACTCATTGTCAGAGGTAAGGCGATGCAGTACACTGAAGTATTTCTGTGGTAACAATACTTATTTAATATGACTATACTGTAAAGTGGGTTGGGTTTGTATTTAGTGGTTGAGAGGAGGTGGCAGTAATATTTAGCAGGACAGTCAAAAACTCACTACCACACTGGTACTGGGAACACCATAACTTTTGTCCTTTTATTAATCACACTCTTCATCAGCCTTACAAGGCCCGGTTGAACAGCTGCTCTCTAATCATCCATTGTACATTCTCCCATAACTCTCTAGAGGGCAGTGGCGCATATTTGTGACATCACTAAACAGTAACTTAAGCTCTCTTAAGAGACACCACACAACTCTGACTGTTACAGTACCTTGTGCCACAAGTGATTTTATTAGAAACAATAGTTTCTCACCATAGTATTTTTTCTCTCCACTAAATAAATGCACCAAAGTTAAAAGGATAGATTTTTCTAAAGTTTTCCCTGTTATTTACAGTCAAGACAAACACTAACTTTGTATTTAGGCTTTTTAAATTTATATCTTTATCAAGTGTGGCAATAAACTTGCCATCATAAGTAATGGGCTTTATGAGCATTTTTTTCTCCTTTTACCCTTTCTTTGTCAAATATTTAAAAGCTGAACCCAAATTTAAAAAAAATATGCAAAAATAACAAAGCACATTTTAGTTCTACCATTAACACGACACTCATAGTTTGTATTTTTTTTCTACCAGCTAGAGACATATATATTGTGAAGGAGTTGGAGGATGTGGATATGCTTGAGCGTCAACCCGTCAGTTTTTCATGTGAAGTCAATCAGGTGGATGTGGATGGTCGGTGGTATCGCAATGACTGCAGAATCCGACCTGGAGACAACATCAGGATTAGACACCAGGGTGAGAAAGTTAATCATTCACAAGTACAGGTGTTCACAGCCCTGTTTACTTTTCACTCAGTGTATAAAATACATCTGGACTCAAAGACACCTAGACATGATGTATGTAAGTGGAAAATATAAAAATATTCAACATAATCTAATTTCAGGTAAAACGCATGCCTTGCTCTTCAAGTCAGTAAGACAAGAACATGCAGGTGAGATCAGATTCACTGCAGAGCGAGTTTCATCTTATGCCACTCTTACAGTAAGAGGTGAGCCAATGCACTCGCAACTGACATACAGCAATATGAACACTGATGTTTATGTTGTTTGACAAAATCAGACATCTGAATGTACAACGTGAATACAATATTTAACTGTTAAAGATGAGCATTTCTCACCATCAGTTATTCAAACTATGTTTTTCTTTTTCTTGTAGAGCTCCCAATCCAAATAGTTCGACCTTTGAGGGTCAAAATTGCAATGTATCGCCACAGAGGTTTACTAGAGTGCCAAGTGTCAAGGCCTAATGCTCAGGTCAGATGGTACAAGAACAGGAAGGAGCTCCTGTCTAGCAAGAAGTATCAGCTAATCAGCCAGGATGTCTACAGGCAGCTGACCATCGAAGATGTTCGCTCCTCAGATGAAGACACCTACACATGTGATGCAGGGGATGACAAAACATCATGTCAGCTTCTCGTGGAGGGTGGGATATTTGTTCTCATAGCAAAACGAATCAGCAATAGTGTTACGTTTATCTGTTTTACATTAAATTTTCCAGCTATTGCAAAGTAGCTGTAAGTACAGGATTATAAATAGAAGCTAATATATTTGTGTTTCTTTTCTTAAAATATAAGACTCAGAAAACACAAGCTGTGTAGTTATTTTAATTTTTGTTATTGTTGCACGTGCAGAGCAGGCCATCAGCATAGTGCAGGAGATGAAATCTGTGGAGGTGATGGAGCCAAAGCCGGCACTGTTCCAGGTGGAAACTAGTCTAAAGTCTGGGAGGCCCCCGAAGTGGACCCTGAACGGTGAGGTCCTGGAGCATTCTGCAGGAGTGAACATTGACAGGCAGGGGAACCTCCACAGTCTGTGTTTCACGAGCACAGACAGCTCCATGTCAGGACCTGTGGTCTTTGTGGCTGGGAAGAGCCGTTCCACTGCTCAGCTTTCTGTGAAGGGTGAGTTGTCCTGCCCTCCATTCAGTGTAACATTTTGATAACATAAAAACTAGCTTAAAGAATATATGAAAATGATAGTTATTCACAATGCTTTAAAAATAAAATATAAAAACCTGAAAATAAAAACATTAAATTTGAACCTTACAACTTTGTATTCATTTAGCAGAGCAAAAAGTTCAAAGACTGAGATGGTAGAATGGGTTGTTTTGATTACCTTAAAACATTGTAATTGTAAAATTTATTAGAAAATCCAAAAGGAAGTCAGAACACCAAAGACAAGTAGACAAATGTTGTTGGTACATTTTGTGTGTGTGTGTGTGTGTCAACAAGCTGTTACCAAAGTCAAGCCTGATTTGAACGAAAATGGAACAGAAAGCATTGCAACAGGATTCATACACCTTGAACATTTTCACTTTCTGTTACATTATAACCAGAAGCTTCAATGTAATATGCTGAAATATATGAAAGACCAACATAAACCAGTGGGCAATTGTGAATTGAAGGTCAGCTTCTCTGACTGCTTACTTCGCAGAACTACCTTTTTCTGCAAGTATTTTAAAAATATTTCTAACCTTTTATAATCTTTGTTTTACTTTAGACTTGTGTGCTGGTTTGTGTTGGTCTATCACATAATATCACAATATGATACGTTGAAGTGACAATGTGAGAAAATAAGGGAAACACTTTAATAATGCTTTTGCAAGGAACTATATGATCTCAAAGGTAGTGAAGGAACAATCTATTTCCTATGTTTGCCAGATGACAAAAACCGTACAGTACTTTTTAAAAAAATTAAGTTTTGAGTTAATATTCTAAGAAAAGATTTGTCACATGACTGTCATGTCTGAATTGGCATTGCAGGATTTTATTTGTTAAACTGGGTGACTTTTATTTGTAGTCTTTGTATGATTTAGATTAAACTGTTTTTCTTAGATGAAGTCTCTGAGTATTTTCATAAAGCAATGTATATTTCTTCTTGATAACAAAGACCCAGTGATAATGCACTTCAAAAGGATAATTTGTTTGGCTCTTTTTCAATTGTCTGCTGTACGTATCCCTCATTAGAGCGACCTCTTGAGGTTGTTCATCACTTAGATGATGTGGAGGCAAAGGAGAGCAGCTCTGTGAGTCTCACCTGTGAGTTTGCCCCGTCTCCCCGAGTGGTCCGGTGGTTTAAAGGTCGCACCGCTCTGAAGGTCTCGAACAAGTACACCATGAAGAGAGAGGGGAAACGAGCGGAACTGATCATTCATGGCCTCACTGGGATGGATGCAGGACAGTACTGCTGCATGGCTGGAGGTTCACAAAGCACCGCGCAGGTCAAGGTTGAAAGTGCGTCAATGAAAAGCCTTTTTTAATATCACTATGATGTATAATTTGGTTCTTTCTGATCATTTGTATGTTTATGTTCCAGTGAAAACATTGAAGCTGGTCAAACATCTTGAGCCTGTCGACATTGAGGAAGATGGCATTGCTACTTTTTCATGTGAGCTCAATTATGTTGTTGCCAACGCTGAGTGGCTGCTTAACAACGTCCGCCTCAGTTCTAACGCCATCAACCGGATCCAGCACATGGGCACAATGCACAGCCTCATGATGCAAAAGCTTAGACCTCAGGAGAGCAGGATCACATTTAAAGCAGGCCTTCTCAATGAGACAACCACCTTAAAGGTTAAAGGTCAGATATGGAATTGTCTGAAGTGCACAATTTAAAACCACCTGAATTTGGGAAACACATGAACTTTCATGAATTTTTGTTGTCTCCAGAGCGCCCAGCAGTGTTTCTCAGGTCTTTGGAGGATGTAGTTGGAGAAGAGCAAGGGGAGGTTTGCCTGCAGTGTGAAATCTCCAAAGATTCAGTAGCACCTCTTTGGAGGAAGGATGGTAATGTCCTGACACCTGATGATAAACATGAGTTTGTGCAGTGTGGGAAGTCTAGGGCTCTGATCATCCACTCACTGAGCAAGGACAATGCTGGACAATACACCTGTGACCTAGGCACCAGTCAGTCCAAGGCCAAAGTTACAGTACATGGTAAGGGAACTATAAACACCACTGAGCAAAAAATGAAGAGATCAAACTGTTCAATCTGAAATATTCAACTTCTAACCACATTCACCTTAATGGCGCTGTTTTATCATTTCTGGTATTTGCAGATCTACATGTTGCCATTGTCCAGCGGATAAAGACATCATCTGTTCTGGAGGGAGAAAACTGTGCTTTTGAGTGCCATCTCTCTCATGATCTGGATGATGAACCCATTTGGACCATCAATGGTCAGGTGGTGGCTACCAACAGCCACATTCAGCTTGTCAACAACAGCCGCATCTATAAGATGGCCATTAGAGATGTCAGTCTTTCTGATGCTGGTGACGTGATCTTTAGAATTAAAGACCTGAGCTGTAGAACCATGTTATTTGTGAAAGGTGAATGGTTGTGTCTCATTAATGTTTCTGTGTTTAGCCAGTTTAAAGCAAATACTGAGATGCTTGGTGTTTTCTCACCTTCAGAGAAGCCTGTGCACATCTTCAGGGACCTGCTCAGTGTGAAAGCCGTCCCTGGGGAGGACGCTGAGCTAAGCTGTGAAATCACCAAACCAGAAGTTACAATTCATTGGCTGAAAAATGGATGTCCTATCAGGCAGAGTCCTAAATATGAGATGAGCATGGAGAAGAACCTGGCACGCCTGGTGATAAAGAATGCCTCAATTAGAGACTCTGGCGAATACTGCTGTGAGGCTGACGGTGTTGCATCCCGAGCCAAGGTGGAGATCAGAGGTAGTTATGGTTTTAGTTTAATCTTTCACTTGAAGTAAAAGTCTCATGGGATACAGCTGATGTTTTTTCTGTGTAGCTGAGAAGCTAATATTGAACTTTTCATGTGTTAATAGGGTTTTTCCACTTTCGAGGCAGCACTCTGCTCAATGCAAACACAACCAGGGCTGGAGTACAATAGGGCCTGGCCCTGCAGTCCAAAAAGCCCTTTAGGTGCTAGATAGGCTGGTCTGACTCCTTAAGGGATTTTTACACACAACCATCTCTCAGTTGTACAGAGAATGGGCAGAAAAAGATGAAATATCCAGAAATATCCAAAGTTTGTGTGGACAAAAAAAATGCCATATTGATTTTAGAGGACTAGTTCAAAAGGTTAAAAAGGCACCATCTAATAAAATAACTTTTTTGAACCAAGGTATAAGTAATATGAGCTCTGAAGGTACAACATGTTGAATATTAAGGCTATGCCAGCAGAAATCCACATCGGGTGCCTCTTCTGTTTGCTAAGTTTAGGAAACTGAGGCTACAATTCATACTAGCTCACCAAAATTGGACAGTAACGGATTGGAAAATTTTTCTTGTGTCCAAAGAGTCTTGTTTCCACCTGTATTATTTGGATGAGAGTTTCGGAATTTATTGTAAACAATTAATCATCTTTCAATTCAATTCAATTCAGTTTATTTATATAGTGCCAGTTCACAACAAATGTCGTCCTGAGGCACTTTACAAAAAAAAAAAAAAAAAAAAAAAAAAAAAAATTCAGTCATGCATACATTCCAGTTGATCCTAGTTATCAAACAGTACAGTAAGCTCAATTAATTATTCAAAGTAGTTCAAAAAGTTTCTAAGGAAACCCAGCAGACTGCATCAAGTCATTGACTTACATCATTCACTCCACCTGGATGAGCATGTAGCGACCGCATGGCATTGTGTCATTGACTTTACAGCAATGCCTCATACCGAGGATGCATGTAGCAACAATGGAGAGGAAAAACTCCCCTTTAACAGGAAGAAACCTCCAGCAGAACCTGGTTCAGTACAATCGGTCATCTGCCATGGCCGACTGGGAGTTTGAGAAGAAGACAGCAGAATGCAAAAGAAAAACAGATGACCTGGTGTAAGATAATTTTTGATATTCATGAAAGTAAAGCGAAGGAGAACAATTAGTTGATGGCAGCATTATCTCAGCTGGAGCCCTCCTCCAGGAAGGTATCACAGCCAAACAGAACGCTAGACCAGGTGTAGCTCCTATGGAGAGAAAATAACTGAGAGAAAACAAAAAGTTAATGGTTGAAATAACAGCAAATAATGCAAACTGAAGAGTAGTAGAAGAAGAAAGTGATAAAAAGTGGTTATTTTATGATCACAACGTATCCATTTTTTGACACCTGCTCCCAGCAGGATAATGCACTAATCTTAATAATCAAAATATCTCAGAAAGATTTCCTGAGAATGAGAAAGAGTTTATTCCAATGGCCTGTATGGTCACTAGATCTTAATTTGACACAGCATCTTTAGGATGTGTTGGAACAGAAGATTTATTTCATGGCCAACAAATGGCTGAGACTGTCTGAGCAATGTATATAAAGACACAAGGAATTAAGGCAACTCAGAATGCAAAAGAGGGTCAAGCAAGGCATACCTAATGAAGTCCCCAGTGGTGGTATCTCATAATTATACAAAAGGACCAAATTGTCTTTCTGTTGTCTGAATGAACTTTGAGAAAAGAGAGAGTTTCTTCAGAAGTAAAATATCACTTGGAAGGAGAGTTGCATCTTTCACATCTCTTAATAAAAGGAAGACTCAGATGACTGAGCAATCAGTGTGGCTCACTGGTCAGCAGTGTCTCTCCATCAGTCTGCGTTTGGTTTTTATGGTAACTGATTACTGTTGTGGTCGATGGGTTGTAGTATTTCCCACAGCCTCCAACACTGCTTGGTTTTAAATTCAGATATTCAACAGAGCATCTGCAAATAGGTTTTCCAGATTCATCGCTTTGTTCTCTCGACCGTAGAGCATTAGCTGGCATATAATTATGCTGTGTTGACAAAAAAGTATATATTTTGGCAAAATGTACTGAACATACTTTTTTTTTCTTAATTCAGAACTTCAGCACACTTTTGCAAGGGAGTTGAGAGATACTCGAGGAGAAGAAAAGGGTAAAGTGACACTGGAGTGTGAGACCAGGCGACCAGCCAAGCGTGTGACATGGCTAAAGGGCATGGTGGAGCTCAGATCTGGGAAGAAGTATGTCATCAAGCAGAAGGGAGTGGTTTTATGCCTAACCATCACCTGTCTAGAGAAAACAGACACTGACATTTATGTGTGTGATGTTGGTACCATGCAGAGCCGGGCACAACTGACTGTGCAGGGTGAGTCAATATGCAAGGAGTGTGTGGTTGGTTGGATCACTGTTGATCATCAGTGTTTATTTCCCCTCAAAAGGGTTCCTATGCTGTCCCACATAAAATACATTTTTGTTGAAGTTTCTGTCACATTGCACAACATAACAGAAAATACTCCAATAGCTGATTTATAAAATAAAATCATAAAAGACCTTAACAGTAAGCAGCTACTGGTTACTATTTTTTGGCAAAAATTACAGTTTTATTGAAAATGTTCCTAAAACAATGCAAAGCATCGATTTTTATAAGTATTATGATCACAGTGTCTCTTGAAAGTATTCATTCAAATTCAAACTATTCATGCACTTTTAAGGTTTTGTAAATTTGTCACGTTACAATCACAAGCTACAACCTATTTCATAGGAATTCTATGATAGAGCAACACAAAGAGTTGAATAAATGTGTAGTATAAGCAAAAGAATACATGTTTTTCAAAATGTAAAGAAGTATCGGTTAAATGTGACATGCATATGTATTCAGCCCACTACACTCCTGTATCTCTGAATCAGTTCCAGTGTGTCTAACCGGATTCAAAAGTCATCTACAGTAATTAGTCATTTAATCACAGTATAAATACATCTTTTCTGTGAAGGGCTCAGGGGTTTCCAAGAGAACATCAGTAAACAAACAACATCATGAAGACAAAGGAACACAGCAGATAGGTCAAGGAGAAAGCTGTGGGGAAGCAGGGTTATAAAACATTATTCCAAGCTTTGGACATCTTACCACTTAGCTGTTCAATGTCAGGAGGCTGATGGCAATCCTGGAGGAGTTGCATAGATGCATAGCTCAGGTGGGAGGATCTGTTGACGGGATGGCTGTTGGATCAGGAATCTACAAGTTTGGCCTTTACTGAAGAATGGCAAGAAAGAAACCATTGTTGTATGTGGTAGAAATTTAGAATGTAGTATGTTTATCAGTGTGGAAACTTATATGTGTGGAAACTTATGGCTTGGTTGGGAATATACCTGGACATTGTTTACAGATTATACTAAAATAAAACGACATCTTAAGGGTAGTGGGGCTGATAAGGTTAGTAGATTAGATGAGGTTGTTGCTTCAAGCACGGGTATAAGACTGACACATTCAATAGATTTGAATATTATTGGAAAGTCCATTTATTTCAGGAGCTTTATCACGAAGTGAAACACATCATATAGATTAATTACACAACTGGTACAATTATTTCTGTTAATTATGATAATTTTACACTTACAGCCAATAGAAACATGACATTTAAATTTAAAACATTACACCTGACCAATAAAAACATTTTTAATACAGAAATGTGGGAATAATGAAAAGTATGTTTAATGCCTGCTTTTATTATGTTATTTTCAAAAGGTACTTTTAATCTGACAAACAAGCCTCATCAGAATGTATATTCGAATTTATCACAGAATGCATATTCTTATTTATCGTGAACCTGTTTTACTGCACTGGAGTTAGGATCAGTGGAAAGTAGCAGAATCTGCTGTGGTATTTGGGGGTGTGACTAAATGTGCATAAAACTTGGATGCAAGTCTGATTGTGTCAGGCACAGACAACACAGATCAGGATGTTGCTATGCTGATCTTTCTTCTCGCATGCAAGAATAAACTGAAGAACTGTCTCAACTGGCTTTGTTCAAAGATATGCTGTTCTTACAGCTGCCAGTTCATTGCAGGCAAATAACTTGTTCTCGCTGCAGTTTGCTACAAGCCATTTAGGAGACACAGCAACATTGTGGAAGACGGTGCTCTGGTCAGATGGTATCAAAACTGGACATTTTTTACCACATGCAAAATGCTCTATGGTGTAGGGAAATAACACTGCACATCAATCTGAACACACCATCCCCACAATGAAACATGATGGTGGAGGCATCATGCTGTGGGGATGCTTTTCTTTAGGAGGAAAAAAGAAACCAATTAGAGCTCATGGAATTTGGATGACGCTAAATGCAGGGCAAACCTTGTAGGAAGTCTCAAGTTCATAGTCCAGAGTGAGAATCTGTTGCAATACTTTAGAATTGATCTCACAGACACTCTCTAGCCAATCTGACTGAGCTCGAGTCATTTTTTAAAGAAGAATGGTCATAGCTCTCAGTCTCTAGATTTGAAACGATGTAAGAGATGTACCCCAAAACACTTGCAATTGTAATTACAACAGCAGGTGGGTCTACAAAATATTGGCTCAGCTGGAGTTTATGTAAAAGCACAGCACACTTTTCTGATTTTATATCTAGAATATTTAATCAAGTATTTTGATAAACTCAGGTCACATCAAATCATATTAAAATGCCTTGAAGTTTGTGGTTGTGATGTGACAAAAGTTCAAAAGATGATAATAAGTATTGTATTTCGTGTTCATGTGCTTTTGACTTTTCCATATTTCAGGTCAGAAGGTGATAATCTTGGATGAATTAGAGGATGTGGTGTGTCTTGAAGGTGACACAGTCACATTCAGGTGTCGAATTTGTCCCGATGACTACTGGGGGGTCAAGTGGTATCTAGACGAGACTCTGCTTTATACCAATGAGCTTAATGAGATCCAGATGGTGCCAGGAGGCTTACACACCCTCACATTTAGACAGCTTGCCCGTAAAGACACTGGTACTATTTCATTTGTAGCAGGGGACAAAAGATCCTACGCCTCACTGCTAGTTAGAGGTAAGGACTTTGAGCTTTCTATGAGTTTTTAATATTTATTTACACCTGGAGTTTCAGTCAGAGATGATTAGTCAGTTTGTCTTCATGTTACCAGAGAGGCGACCTACCATCATCAAAGCACTGGAGGACTGTGAGGCTTTTGAGGGAGGTGGCTTAGTTTTGTCTTGTGTGACTTCCAAGCCATGTCACATCTTATGGTACAAAGATGGCTGCCTAATGTGGCACTCCTCCAGATACTTCACCAGCCATTCTGGCTGTGAAGCCCGACTGACTATTCGGGAGGTCAGTAACAGCGATGCTGGAGTGTACGAGTGCAGCGCTGGATCTGTCACAACTACAGCTGTCGTCACTGTCAAAGGTGAAATGAAATGTGTAATCTATTGTTATTGTCTTGTATGTTTACTATGGAGTCGTGACAGGTTTTTGTAAAAGTTCCTGTCTTCTTTAGCCATCCCAGCAGAGTTCATCCAGCCTCTGAATGCTGTGGAAGCCAAAGAAGGAGAGGCTATTACATTAACGTGTGAATATTCTTTACCTGGAGTCCAGTTTCATTGGAGGAAAGGTTTTGAGAACATCCGACCTGGAGAAAAGTATGTCACGAGACAGAGGAAAACCATAATCTCTCTTACCATCAAAGCACTTCTGCCTGAGGACTCAGGAGAGTACACATGCCAGTGCAGGCAACACCAGACGACAGCCAGTCTCAAAGTACATGGTAAGCTTAAGAAATCAAGTTTTTTTTTTTAAAAATTTTTACTGTTTTACTGAAAAATTTGTTATAAAGTATGTATTTATTTTACAAATTTGAAGTGTACCTTTTCAACAGAAGCTGAGATCTTAATCAAAAGCAAGAGGCATACAGAAGATATTCAATCTTACGTTTTTCAAAGTATTTGTTATCATAACTGGATCATTATTTCACAACGCTTTTTTGTAGAAAACATTTTGAAAACAACAAAAACAACCATAAAAAAAAAAAAAAAAAAAAAATCATACACATTTTTTGTGCTTCATTTTAGCCTGTTTTGTAGTTGTGATCTGGGGAGTTAATTGTTCAAAGTGTCCTTACTTTTTTCCAGCAATTCCTATTACATTCATTCAGCAACTGAAGAACCTGCAAGCTGAGGAGGGCAGCAGTGTGATCTTGCGCTGTGAAATTTCTAAACCTGGAATACCAGTAGAATGGAGGAAGGAGGACGAACTGCTGAGAAATGGCGTCAAGTACCAGATGAGGAAAAGGGAGACCACTTTGGAGCTCCTGATATGGAAACCTGCACCTGAGGACAGTGGAGTCTACAGCTGTGTGTGTGCTGATCAGATAACTTCGGCCACAGTCAAGATCACCAGTAAGATTTTATTAACTAATGAGCTGAAATGATGGATAAAATAATAAACTGGAATTGGTTATCTGACCAATGGTTACATATAACTCCTCAGCTCTGCCAGTCACCTTCAAGCAGAAGCTAAGGAATGTGTTGATTGAGGAGGGCAACACCGCTACATTTCGCTGTGAACTCTCCAAGCTCGGTCAAACTGTAGAGTGGAGGAAAAGTCGAGACAGAGTCATCAGGAACGGAGAAAAGTATCACGTGCGACAGAGAGACACACTTATTGAACTCAGGATCATTGATGTGACTCCTGAAGACAGTGATATCTACACTTGTATCTGTGGAAACATTGAGACAACAGCCACTTTGACTGTAAATGGTAATGAAACCACAGTGCTTTTTGCTTTTCATTTGAAAAGATTCAGGCTTCAGATAATGGTGGTTATAAATGATATTAACAACAACAACAAAAAATATAGAAAATTAAGCTAAAACATTTGATATTTTGGATCTCAAGCCTTTGTTAAAATCGTTAGTTTTTATCTGATTGAAATTATTTTAAACTGGTAAATATTATTTGTCTGGCAGGACTCAGTGTTTAACCAGAACAATTTAAATCAGTACCACTGAAAACAATTAAAGAGTTCCCCAACGATCTGTTTAAGGCCCCATTTATTATTTTATTAATGAGTTTGGACAAGAAATACATGCAGATAAAATAAAGGTATATGCTGATGACATCCTCCTTAAAACAAGCTGTGGACCATTAACAGAAAGATTTTCAACTACTGCAACAATAGCCATTTTGTTTCACATGAAAACTTACCTCTTGCTCCAGTGCCTTTTAGTAGACATTGTAAAGGATGGTATTAAAAAACAGAAATGCAAAAACACAGGAATCAGACGTTTCTTGAATGTTTTCAAGGGTTTTTTTATTTTTCAATTTAAACTTATCAATATACTTTTTTGACCTTTCAGCCATTCCTGTAACTTTCAAGCAAAAGCTGAAGAACCAGCAAGTGGAGGAAGGACACAACATCACACTACATTGTGAGATTTCCAAAGCTGGTGTCCCAGTTGAGTGGAGGCTTGGAGGAGAGCAGTTGGACAATGGAGACAAGTACCAGATAAAACAGAGGGATTTCACCCTAGAGTTGACCATCATAGATGCTGTACCTGAGGACAGCGGTGTGTACACTTGTGTGTGCAGAGAGCAAAAGACAAAGGCCACTGTAAAAGTTATTGGTATGGGTTTATTTCCTTCCTAAGTATTCATTGCTGGTCAGACATTTACAAAGATTCATAGCGTGCATGAAAACGACTTTAAATAATGCATTTTTGTCAGATTCAAACAAGATCCAAATTATATACACAGGTTCAAATATATACATACACCCCTTACTGATACAATATCTGGATGAATGTACCTTTGCAAGATGCTGAAAAACAGCAGACGTCTTGCAGATGTCAACAAGGATTCAACAAACAATTCTGGGTGGATGTTAGACCACTCTTTTTGGCAGAATAGGAGCTCATTTAAACTGGTTGGTTTCTTGGCATGGCCTATGCATAGTCCATATGTTTTTAATATTGTTATGTCAGGGCTATTTGAGAAGCTCATCATTAGTCTTATTTATCCATTCTCCATTTGGAGTGTGCTTGGGATCGTGGGGCTGTCAGAACAACCAAGCACAAGTAAAATTTGCAAGTACCCACATGGAAAAACCAAATGCCTTCAGAAGAATTTTTTTTTTTATTGTCAGAAGAGACAAAGGTTGATCTATTTTGTGTCAAGAAGAATATCTGGATAAGGCAAGGTGAGACTTGTAAATCTAAGACCGACTGCCAAGCATGGTGGTAGTAGCATAATGACTTGGGTCTGTTTGGCTGCTTGTGGTTCTGGTGCATTGCAAAAATTATTTTTATCAAAGAAAGGTTATACTGGCTTTCACCCCAGTGAATGAGAGGGTAGCTTCCCTTCACCTACGTGTGGGGGGATGGGTTCTGACTGTTGTTTGTGCTTACGTGCCAAACAGCAGTGCAGATTACCCACCCTTTTTGGAGACCTTGGAGGGGGTGCTGGAGAGCTCCCCTCCTGGGAACTCCCTTGTTCTGCTGGGGGACTTCAACGCTCACGTGACTTCAATGCTCATGACCAACAAAATTGTTCAGACCTGGCAGACCGAAATGTATTGTGAGGGTCTGCTGGGAGCACTTGGCGGAGTCTTCCGTGAGCCAAAAGGCAAAGCTCTTGATTTACCGGTCAATCTACGTTCCTACCCTCATCTATGGTCATGAGCTTTGGGTCATGACCAAAAGAATGAGATCGCAGATGCAAGCGGCTGAGTTTCCTCCGCAGGGTGTCTGGGGTTTCCCTTGGATATATAGGATGAGAAGCTCAATCATCCAGGAGGGACTCAGAGTAGAGCCGCTGCTTCTTCATGTCGAGAGGAGCCAGTTGAGGTGGCTCGGGCATTTGGTTAGGATGCCTCCTGGACACCTCCCTGGTGAGGTGAGGCACGTCCCACTGGGAGGAGACCCAGAGGAAGACTCAGGACACGCTGGAGGGACTATGTTTCTCAGCTGGCCTGGGAATGTCTTGGGATTCCCCCGGAGGAACTGATTGGAGGACAGGAAACTAAGCCAATTAAATGAGTTCTACTTTTTTTCATAATAGTAGCAGTCAAGCCATCAGCCAGAATAACGAGAGCATGTTGTTGATGGCTAATGGTCAAGGTGTAACATTTATCCAAATATTATTGGGGATGTACATATGTATATATTTGAGTCTGTATGCTTAATTTGGAAGACTTATGGATTAGAGAAGAGACATCAAGAAATTTAAAAATTGTTCTCTCAGTCCTTGTTTTAAAAAACTATTATAGTTGTATTTTGTAAAGTCATTCCACCATGAATAAAATATCCAAATGCATCATTAAAAGCCAAAATTAATATGACATTCATGCCAATGATGAGTGTTTCTAAAACAACTGTCCAGCACTGTATTAGAGGAGTTGATTGCTTATTTTATCCCTTGCCTTAGCTTGGCTTAAATTCTATAAATTATATCTGTTTTAATAGCGGTTCCTGCCACATTTAAAGTCAGTTTGAAGAGCCAGGAGGTGGAAGAAGGGAATAGTGTGACTTTACAATGTGAGCTGTCAAAGAAAGGAGTCCCTGTCCAGTGGCTGAAACAGGGTCAGGTGCTGTCTGAAGAGTTAGACCATGTCAAATACCAGATAAAGTCTGAAGGAAGGAAAGCTTTGATGACTATTTTCAATGTGCAGCCAGATGATGCAGGAAAGTACAGCTGCATCACTGGAGATGAGAAAACCACAGCAGAAGTCAGAGTCAAACGTAAGTTGAGACATAAGAATAAACCATCATAGCAGTTATATAATTTTATGAATTAGAGAAAAGAAGGAGCAGGTCAGCATATTAGTTTAATTGAGGAAGCCAAATACCATTTTCCTTTTCTAAAACCCCATTACAGCGCTTCCTGTCACATTCAAACGAGAACTCCAGCGCCTGATGGTCAAAGAAGGAGATTGTGGAGTCTTCTGCTGTGAGCTCTCAAAACCTGAAGCTCCCGTGGAGTGGAGGAAAGGCAGAGCGATCCTAAAGCCTGGAGAGAAATATGAAATGAAACAGGAGGGCCGTCTAACTAAACTCATTATCAACAACGTGGAGGAGAGCGATTCTGGCAAATACACCTGTAAGACTAAACACAGCCAATCCACTGCTGAGCTCAGAGTCCAAGGTGAGACCAAAATCTCTGTGGCTTTTGAAAATACACCTGAACACTTTCTATTAATGATTTTAAAGATTAAGTTCTTCTTTCTGTAAAATTGATTTACCATGTACTCAACAGAATCACCTGAGCGCAGACGTCAAAGAGGTCAGCCTCAAAATAAAAACCAAAAATCACACTCTCACAGTGTGACCGCCCATTATGTTTTGAAACCATAAAGAAGACATTTTGCTTCACATCTGTCATCCCCATATTTATCCCAAACATGGCTTAATGTAGCAGTGATTTGTGTGGACTGTTCATTTCTTCTCTCATATTTTCCTTTTCTGATGTTTCTTTGGCTCATTTGTAACAATTCTAGTTAGCGTAGTTTTAGTTTTTTTCATGTAAATATTACATCTCAAATACAGTAGATCGTAAAAATTAGACACCCTTGTTAAAATGCCTGTTTTTCTGAAAGTATAAAATAGAAAAATGATAAATTATTTCAAAATATTTTGATTCATATTCAGCATTCAGTCTTCTTTGGTAGCTCAATCCTTTTTACTGGTAATACTGACTTTACATTGCAGTTATTGTCAGAATCTGTCAAGCTGTAAATATGTCTTTTCATAAATTATTTCACTCTGAGAAAAAACAGCTCCACCTGAACAGAAGGAACCCCACAGCATTATGTTGCCACCACCATGTTTCACTGTTGTTTTTGTGTCAAGCATGTCTTTTGAAATTGTGGCAGAAGGTTCAAGTTTGGTTTCATTTGAACATAACACATTTTCAATAAGATTTTTATGAAATTTTATCCAGACTGTTATGCTTCTTTTGTTAGAAATACTGCTGAGGCAATTTTCTGCACCTCTCTCCTTTGTGCAATGAAATCCTTCCGATCATTTGTCTCTTCTGCAAACTATGACTTTAGCTGAAGGATTAACTGTTGAGCAAATGTGAAGAAAATCTTTCGAGGACAACTGAACGTTATTTCACCTTAATCAGATTTCCTATAGCTTGTTTTAGGTTTGTTCCCAAGAAGACTGAACGCAGAAATTCAATTAAAAGGTGCTTCAACATAATATTAGGAGTTTGTACACTTGTGCTGCCCACTTTATTGCAGCTCTATTGTTTTTGATTTCTTGCCAAACAGATCGTATTTTAGTTGAATAACAACGCATAAACATAAAAGGTGGAAAAGTGTTGAAATTATTCATTCCTGTTTTGTTTTGAGTTTTTATATTACTAAAACCAGGAATTTCAACAGGGGTGTGTACATTTCTAAGATCCACTGTTGTCATACGACAAAAAACAAGAGTGTGGTTGTGCTATGGTACCTTCTAGTTAAAGACTCATTACAAAAATTCTAATTATTTTTATGTAATCTGGTATAAGTGGATAATATCTACTTATGACCTGAATTGATAGAGATCATTATGAGCATGGCACTTCACGTGAGGACACCTACCTTTTCACCTGAGACATCCTCCATTCCCTGTCATTACTGCCATCTGTTTTATCCTGTCTCAAGTTCAGCACCATGACAAAAAAAATGACTATTTTGTTTGTCGTTATTGACAGATCTCCCTCCAAGGTTCAAGTTACCCTTAGTTAACCAGGAGGTCACAGAGGGCAACGCTGTGACTCTGCACTGTGAGCTCAACAAGCCTGCTCCCTCAGTGGAGTGGAGGAAGGGAGGACATCTACTAAAGAATGGAGACAAGTATCAGATGAGGAAGAAAGATCTATTGGTGCAAATGAAGATCACTGACCTCACTGTGGAAGACTCTGGAGATTACACCTGTATATGTGGAGAAGAAAGGACAACAGCTCAGATCACAGTGAATGGTGTGTAAAGCTTCATGTAGTTTAAATCTTCCTCTGGAAAAAGTTAGATTCTTATTAGTTTACATATTAAGATTCAAAAATGCATTTCCTGAGTAAAACAAAAACAAAATGCGGTTAACAAAGGACTGCTAGGGTTTTATTTGTAATTCACATCCTCCACTCCCTTCCCCATATGTGATAAATTAAAATAAAAGGAAATTTAGAGTGTAGATGAATTAATGAAACTGATATTTGGAGCAAAGAGGGAAATGACAACTGATAACAAGAATAATAGAAGATGATGGACCAAATTGATTTATTCATAATCCAACTGGAGTGTACTGGAAACAGCTTCAACAAATGTAAGAGTTTATGACTGAATCTGTAATAGATCTACTTTGTTAAGTATTCTCGTGCATCTTTATTGTGATAATGGAACCGTTTATAGAAGCTAAAATAAGCTGAACAATATATTGTCACCTTTCTAAAATAATGGCCTAAGTCTTTTTTTTTTTTTTTTTTTTTTTTTTTTTTTTTTCAGAAATCACTTTTAGCAAAAAATTATTTAGGCCATTATTTTAGGAAGGTGACAATATTCAAAATTAATGTGATGAAGAGGGGTTGCAATGAGGAGGATGAGTAGTGTAAGTAGAGTTTATACAGAGGGACGAGGAAATTATTGTCAAGTCAAGTTTATTTGAATAGCACATTTCAGCAGCAAGGCAAGTCAAAATGCTTCACATCGTAAAAACATCAGGATACAGCAAAATCATCGAAATCAGAGCAAATCTCAATGCATCAGAATCACGAGGATCATCAAGCAAATATAATTCGAAAATATTGATCAATATTCCACTTACTACTAATCAAAGGCAGCTCTAAACAGGTGGGATTTTAGACCTCATTTAAAGGATCTCAGTGTTTCAGCTGTTTTGCAGTTTTCTGGGAGTTTATTCCAGATTTGTGATGCATAAAAACTGAAAGCTGCTTCTACATGTTTGGTTCTGGTTCTGGGCATGCAGAGTAAACTTAAAACAGAAGACCTGAGTGGTCTGGAAGGCTGTGTTAAAATTGAGTAGGGGGTGTACTGCACAGATCAAAAAGGAAGGGATGAAATATGCATGTGTTAGTTCCTTTCTCTCAGTTTAATTTCTTCTAAGGTATTCCTGCTGCAACCATTTGTGCTACTGAGATGTAACAGGTCACAATCTGAGTATTTTTCTTTTTCTTTACTCTAGAAAGGCCCATTAAATTCATTGAAGATCTGAAGAATATTCAAGTACAGGAGGGTAATGGAGTGGCACTTTGTTGTGAGCTCTCCAAACCGGGCTTCCCAGTGCAGTGGAAGAAGGAGGACGTTGTGCTAACCAGTGGTGAGAAGTATCAGATAAGGCAAAGTGGTTCCAAGCTAGAACTTCTCATCAGGAAAAGTCTCCCGGAGGACAGCGGCTCTTACAGTTGCATTTGTGATGATGTTAAAACTACAGCAAGTGTTGCAATTACTGGTGAGAGACACCACTGCCATCTTAAAAAGAAATCATGTTGTGCATTGAGAATTTCGCAATATTTCTGGAGGTTTCTTTTTCTCAGCAATTCCAGTGACTTTCAAGCAGAAACTAAAGAACCAGGAGGCAGTGGAGGGTGGTTGTTTAACATTACGCTGTGAACTATCTAAACCTGGACAAGCAGTAGAGTGGAGGAGAGATGCACAACTTCTGAACGATGGGGAAAAATACCAGATAAAGCAAGAAGGCCGAGCAGCTGAGATGCTGATTAGAAATGTAACTCTTGCAGATGCAGGAGAATACAGCTGTTGTGCCGGGACTGCTGGGACTTCAGCAGACATCAAAGTTAGAGGTATGCTTTATGTTGAGCTTCTGGGGAAGATACAATATATTTCCTGCAAAGTAAGACAGTTGCAGGCATTTAAAACATGACATCTATTATTATAGAAACTTCTTAAAATATTTTCCAGCTCTTCCTGTAACATTCAAGAAAGAAGTTGAGAATTTGGAGGTGAAGGAAGGAGACAGTGCAGCTTTCTGCTGTGAGCTCTCCAAACCTGGAGCTCCTGTTGACTGGAGAAAAGGCAGAGTCATCCTGAAGGCTGGTTACAAGTACGAGATGAAACAAGAGAGTGGTCTTACCAAGCTGATCATCAACAATGTGGAGGAGAGTGATGCTGGCAAATATACCTGCAAAACAGAGGACAGCCAATCGACTGCTGAGCTCACAGTGAAAGGTTAGAGGAAGAAAAATGGACTAAAAACACAAATAAGGCCCAAGCTTTCTGTTTTTATGCTGCCTTTCTAAAGCTGAAACATACATTTGCCCTTAATTTTAGCCAGTAGCTTTTATGTAAAATAAAAACTTTTTAAAATTATTTTCAGAATATTTTCAGTATTTTTTTCAGACTAAAAACAGCTTCAGCTGTTAGCATATACTAAATATCATAGAACTGAAGTAAAAGTTAGCAGAAGGTCTGGAATTAAAATTATTTTCTAGGTTAGGATACAACAAAATAACCTAAAGCAACATAAATAATAAACAGAAATAATTTCTTCATATTGCAGCTCCACCCATCACATTCAAAACAAAGCTAAGGAACCAGCAGGTGGAGGAGGAAAACAGCGTGACGTTGAGCTGCGAGGTGTCGAAGCCCGGCCTCGCTGTGGAGTGGATGAAAGGGAAAGAGCTGCTGAAGAGTGATTTCAAGTACCAGATTAAAAATCGTAGCAGCACCATGGAGCTGACCATCAAAAACACCCAGTTGGAGGACAGTGGACTCTACAGTTGTATCTGTGGAGACGTCAAGACCACAGCGCATATCACAATTACACGTAAGAGTACTTGCTAAATTATGAATGTCATGAGGTGGGACAACTTCCTTTCTGTCTAAAAATGTCTAAAAATATTATCTTAAGCAGGATCAAAATCTTCACATTTCTCAGATAAAAACTCAGAAATCAAAGCAGAAAAATGCCAAAGCAAAAAGTAAAGGATTGTTAAATAAAACTTAGAGGGTATTTCATTCAATAAGAGGTTTTGTTCTGTGTCCATGCAAGTGAAGGATAAAATACTGTTTCTCTCTTATTTCAAACATTATTTGGAAAAGTGAACCAATCACACTACTTTTCCTCCCCAAGATGTGCACAAAAGTATGCAAAGTTTGCACTTTTTAGCATGATGTTCTGTAACTTCTCTTCTCAGACTGCCTCCATCACAGCAGTTTAAACTTTGTTTATGTTGCAGAAGAGCTTTGGGATTATGGGACTTAATATTTGTATTTCAGTGGTTTTTATATAAATTATGCTTCTTTATTAATATGATTAATACTAATAAAAATGTGAATTAGTGATAGTAGATAAAACTTTAATATTATATTATATATAATCATACCTTCACTCACTGTACCTGACCATTGCAGAAATTGAGAACTGAAATGGCCTTTGCTAATATGTGCATCTGCTGCATTACAAAGTCTGAATATTACACCAAAGTGTGCATTTATTTTCGCAGAACACAATGTCCCAGAATTATGTGCAATGCTTAACCATTCAGAGCACCAGCCACAGGAGACTGGCTTTTTTAGGGGAAACTAAGGAGACACTTGCTAATTGTAGCTAAAGAAAGATTTGGAGAAATGGCATTCAGTATGAGAAATATAACGTTAGTCTTGAACTGTAAGGTAGACATAGGGACTCATTCTAGAACAAATTAACACAACTAATTGCACATAGCCCAGGCACTTTATAATGCAGCATAGGTCACTCTGGCATTATTCAGTTGGGAGTTCTGATGTATTTCAAAGTTAGCCACAAATATTTTATTGTCCATCCTAAACATAATCTAATCTATGTTTTGCTGATGTTTTGATTGGTGAAAAAGTATTTGTCATAAATGCTGCAGTAGTTGTGTGAATTTAGTTTTTTGACCCTATGTATCCCCAGCCATCCCTCTAACATTCAAAATGGGCCTGAAGAACCAGGAGGCCCCTGAGGGAGGGAATGTGTGTCTGCGCTGTGAGTTGTCCCGGGCCGGGGTGCCCGTGCAGTGGTGGAAAGGTGAGGACCAGCTCTACCAAGGAGGGAGATTCCAGATGACACAGAAAGGGAAGCTAGCTGAGATGACCATCAGAAACATACAGCCAGAGGATGTTGGAGAGTACAGCTGCATCTTTGGGGGTCAAAAGACAACAGCTGAAGTCAATGTGAGAGGTAAGGGAAACATGATGCTTACATTCTGTAGACTTCAATCTTTTTCATCCTTTTAAGGTTGGGATGCACATTTTTTATTTGAATTGGGATCATTGTAAAACTGATGAAAAATATAAGATCACAGCTGCATGTTTTATTTACTCAGCATCCACCCTGACCTGCAAGCCTGTGAATTAAATACAGGATATACTGTCTAATAAGCTAAAAAGCTGATAATGACTAAAGAATTAGGCTTAACTAGACTTTATTTACAGCTTCATTTGTCACATTCCAAGGCTGAATACTTTATTCTATCTTCTTTTGACCGGCAGTACTGAAAAGAAAACAGGAAATTATTAAGATAAACAATATTTAGGTTTGGGCAAGTACAATGATTTTTGACCCACTGATAGATAAATACATTGCATAATGATCTATCACCCACCCAAGCTCTTCAGTAGACAAGAATCTTACATGTTTGTGTTTTGCTTTGTGTGTAAAGTCACATTTTTTTTTATTGTAATTTCTCCTTTTTGTGTTTACCAGCTGCAGCATCTGTATACTTTGAGAAGGAACTAGAAAGCCAAGTGGTTACGGAGGGGAAATCTGTGCTTATGTCCTGTGAAGTTTCCAGTGCTAATGTTCCTGTCACTTGGAAGAAAGACGGCACTGTGGTGGAAGACGGAGCGCATTACATATTGAAGAAAAAAGGCCCCTTGCACACTCTGGAGATTAAGAAATTGCAACTGGCAGATGCTGGAGAGTACTGCTGCATCACCAGAGGAAAGAAGACCACTGCCAAGCTGATTGTGAGGGGTAGGTGAATTTAACAGTAAAATTTCATCTAATGCATTGCTATGTTTTCAAACTATGTGTTTTAATTTCAATATTCATTGGATTTTAAACGTATTCAGACCCCTGTTAAAATTCCAGAATTATCTGATTAAAAAAGTACACCAATATAAATATATAAAAAAATTTTGATGTGACAAACATGCATTTCAGCTTAAAAATAACCAATTCTGTTGAGTAGAAAATCTGTATTAAATAAAAGAAGCTGCAATAACTTGGTTGCAAAACTGCAGATCCTTTAACAGTTACTTAAGTCTTCTATGGGAGACAGTCACCATCAGTTACAGCAAATCTGATTAACTAGAAGCAACTTTAATCCTTTTTTGATATTTGGCCATTTTGAGCTAAGTCAGAAAACTGGTCAGGGAAGATGCAAAGAGGCTGACAGCAATTGATTTAGCTGCAGGAATTTGTGGAAAGTACTGGTTGTGCCCTGTATGCAAAAAGGCTCATCAGAGGATGATTTTTTTATCTTAAGCTTTGAGGATTTAATGTGGATTCTACTTTTATGCATATGTTTTTATTCTTGTTTGTCTGTTCTGACTTTTAAAGTTGTCTGTTGATTTGGCATTTTAACTGTTAGAGACAGGAATAGACTTCTGAAATTGATTGAATTATGTTAAAAAAATTACGAGAATTAATTTGAGAGACATTACTCATCTGTACGAGACCAGGTCTATCCTAAAATCAAAACAGATATTGGAACAACAGGATCATCCTCTTAATAATGAAATTCCATTTGCTTCCTTCTGGATGGAGATATCTTTTCTAAGGTGTAGAACAAATAGATTCAAAAAATCATTTGTCCCTGCAGTTTTAAAGTTCCTTAATGATCTTAAATGACCTGATATGTCTTTCTGTCTCATGTATGCATGGTAGGGGGTTATCTCAGGCTGATTTTTGTTTTATTAGTTTGTTTGTTTTCCCACTGTGCTGCACAACAGTTGTGTTTTAGGGATAATAAAGATAATTGAATTGAATTGAGTTTGACAAAATTCTATTTTGTTCTCCATTTTCTGGACTAAGGAGTAGGGTTGAGAGACAGAAGCATTTTCTTCCAAAGAAAACATCCAGTCCTGGCTAAAATGTCCCAGAACCTTGTGGATGAATTGGTTCTGGTCTGAAATCAAACTTCAACTTACTGCCCCAATTCCAAAAGGGCAAAACAACACTGCGCATCACCAACAGAACTCCATACCCACAGTGAAATATGGTGGTGGCAGCATCATGATCTAGGGTTGCTTCTCCTCAGATGGGGGGTCTGGGGCTTCTGTGAAGGTGGAGGAACTTATAAGCTGTTTCAAAAAACAGTCAGTTGTGAACCAAAATCTTAAGGTTTGTTTTTTGAAACTTAAGATAAAGAGGGATTTTATTTTTTAGCAGCACTGTGAGTTCAGAAAAACAAAACAACAAAAAATGGCTTCATCAGAAATGGCCTTGGCATAGTCCAGAACTAGACCTGACAGAAAGCTGTTGGATCACTTGAGAGGGCTGTGGAGATGTCCTCATAATCTTATAGCTCTGGAGAAAATTTTGCCAGGTAAAGTTCACACTTATACAATCAGGTTATAGCATGTCTTTTTCACTTTGTTTTTTAGTCAAACTTTCTAGGATACATAAAAATTATTTTTCACGATCTAAATTGTTTTACACCTTCAGAACATGGCATTCGAACAAGCGTTTAAGGAGATCGACTGAAGAAGTGATCATTCTCATTGAAATTCCGATAAACACACCACATTCATTTCTCTAAAAAGCCAGCTGGATGTCGCTCCTTCTTTCTCCGCAGAGCGTGTCAAGATTGTGAGAGAGCTGCAGGACTTAACAGTGACAGCCGGAGAGGACGCTGTGTTTGTGTGTGAGCTGACCCATTCAGAAGTGAGCGAGGGCGTCTGGTGGCTTGGTTCGAGCCCCCTGCAGAAAAATGAGATGAACCAGATGACATGCCATGGTCGCCAGCATCGCCTGGTCCTCACCATGACTACACCAGAGGAGACAGGCAATGTAGCATTTGTGGTTGGGGAGGAGAGGACCTCTGCACAACTGCTTGTTGTCCCTAAGCCCAAAGGTGGGTAAAAAAAAATGTGGGAGTGTATTTTCAGATTAAGTTATCTAATTTCCATCAGAAATTTTACATTGGGCTTCAAATGTTAGTTTTGTTTGAGGAGAAACCTAAAGACACTGTGGTCATGGAAGGAGAGACAGCTATCTTGTCCTGCATTACATCTGACTGCATTACCTTGGTTACCTGGAAGCGCAACCATATCCCACTTCGAAGTGGTGATAAATATGAAATGCGCAAAGAGGGTAAAGTCAATCTGCTGCTTATCCATGATGTGGAGCCCCAGGATACTGGCATTTATTCTTGTGATACAGGAGATGTGCAGAGCAGTTCCAGACTAACTGTAACAGGTAATTATTTCCTTTTCAACAGTCAACAGAGTCTGTTTTCAGTTTATGGTCTTTTTCTAATTTCATTTGTTTCAAAAGTTTCTTCTCATATTAAATTTTTGAAAAACTTTTGCTTTTGTATTTTATTCTAGAGCTTCCACCATTCTTTCAAGAAGAACTGCAAAGTGTGGAAGCTGAAGAAGGAGGCTTGGCCTGCCTCTACTGTGAGGTGTCTAAACTAGGAGTGCCGATTCAGTGGAAAAAGGACAGGTTGCCTATAAGAGCCAACAGGAAGTATGATATAAGGCAGGATGGCTGCTTTCTCCAGCTTTACATCAAGGAGCTTAAGCTTGAGGACAGCGGCAGCTACTCATGTCAAGTAGGGAGTGCAGAGACAACTGCCACCGTATCTGTAAGAGGTGCGTGAAGCTCAAATAATTTTGGGTTTGTCAGATGACACTGAGAAAATGTAAGTTTTGCTTTTTATTGTATTTTGCTTTCAAATATGTTGGTAGAGACACCCCCATTCTTCAAGAAAGAATTAAGCAGTTTGGAGGCTGAGGAAGGAGGTGCGGCTTTCCTGCAGTGTGAGCTATCTAAGCCAGGGTTGTCAGCACAGTGGAAGAAAAACAGACTTCCTCTTAGAGCAAGCAGGAAGTATGAGATGAAACAAGATGGCTGCCTGTTTCAGCTTCACATCAATGAGTTGAAACCTGAAGACAGTGGGAGCTACACATGTCAGGCAGGAAACACAGAGACAACTGCTAATGTGACTGTCAAAGGTGATAATCCGTTCACAAGGGGGGATTTGACAGGGAAATTTAGCTGTTAAAATAAACTACCAAAATCAAATTTTAACTATTCACTAACTAAAGTCATATTAAACATTTTTGTCATTGCAATCTCATATTTTTCCCAGAACTTCCACCTTTTTTCAAGAAGGATCTGCAGAACATCAAGGCAGATGAAGGGAGTACAGCCTCGCTTTTCTGTGAGGTTTCTAAACCTGGAGTCTCTGTTCAGTGGAAAAAGAACAATGTGCCTCTGAGAGCTAACAGGAAGTATGAGATAAAGCAGCAGGACTGCCTTCTACAGCTTAACATTAAAGAAGTCCAACCAGAGGACAGTGGCTGCTACACTTGCCAAGTAGGAGGAGCAGAGACCAGCGCAACTGTCTCAGTGAAAGGTTTGTGAGTTTGGGAAACTGCTTGGTAAATAGTACATGAAAAAACTTCATTCAGAGCAAGACAACATTAGTACCGGCTTTTCCTGCTATGCCATTGCTGCATCTTTCTGTTTACAATTGTTGCTTATCTCCTTAGAGCTTTCCCCGTTCTTCAAGGAGAATTTGAAAAGTGTGACCATTGAGGAGGGAGGTACAGCCTCCCTTTGCTGTGAGGTATCCAAGCCCGGGCTACCAGTGCAATGGAAGAAGAACAGGCTGCCACTGAGAGCGAACAGGAAGTATGAGATGAAGCAGGATGACTGCTTCCTCCAGCTTTACATCAAAGATCTCACACCTGAGGATAGTGGTAGCTACTCATGTCAAGCTGGAGCTGCAGAGACCACAGCAACTGTGACAGTAAAAGGTTGTAGTCCCCCCCCACCCCCCCAAAAAAAAAAAAAGAAAAAAAAAAAAGCATAATTAGAAAAACTTTCTACTTGTAGTTTGTGGAATAAAATGTCAATTTTCTTTTTTCCCAGAACTTGCGCCCTTTTTCAAAAAAGAGCTAGTAAACATGGAGGCTGAGGAAGGTGGAGCAGTGTCTTTGTGCTGTGAAGTGTCAAAACCTGAAGTGTATGTGCAGTGGAAGAAAAACAAGATGCCACTGAGAGCCAGCAAGAAGTATAAGATGAAGCAGGAAGGCTGCCTCGTTGAACTTCACATTAATGATGTCAAACCTGAGGACAGCGGCAGCTACTCATGTCAAGCAGGGCCTGCAGAGACCACTGCAACAGTATCTGTGAAAGGTTTGTTAGTCCGGAAAGCCCTGAGGTTAATTTTGATGCACAAATATGTTTCTAGTCATCATAAGAGAACCTCGAAGGCAAGATAAAAAAAAAAATTGTAAAAATATTTGGCAGTTGTGAGTTGTATATCCTAAAGTCATTTGGATATTTGGAGCAAGATTTTGAAATGTTTTGTAATATTTTACAGAACACCCAGTTTTCTTCATGAAAGAATTACAAAATATGGATGGTGAAGAAGGAGGAACCATCTGTCTGAACTGTGAACTTTCCAAACCTGATGTTTCTGTGCATTGGAAGAAAAACAAAGTGCCGATAAGAGCCAGCAGGAAGTACAAACTGAGGCAAGAAGGTTCCATCGTTCAGCTTCATATTGAAGATCTGAAACATGAGGACAGCAGCAGCTACTCATGTCAATCTGGGAGTGCAGAGACAACTGCCATAGTGTCTGTAAGAGGTGAGTGAAGCTAAGACAGTTCTGGGTTAGTCAACTGATATTGAAAGAAAATTTAATTTCCTGTATTTTGCTTTCAAATATGTTGGTAGAGACACCCCCATTCTTCAAGAAAGAATTAAGCAGTTTGGAGGCTGAGGAAGGAGGTGCGGCTTTCCTGCAGTGTGAGCTATCTAAGCCAGGGTTGTCAGCACAGTGGAAGAAAAACAGACTTCCTCTTAGAGCAAGCAGGAAATATGAGATGAAACAAGATGGCTGCCTGTTTCAGCTTCACATCAATGAGTTGAAACCTGAAGACAGTGGGAGCTACACATGTCAGGCAGGAAACACAGAGACAACTGCTAATGTGACTGTCAAAGGTGATAATCCGTTCACAAGGGGGGATTTGACAGGGAAATTTAGCTGTTAAAATAAACTACCAAAATCAAATTTTAACTATTCACTAACTAAAGTCATATTAAACATTTTTGTCATTGCAATCTCATATTTTTCCCAGAACTTCCACCTTTTTTCAAGAAGGATCTGCAGAACATCAAGGCAGATGAAGGGAGTACAGCCTCGCTTTTCTGTGAGGTTTCTAAACCTGGAGTCTCTGTTCAGTGGAAAAAGAACAATGTGCCTCTGAGAGCTAACAGGAAGTATGAGATAAAGCAGCAGGACTGCCTTCTACAGCTTAACATTAAAGAAGTCCAACCAGAGGACAGTGGCTGCTACACTTGCCAAGTAGGAGGAGCAGAGACCAGCGCAACTGTCTCAGTGAAAGGTTTGTGAGTTTGGGAAACTGCTTGGTAAATAGTACATGAAAAAACTTCATTCAGAGCAAGACAACATTAGTACCGGCTTTTCCTGCTATGCCATTGCTGCATCTTTCTGTTTACAATTGTTGCTTATCTCCTTAGAGCTTTCCCCGTTCTTCAAGGAGAATTTGAAAAGTGTGACCATTGAGGAGGGAGGTACAACCTCCCTTTGCTGTGAGGTATCCAAGCCCGGGCTACCAGTGCAATGGAAGAAGAACAGGCTGCCACTGAGAGCGAACAGGAAGTATGAGATGAAGCAGGATGACTGCTTCCTCCAGCTTTACATCAAAGATCTCACACCTGAGGATAGTGGTAGCTACTCATGTCAAGCTGGAGCTGCAGAGACCACAGCAACTGTGACAGTAAAAGGTTGTAGTCCCCCCCCACCCCCCCAAAAAAAAAAAAAGAAAAAAAAAAGCATAATTAGAAAAACTTTCTACTTGTAGTTTGTGGAATAAAATGTCAATTTTCTTTTTTCCCAGAACTTGCGCCCTTTTTCAAAAAAGAGCTAGTAAACATGGAGGCTGAGGAAGGTGGAGCAGTGTCTTTGTGCTGTGAAGTGTCAAAACCTGAAGTGTATGTGCAGTGGAAGAAAAACAAGATGCCACTGAGAGCCAGCAAGAAGTATAAGATGAAGCAGGAAGGCTGCCTCGTTGAACTTCACATTAATGATGTCAAACCTGAGGACAGCGGCAGCTACTCATGTCAAGCAGGGCCTGCAGAGACCACTGCAACAGTATCTGTGAAAGGTTTGTAATAAAACTTTTGAGACAGTCATTTGCAGGGATGGAGTCAAGACTGGACCTTCCAAGACTGAATGTTTATAACGTCGACAAATATTTCAGGACTTTGCTTTTGGTACACACAAAATGCAATAAGTAATGGAAAAAGAGTTAATTACTCAACCAAAACCACTTCTTGGTATTAAATTAATAATGGTCATAATAAATTAATACTTATGTTATTAAATACAGCCATATATTCCCTAAACTGAAATAATCATCTTACACTGCACAATAGTTGTATGAAAATGTTAAAAAGTGAGAGATTAGACTGATAAAAATTGTCATCTTTAAAAAAATCTTTCCTCTTAATGATTGTCTGAATAAAAGCAATTCATCAGAGTATCAGATGTTAAAAAGCACATATGCTGGACATATTAATAAATTATTAGGCATTTTAATATTATTAGTTCATAGAGGGAATTCCAAAACCATGAGAGCCAATAGAATCCATGGGATTTACAATAATCACATAGCCAACAGGGATGACGCAGAGACAACAGATTATAGGAGCCAAGTGGGAATATTTTCTCTAACATGGATTATGCCCATAAAACATTGAAGGTAAGACCGAATTTATGTTTTTGGCTTGATGAGCCTTATGTTTTTTTTGTTTTTTTTTATTGACTGCTAGTTAAGACTTAACCAGTCGTGTGACATGTAGAGCAGTGATGCAGGTTTAGCGTCTATTTACGTTTACGTCTGTTTAAGTTTTTATTATCATTTATTATTTTTTATTATATTTTTTAGCTGCTTAGTGTTGAAACGGGGTGGTATTGTGCATATTTTTTGCATTACTACTTACTTTTTCTTGTGTCTGCTGTAGATGTCTAGTAAAACTATGTTGTCCCACTCACGTTACATGTCGTTAATCCTGGCAGTGGATAAAATTTACAGGTGGCCCGGTGTTTTTGGTTTTCCCCTTCACTTTCGTGTCTTACAATTCTTCATGTTTTGAAAAGAAAATTTAATCATTTTCTGCAGTCAGATGCAAGTGTTTGTTCAGCAAAAGCTAGACCGCACCACATGTGAACACACAAACATGCTCTTTTAAATCATAGGACCAAATGCTGTCTGGTTTTGTAAACAGTCACATCCAACACAATTACGCGGTCATTAGCAATAATAACATTATATTTTTTCTGAGATGGTGGGACGCAGCTGCACTCCGATCACTGGTTTTAATTCATATTGTTGTGCATCTGCGGGTGAAGTTAGAATGGAGTTAAGTTTCCTTAATTTTGACAAAAACTATTGAGTCTCCAACTGGTTTTTACCCAGTTTGTTGAATAAGACCAAGACCGAGGCATAACAATCCGAGACCAAGACCAAGCCCAAGATGGGAAAATACAGGTCTCGAGACCAAGACCAGTCTTGAGACCTCCATCGCTGGTCATTTGTATCCTAACAAAGACAACCAAAGGATTTTTTTTTCTTTGATTTACAGAACTTCCTTCATTCTTCATCAAAGAGTTACAAAATATAAATGCTGAGGTGGGAGGGATGATCTCCCTGTGCTGTGAACTTTCCAAACCTGGGCTTTCAGTCCTCTGGAAGAAGAACAAACTGCCACTGAGAGCCAGCAGGAAGCATGAGATGAAACAAGATGGTCACCTCTATCAGCTTAACATCACAGACCTCAAACCTGAAGACAGTGGCAGCTACACATGTCAATCAGGGAATGCAGAAAGTACTGCATGTGTGGCAGTTCAAGGTATGTTAACACTGGGGATTCATTATTATTCATTGACTATTTATTAAATAAGCTTTTATAATCTGTTGCTTATACAGACGTAACTTCAGCTTGATCGTTCTCAAACTTAGTGCTACTCAGAAGGAATGTTGGGATAACCTATTTACAAAATAAATCTAAATCAAATTGGCTAATAATGACCTAATAAGCTCAAACAGACAAAAATATAAGCGCTTCGGGATGATTAATCTATACACCAAACAGAAACAACTCAATGGGAATGTACAACGGAGTAAATTAAAGTTATTTGTATAGCACATTTCAGTCAGGCAGTTCAAGTGCTTTCTGCCATAAAAACATAATACAGTAACTAGTTGTAAAACAAGTTACAAGTGACATTTTGTCAAATGCCATCATCAAAATCATCAAGCAAATATTTATTAAATATATCAATGTTCCAGTTATTATGAATCAAAGGCAACTCTAAGGGATGTTTAAGCATCACTATGCTTTTTCTACTCAGCTATGTCAGACTGCCACAGACTTTTTTGATGTGTCAGAAAATGTTGCAGCACAAGTGCAGCAGGTCTTATACGCCAGGTATATTGTACATATACACCACTGCTACAACTTTACACAATGGCTACTTAAATATAACAACAATGACCCAAAAATAACATCAATCTCATGCAACACTATTGAAATGCTTTGTCTGTTCACCTGATCTACTTTGATTAAATTGGCTAATAATTATCATACCACTTAGGGCACTCATAGAGCATCATATTTTAATCTCAGGCTGTCATTTCATTCTTAAATTTTTGGATAAAATTACAAGATGATGAAGTCATGGGAAAATTATGGCACCCTATCCTAAAAAAAAATGAACACTGAATTCCGCACCCTTGATTCTTTCATACATGCACCGATCACACCCGAACCACATGAAAACCCCACAAACACTTCAAAGATGTGATATGACTTGATCTTTCATAAATCCTGCCTCATTTTCGCATGTTTACCCAGTGTAACGCATATTTCAGTGTCACCAACATACATGGGAAGACAGGAAACAGTGTTTAGTATTAACTATGATAGTTCTTGTTCTACAAAGTTTGGAAACCACAGTTTAGTATTATAAACAGTTACTGTTAGCCAAAAGTTATTTATTCAAAATATATAGGCGTGTGTCTCTAAATGGGAGTTTAGAGAAAATCTTCATGATAACAAATACTGAATGTACAGTACACAAAAAAAATTCAGCCCTGAAAATGCAGTATTCCCTCATTTGACACTGTATAATGTATGTTTCCTTTCAATCTATTTAGAGCCTGCTACATTTTTCATCAAAGAATTACAAAATGTAGAGGCAGAGGTTGGCAGTGCAGCTGCTATGTCCTGTGAGTTATCCAAACCTGGAGTGTCTGTACTGTGGAAGAAGGATAATCTGCCTCTGAGAGCCAATGAGAAGTACGAGATGAAACAGGATGGTCGTTTTCTGCAGCTTAACATCAAGAAGCTTAATTCAGAGGACAGTGGTAGCTACTCATGTCATGCTGGAAATGCAGAAACAGCTGCAACGGTACAAATAAAAGGTGTGCATCTTGATTTTTAACTTTAAATTTATTGGAACTAGATTATTCTTGTAATGTTAATACTATTGTTTTCTGTCTGTGAAGGACCACAATCTTCACCACAGGCAAATTCTGGAACAGCACTGGTGCAGATGAAAAGTACTGTCTCTAAACAAGTTCCTGCTTCAGAAAATGAAAGGCCTGACCTTCCAGAGCCCAACCGGATTCCCCCAGAGCCCAAAAAGAGGACTAATAGGAAAGCATCTATTACTACTTCAGAAAAAGACACAGAGCAAGTTTTTGACCCAAAGGTGTCTGTGCAGAATGTCAACAATGAAGTCCAACAGGGCGTCCAACATGCGAGATCTACAGAAGAGCACTTTGATGTTGTGCAGAATGGAACAAAAGTGGAGAGGAGCGAACAAAAAGGGAGCGAGGTGCACCAGAAAGAGGTTAAGCCAGTTCAGCTGCCAGAGAAGGATTATAAATTTGACAAGAGGATTGAAAAGCCAACTTCACCTCTGAGTACAGAAAATGATTTTATGGAAAAGAGACAACCAGAAGGGAATGTAGGAAAATTTGTTAAAGCCTGCCCTCCGGTAAATCAGTCAGAAAGGCTTGTGGGTAACAAAGTGGTTGAACTGAACGTGACAGCAAAGGGACATGAAACTGAAATGAGGTTAGAACAGGTAAAATCTTCACAAAAAGCAAATGAAGTTAAGCAGGTAATAACTCAACATGCAACAACAATTTGGAGAAATAGTCAGGATGAAAAACATGCTCAAGAGAAGCTTAATGGGAAAGAAATAACCAACACAGATGTTAAACCTTCAGAGAACAAAGGTGAAGTAGGAGAGACAGAAGAGGAGACTTTGAAGCCACCAGTGAGAGCTAAGACAAAGGTAGCATATGAAGAGCAATCAGTCAAATCTATTACTAAACAAACAGAAGATACAATTCCTCAACCAATGAAGACTTCTCTAAAAGATTTTGAATACCATAAAGAAAGAGAAAATGGGCTAGAGTTCTCAGGGAAGGTATTGATACAAACACCCAGAGCAAACCAGCTTGAGAAACAAGCAATAGAAGAGCCAGAAAAGGCAGATGAAATCCCTCAATTTACACCACCAAAACCACCTGAGAGGAGAAAGAGTAAAGTAAAAATAGGAATAGAAAAACAATTTTCAAGGGACACAGAGACAGATCAAGATGATGTACAGCCAAAAAGTGTTGTCGTAAAGTCCTGTGAGGAGAAACCAACCAAACAACTAAAAAAGCAATTGAAGAAAGAGCTTAAAGAAACTTCAAAATTGGAAAAAAATAAGTCTATCACAACTGATAGTGAAACAGAAGATAAACTTAAGCAACCAGTAAAACAACCAGTTAAACCAATTAAGAAAGAACCTGGACTAACGAATGAAATGAAACTGGCTGTTGAGCCAATGAGAACAGTGGAGGAAACACATCCGACAAAGATGGAAGAAGAAATTCCTCTGCTCTACATTTCTGAAGAAGAAACTTTCTCAGAAGCCTTAACTGAGCTTCCTCCTAACCACCTCCAACCTGCTGTTCCTGAGAGACAAGCCAGACCGCTGCCTATCCAGGAGATACAGCCACATGAAACTTCTCCCCTGGAGACTGACATCAACATAGAAGTTGAACCTGAAATGCAAGAAGCTGCTGTTAAGATCCAGGCAGCATTCAAAGGCTACAAAGCTCGCAAAGACATGCGACCAGTCTTTAAGGAGGTGTTCAAGAACCAGAATGCAGATCTTCATGGTACACTTATGTTAAAGTGTGTTGTGGATGGAAGACCCAGCAGTGTGCGCTGGTTGAAAAATGGCCAACAAGTTATAAATGATCCTCGATTCCGGGTTGAAACAGCACAAAACGGAGAATGCTCACTTGTGGTTAAAAACTTGAACAACACCGACAGCGGAGTTTATACCTGTGAGGTAGCAAATAAGTTTGGTGTGACCTCCTACAATGGAAACATAACTGTGGTGAAGACTGTGCAACCTGTCCCTGCAGCCCAGAAGCCTATACACCCACCACTTGCAGCCATAACTCCTTTGCAGCTTGCTCCACAAAAGCCTGACACCCAGGACATGACACAGACTCAGAATCTGATTCAGAGTCAAGCACAGCTAGCTCCAACTACAGATGCTGAAAATTATGTAGAAAGTGTGAGTGTTTCTCTATGGGATGCATACATCCTGACAGAACAGAACAATCAGACACGCCTGCAAGAGAGACGAAGATCTTCAATCATTGCTGTCAGCTCTTGTAAGTAAAACATTTGCTTTTTAGTTGTAAGCAGAAACCAAGGGTATCGCTAGGCCATGCAATTTCAAATCAAATCACAACTTACATATATAATCCCTACTTTCTGCCTCTAACAGTGTCAAGTCCCTCAGAGTATGACACGGCCCCAGATGTAATGGAATCTGTTGAGACTGTTCCAGTAACACCAAGGTAGTACTCTTTACATTGTCTCTACATTTTAATATTCATCTTGAATCTTGTGCTCCTGAAACTAAACTGGCTTTTAATCTATATTTTAACAGGGAAGTACCAAAACCAGCTGACATGACACAGCCAAAGGATGATAACGAAGAAACAGCTGCTCTGAAACCTCCTAAGAAACTGTTGGATGTTAGAGGTCAGCAAAATGAATTACATTGTCTGTACATTTGTTTTTAATGGTTGGGACACAGTGAAAAACAAACAAAACAAACAAACAAACAAAAAAAACCAAACAAACAAAAAAAAAAAAAAAAAAAAAAAAACTGTTTCAAAATCTTTTTAAAACTGATTTTTTAAAATTATTTTTAAATGTACAATTACAATAAATCAAATGTGAAAAAAAAAATAAATAGACACACTTATGTTGAGAAAATTATTTGTGTTTTGGAGTGATCTTAATATTACTTGGTAAAAAAAATCAAATGAATTAACTCAGAATAAAATCACCCATTTGCTAACTTGTAGTCTTGCTCTGAACCATGCTGGTAGTTTGAATAAATAAATACCAATGCATTATATATCAGGTCATCTCTCCAAAATGTTGGTCAGTTCCATTTGTGCATCAATAGCTCCAGTTATATTATGAAAGTCATCTCTCTCTTCAAACTGTACTTTAATATTTGCCCTCTCAACTACATTGTCTGGGAAGTTGCTGTATCTGGCTGATTTATGAAAAATTTAATCGCACACAGCTGGCATTACTCTGGGAACCCTGGTGTGGTTAGAAACTGTTTGGGTACAAGCAGCACATGGCCTCCTGCCATGTTGTGCTCCAAGACAAACAGTAGCTCTGAGCTTAATTTCCAAAGGATTACTCTTATAGACCTAAGTGGCTGATAAGCCAGTCTTCATCTTGAGCCCAAAAAAATCTATTTAACCTGTAAATAAATGCTCTCTAAATGTTGTGTCATTTGCAACATCCACAAATTAAGCTGGAGCTATGTTAAAATAATTTTCTGCAGCACTTTGCAGATGCTTTATTATGCACTCATGCAAATTCATTCACATGGATATATTGTCTGGTCAACATACTGTATTTCTCATATGTGTCCTACAAATGTTTTCACATCGGTAACAGTTTCCCAACATGACCACTAAGTGTCACCAGTGAGCCAATAACTCTTGAAAGGGATGTTTGCAATTTTAAGGTTGATCTGAGCCTGCACACGATTACAGAATCCCGTCATTGTTAACACATCAAAACTTTTGCATAAAAAAGCTGTTTGCATTTTTATAAATGAGGCCCCCGGTGATCTATACATTTAAACCCCCAAAATAACATTATTTCTTTTGATCTTACTATTATTTTTCTACAGGCAGATTTATTTTCAGCCCCAAAACAATAAAGTTTCCCTCTGTTCTAATTTGAAGGAGCTCATGATAATAAACTAAGAACACCATCTCCAAAGCACCACCGATCCCACACACCTTTAACAAGTACTGTGTCTGGATCAGAGTCAGAGGGTGAAGAGGACAGACGAGAGGTACATTTTACGTAGATCTAATTAAGTCATAATCTGATGAGCAAAATGATTTGTTGATCTGTCCTGTGTAATGTTTTTCTTCCTCAGACATTTGAAATATACGTAGCTCGAGTCGACTGCAGTCCTAATATTGGAAGTAAAGACAATTTTATTCTGAAAGAGGGTCAGTTTGTAGAGGTTCTGGACTCTGTTCATCCTGACAGATGGTTGGTGAGGACCAAACCAACCAAAACCAACCCCTCTCGACAGGGATGGCTGTGTCCTGCTTATCTGGAAAAGAGGAGAAAAGTAAGTTGTACAAATATTGTAGATGAATCTCGTTTTAACGTAATATGTAAAGTTCAGAGATAGAGTTTTAGACATTTTTATAGCTTTTCTTAAATTCAGAAGTTTACATACATTTCCTTAGTGTTCGGCCTATTCCTTCTGACAGAACTGGTGTAACTAGCTTCACCCACATAATTTCCACATATTGTTTTGTAGGCTATCATGTCCATACACACTTTTCTAGCTTTGGAGTCAGTCCAGGGCTTTGTTATGGCCACTCCAAAGCAATGACTTTCTCGCAAATCTAACAGTGTGCTTGGGGCAATTAACCATTTGGAAGACCAATTTGTTCTCAAGCTTTAACTTCATGGCTTATGTCTTGTTTTCTTTCTTACTGTGTGGCCTTTCAGTCAATGTCACCATATAACTTGTTACATTGTGGGTAATGACACTCTCTTACCAGCTTTAGCTAGCATCTTCCAGGTTGGTATGTGTATTTCACATTAAAAAAGCATTTATCTCTGGGATATAGTTGCTTATAATTGTTTGAACAGGTGAATATGGCACCTTCAGGGATCTGAAGATTGTACAAAAGACTTAGTGTTGGGATTAAAACAGGAAAGGTTTTTGTCTTATTTAAAGACAGACAGTGAGAAGAAATGTATGTACTATTCATGAACATACCTGGTATCAGCTGTACATAAACACTTTTGATATAAGCTTCAGTTTTGTTCAACTATCAGCAGGGACATTACAGTGTTTTATGATAAATCCCTGGCTCTCATTTCCAACAGGAAATCTTCCCACAAAGGAGAGTTGCTCAAGAGGATCTTGATGAAATTGGGTCTACAGGGGAAGAGTACAGGAGAGTGCTGAGGTTTACTCTTCTCATTTTTTGAAACACATTGATAATGTGACTTTTGTGATCAGAATTTATTGGATTTAGTTAAAACTCTGATTTGAACTAGGGTTTCCAGTGCATCACTTCTAATCTGCTTGTATTTCCTGAAATCTTTAGTCAGCTGATCCAAGGCTTGATTAATGGAGAAGAGGAGTTTGTAAAAGCAATGAAGATGTTTATCACTCACCAGCTTAATCACCTGGACTGTAGTCACCATGTCCCCATTAACATCCTCAACCAGAAAGAAATCATCTTCAGGAACATCAAAGATATTGTTGGTTTACACGAACGGTAATAGACCCAACTCTCCATACTTGTTCTAATATTGTTAACCTTTTAGACATTTTTTAAAGAAAAGGCCATAATAAAAAAAAGTCCTCATTAATATATTCATTTTCAGTTCCATCCTCCCTGGTCTGAGAGATTGCGTTACAGATGATGATGTTGCCATGTACTTAATCAAACACGCTGAACATTTTGAAAAGTATCTTCACTACATGGTGGGGCAAGCGCAAGCAGAGGCCTGCATCAGTGACAAGGCTGTTAAGCAATACTTCAAAGTAATTTTCAATCTCTTCATGCATGTTCACTAGATTTAAATCTTTATAAAGACAGCTTTACTGCACTAGCCTAATGTCTATTTCTTTCCAATAACCGTTCAGGAAGTAACACCGCCTGAGAAGCCTGGTGATGCCCCAATCATGGACGTCCTTACTTTCCTGCAGCAACCAATAGAGAGGATTCAAACTTACCAGGCTTTACTCAAGGTCAGAGGATAATTTCTTTCAATGTCTTTTTATTGCACAGAACATTTTGCTTTTACACCTTTGTGATGCAGAAAACTTGCATTATTTACCCTTCATAAGAGACTGTGTAAAGGCGAAACATTAAGTTCATACTGCATCAGCTATTGTACTGTCGTACAATAGTTGTGGCAAGACACAAGACTGAAGATGACTGTATCCTGTTACCAATATTCCCAACCAATCAGGACACTTCAGAAAGAGGTGTTAAGAATGTGACATACACAACCATAATGTGTTCATGTGTAAGTCTCCTCATCTTAGCAGTTTACTTTTCTGCCTGTGATATGTCAGGGGCTCTTTTACAGTCTGTTAAAGTATGCACTTTCCTTTAATTATTTTATGGGAATGTTAAAATCAAGTATCCATTCATCCATCCATCCATCCATCCATCCATCCATCCATCTATCCATCCATCCGTCCATCTGTGAGTCTGTCCATCAGTTCGTCCACTTTCTTACAATCTGTGGGTATTTGCAGAAATATTTGGCATAAATATGCGCTAAATTAAGACTGAAAACTCTGGGAAAAGGGTATGAACAAATATGGAATTTTGAAATGAACCCTTTGTTTACAAGTTCTTCAAGTCATATTTCTGCTTTCACCCAATTATTGACTGATTGTCAGGAGCTGATCAAGAACAAAGCGAAGAGTGGCCAGAGCTGCTACCTGTTGGAGGATGCCTTCTCTGTGGTGTCCTGCTTGCCCTGGAGATCAGACAACATGCATCGCGTGTCACTAATTGAAAAGTACCCAGCTCCTCTCACTGCTCTGGGTGAGCCTGTGCGACAGGTAAGGAGAAAGGACAGGGTTTTAAACTTTATTTTTATTGAGAGTTTTGTTGTTAGCACAATTTTTATAAAAGGTTTTCTTCAAGCATACAACTGATCTTTTCCGATACTAAGGCACAGTAGGAGTTCAAATGAAAACCTTTGTCTTTCATCCTCCCACAATAGCATGTTTGTCTTAAACATCTCATTTTTCTTGTACCAAAACATTCAGTTTTATGGTCTCTAAACTGTGATAGTATCTTTTTAGGGACTCTTCACAGTGTGGGAGGAATCTCCAGAAATGAAAACAACCTCTAGAGGGCATCAGAGACAAGTGTTTCTCTTTAAGGAATGTATTGTACTGTGTAAGGTGAAGAAAGACAGCAGCATGAATCGTGATACTTACAGCTTTAAGAACAAAATGAAGGTAAGAGTGGCACTCCTGCATTCTTTCCGCCACAATACTCCATATTTGATGAAGCAAATGAAATATTTTCAAACCAGTAAAAATGTGCCTGCTGTCGTTTTACTTTGGTGCTTTTGGTTCAACAACTTGCCTAGCTGAATGATGTGGAAATAAAGGAAACTGTTGGTGGAGAAGACAGGTCCTGGGGGTTGTGGCATGAGCACAGAGGCTCTATACGGTGTTACACTTTACAGAGCAACTCCACACTGGCTAAACTGTCCTGGCTGAAAGACCTGAAGGAGCTGCAGCAAAGATCCAGCCTCAGCAGTAACTGTAGGTCTTCTTATCTTCTTCAGAAATGTTAACAAGCCAGCAAATAACAGCAGGGAATCTTTGATAACTTTAAGTTATTGAGCTTGAAAACAGTCATTTCTCTGTTCCATCAACAGGCCCTCCAGTGTTTGAGTCTCTGCTTTGTGATTGCTCAGCGCAAATTGGACAGACAATAAAACTGACCTGTAGAGTGTCGGGATTTCCAAAACCAGTAGTCAGCTGGATCAAAGGTTTGCATTTCTTCAGTTTCTTCTTGAAGTATTTACAGTTGAATACAGAAGTCGTTGCAAATCTGTCATACATTTTAGAGGTGAAAAAGGTGAGCATGACTTTAACTGAGTAGTTTAAAATGTTTTTCATGTTGTGGGCTTTTCTAAATAGCATCACATTTTAATACAGTAACATTCGCTTTGCTCTGTACAATTTGGATTCCTTTGTCACAGATGGTCTTCCATTGGAAGATGACCCACGTCACATCATCTCAGCTGACCGGTCAGGAACATGCAGTCTTGTCCTGGACTGCCTTACTCCAGAGGACTCTGGTCAGTACGTGTGCTATGCAACCAGCTCCATGGGCAGTTCTGGCACTTTGGCAAAAGTTGTGGTGCAAGGTGAGTAAGGATGGTACACTGATCCAAAACGGAGATCCAGGACAGGACAGCAGCTCCAATCAATCTTATACTAAAATATTTCCTGTTGTTGTTAATCTGCCTTTAGTTAAAGCTATCGGTATTTCTGTTCCTTTTACAATTGTCTTACAGGCTCTCTTTTCCAATTTTATCCCATCACAACTACAAACATCTATGTATTCTGTTGGGATTTTATGGGCTAGACAAAAAAAAAAAAAGTTGTGGATAATTATGAAGTGGAAGGAAAATTACATGGTTTTCATAGGTTTTACAGAAAAAAAAATACAAAAGTTTGGCATGTATTCATATTCAGCCCAGTTTACTCTGATATCCCCAAATAAAATTCAGATTGAACATGGTGTTGCCTTCAAAAGTCAACTAATTAAAGTATCTCACCAGACTGGTATTTAAAATCAGTGTAAATACAGTTCTTTTGTGAAGATCTCAAGGGGTTCTTGGAGAACATTGGTGAACAAAAAAACATCACATAGATCAAAGAGCACACTACGTAAAAGTCAAATTTATTGGTTGCGCTGCAAAATGCTAAAAAGGGGCAACCCTAAAAGAAAACTTATTAAAAACTTGAGAATGGAGCAGAGATTTACATTCCAGTAGAACAATAGCCCTAAACATATACCCAGAGCCACAACTGAGTTGTTTACACCATATTCATGAGTTAGAATTGACCAAAGTCCTGACCGAAATCCAACTGAGAATTTGTGGCTAGACTTGAAAGCTGATGTTGACAGATGCTCTTCATCTAATTTGACTTAGCTTAACTATTTTGCAAAGACAAACAGACAAAGATGTTAGTCTGTGAATGTTTAAAGCTGGTGGAGACAGACCCTTAAAGGCTATTAGCAGTAATTGCAGCAAAAGGTGGTTCAACAAAATAATGACTCAGGGGGGCTGAAAACAAATGTGTGCTATACTTTTTTCAATTATAGTTTATCAGATTATAATATATGAAAAGATTAAAAATATTTCATGTTTTTTTTCTCAATTTCATAATTATGCACTTCTTTGTCACATAAAATCCCAATAAAATACATTGAAGTTTGTGGTTTTAACGTAACAAACTGTCAAAAAGTTCAAACGATGTAATGCTTTTGCAAGACCCATTAAAAGGAACAAAATGCAATTTCACTACTTGTCCTTTTAGTACAAATGTATTACTACTTCATTTTTTCTACTATGACAATGCCAAATATTTGACAATGTCAGATATTACTGATACTGCTAGTTCTTACCCCATTACAACAGTATCTGGCTATTTTTATAGGTTTCTTTTCAAGTTGTATGCACTTTGTGCTTTTTTCCAGCTCCACCCAGATTTGTGAGCCGACTAGAAAGTGCTTGCCTGATTGACGGAGAGGAGATCCAGTTTTTATGTTCCACTCTCACCACCCCTTTACCAAGAATCAGGTATGGCAGAACACAGACATAATCATGTTACATGTCAAAACTGATGGTCCTGTGTCTGCTGACAGAAATTGTTCTGCCTGCAGGTGGTTGAAAGATGGCAGGGAGCTGACTGACAGCAATAAATACTCCATTGTAAATGACGCCAGAAGTGGAATCTTGTCTCTCACAGTTATCGGGGCAACAGAGGAAGATATTGGACAGTATGAGTGTGAGGTATGAAACACATTTCCTTTTACTCTTCATAGTATTAAGACTGACAGTGTTACTTAAATCCCAAATGTTTGCTTCTGTTTAGCTTTGGAATGAACTTGGCTGTGTCAAATGCAAAGCAGGTCTTTGTCCTGCCTTTGTACCACCCGCTGACATTGAGAATGACCAATCACAGGACTTACCTGCTAAAGGTAGGACTTTCAGAGCCACTGGAGTAAACACCCATGTGGAAACCCATCGGAGGGTTTTCATATGTGTGGTTTATACAACTAGCAGGTTAGCTGTGTTTCTAAAGGGTTATAGCACATGCCATTGTCAAGTTTTACTTCCAACATTATCACTCCTTTTCCATCACATTATGTGACATCTCTTTACAACACTCATCAATCAGGTCTGGTCAATATCTTCTTCCAAGCACTATCATTCATAAACTCCATAAAGTTTACCATATTTTGAAATATTACTTACATACTTACACATTTTTCCTATTTCATACACTCTTTCATCAAACATAGTTCCAACTACCATTTCAGTGATGACTAGATTCCAAACTATTATGGCACAGGGTGCAACCTGCATAGCATCTGATATAAAAGACAATTTCTGTTACCATATTGTGACGAATGTGTTCTAACTACAGATGCACCAATCAGAATGTTATATAGAGCTTTTGTCCAGGGCAATAAACTTGAAAATTTGTCCAATTCTAGTCACTAGCCAATTTCTTGTTGCATCGCTAATCCTAACTATTGGCTGTTATCAAGAGCAATGTCTGACAGACTCTTATTTGGTTGTTTTTTTTATAATTCTTATTTCTTCTTTTATATTGACTGACCCATTTTACCAAAAAGTAAACATGATTGATTTTTGTGTGTTTGAGTGTATTTTTATAACTGTTCCTGCTGGTTGTTTTGACCAGAAAATTCTCATAACATTTGAAATCCCAAGAGCTTTTTTTCCTGTCAAAAAAGGCAAATAAATGTTTACTTTACTAGGAAGGCATGACATTGCTTCTCATTGCAAGTATATTTAATTAACCATATTTGCAATGAAGTTGGTCACAACTAACCTTTTCTGAAACATATTTTCCATATAATGGTGTAGTTTCCTACTCTTAAATGAGATGCTCTGCATGCATTTTGGTGTAAGTCTTCTCATATTTATGCATGTTCTTGTAAGCTTCAACTACATCAAAGTGCTTTGTATTATGAAAGATAGGAGCTGGTTGTTTCACAGGTGCATTTGTAAATCCAGTGCAGGGCATTGCATGCAACAAATACTGCAATAAAAGAGAGCAGATTTCTGTACTTTGTAAATTTCCTCCATTGTGTGGAAGTTAACTCATGCATGTAATTAACAACATTTTGCAGGCAGAATGTTGATATTGGGAAAGAAACATTAAAAATGTAACCATAACAGTTTAGACCTATTCTCTGTAGCCATAATAAGTGGGATCTAGTTGATATCATTCACCATAGACATTCTCCTGTATTCCCCAACATCCACTCCACTGGAAAGACATTGCTAAATGTATTGTATGGGTTGTTTTTATGTTTTTCATCATGTTTTCACTCTCCACAGAGGGCATGAGTTGTAACAGACTACATTATGCGTTCCTGTTAAAATGTTTTTATGCAGAGATCAATGGATCTACAAAGGTGCCATAAGCTAAGAGATTATATTGAAAACTTTGTGTCAATATGAAAAGCACATTTTTGTGTAGCAGCTCATGAAGCGGTTAAACAGAATTCAGAAATTAAAGTGAATTTTACTTTTGTATTTTTCATATCATATTTGTTTGTCTTCCCATTGTCTATAACCTTCATGACGTTTCCCATTTTCCCTTCACTGGTCCCAAAGCAGGGGGTTCCTCACATGGACTGTTCCATGTAAGTCATCACACTCATGATAACAAATAACCACTCAACACTCCCCTTTCTCTTCCTGCCAACGCATGCCCAGCTAACTCTCCACTCCTACAAGATGGTCATGTGCTGGGCGAGTGTATCCTTCCTGCTCATGCAGGAGTGGGGCATGTGATCATGTCTTGTTGATGTGGTGGGTTAGAGGGGTAAAACCCTGACGCTCCAAGGTAAGACAAATTGTGTATTTATTGTTCCTGGATTGTAAGGTAATATGCTGTCTAGAAAATTATTTTTCCACTTTAGTAAAAATAACTTTCAAATTATATACCATTTTTTAATTTGAAAATTTTCCTAATTGGTGTTTTGGTTTTTCTAGAAGCTGACTCAGAGGCCTGGTCCACTGCCTTTGTTAAGAAATGGCTGCAGACTGATTTCAGCCATTCTTCTATTACCAAGACACCATTCCCCCCTGGATCCTCTGAACAGTAAGTTCTTTAAATTATAATTTGCATGAACTGCTTCACCATTTTAAGTAACTGAGCATCAGCAACTACCAACCTTATTAAAGCATTGTGGCAGTGCAGGTTTACCACATTAAAAGCTCTTCATTAAGGTAACGAGGTTAGAAAAAGAAAGTGTACTGGTGTTCATGCTAATCTTTCTTCATATCAGCAATAATGACAATGGCATATTTGATTAACTGTAACGTCTGTGCTCATCACAACAAAGGCGTATTTTTACAGACTCTTTACAGTGCCTTTGCAACAGTTGAATGTTCTCAAAATGTGTGCACCAAGAAGTGACTTTTAACTTATAAATTAACGAAGGTACGTTTTCAGCTGACTTAATAGAAATTTGAAGAAATTCATTGATTTTGTGTGTTTGCCAATATATTGAGTTTAACCGACTTGAACTAAATACATTTATATTTGGCAACCATCTCTCTTTCAAGTTATCCAATATGCCACAGAGCAGAGATGACTCATAAAAATTTATGAAAACTGATAAGATATTTTTTCCCTATAATAATTTTTGTCCATATTTAATACACATTTTAAAAGTGATATTTGGGTGATATTTAGTGTAGTATTTTTTTGACCCAACCACTTTGTGAGCTCCTATACCTGTTTTCAATACCAGATGTAGTACCATCATGGACGTTGACGCTTCTGCATCGGATCAAGCAGTACAGCAGCCTTCATGTTATTTAGAAGAGGAAGAGGAGATCTACATTTCGGAGGCCTTGCACGAAATTACAGATGGTAGTTTACTTTCTTCAATGTAGGAATAAGTCAATAAATTGCTGCATTACCAAGTACTGATGTAACTTTCTTCTCAGCTCCTCCTTCCGTTCAGGTGTCTGTTGAGGATCTGTGTGTTGAGCCAGGCCAACCAGCAACATTCATAGCCATCATCACAGGAAGACCCACTCCTAAGATACAGTGGTACAAGGTAATCAGTCACACAAAGGAGAGAGTTTTCCAAACCCAACTTGTTGCATAGAGCATTAGATTTGCAATTATACAAGTATTGTAGAAGTCTGCAGTATTTATAGGATGTGCCTATATTTATACTTAACCAAGTAGTTTATCCATTGTCATTTGTTTATTCCACCACAGTTTATTTCTAACACATTATATCATACAGTGCCTTTCAAAAGTACTAATATACCTTAATTTTTCCACATTTTCTTACCTTATAACTAAAAATTTAAAGTAAAAGAAGAGACTCAGGTCCGATTAAACAGAGAGCAAAACGGGACCAATTGGCTTGGAGTTTGGAAAAATACTGAGACCACACATCACCATCTCCACAGTGAAGCATGGTGGTAAAAGCATTCTGCTGTCAGCCACCTTTTCTTCATCAGGAACAAAGTAGCTGGTTAGAGTTAATGGAGCTAAATACAGGGCAATTCTGGTAGAAAACCTTTCAGAGGCAGCAAAAGACTGTAGTAGAAGTTCAACTTCCAGCACGATAACAACACTGAACATAGAGCCAGAGCAACAATGGAATCATTTAGATCAAAGTATATTCATGTGTTAGAATTGCCTAGTCAAAATCCAGAGCTCAATCCAACTGAGAATCTGTGGCAAGACTTGAAAATTGATTTTTTTTTTTTTTTTTTTTTTTTTTTTTTTTTTTTTTTTTTTTTTTTTTTTTTTTTTTTTTTTTTACATATGCGCTCCATCCAGTTAGATTGAGCTAGCTTGCAAAGAAGAAATAGGGAAAAAAAAAAAAAATTCATTTTTTTAAAATGCCAGACTCCTAGAACAAAGCCTAAAAGACTTGTGGCTGTAATTTCAACGCAAAGTGATCCTAATAAAGATTGACTCAGGAGGGCTTAATAAAAAAAAAAAAAAAAAAAAAAAAAAAAAACCCAATACACACTTTCAGATTTTTTTGTAAAAAAAAAAACAAAAAAAGCAAAAATTGAAAATCTTATATTTTCCTTTCAATATGTATCATGGTTAAAGAAGGACCCAAGTGCAGAGAGCCGGAACAATTACATTGATGTATTTAATTAATAAGAAAATAACAATAAAGAAACTTACAACTTGTTTCAGAAAATACTAATCTGGATGCACAAGGAGAGATGCATGGGAATATGAGGTAGACAACAATAGAATCCAGCAGCTACTGACTGAAAATGAGGAGCTTAAATACCAGGGAGTTTGATTATTGGATAGAGACCCGGTGGCTGATTGGTAGCTGTGAGAGGAGACCAGACAGGTAGACTGAGGAGGAAGAGAGAGAGAGAATGACAGGAGAAGAGGGAGTAAATATAAATCAGGAAACAGAAAAAAAACATTTAACAGTGTCAAAAAAATAACTAAATGCAGAGAATGACTAACCAAAGTGATATCTAATCATTAGTAAATAAACAGCTAAGACTAATAATCTAAATAAAAGCAAAAGAAGCTGAAAAAGAAAACACAATTGAACAAATGATCAAAATGCAAGTGCAGAGAAGAACTCAAGTAACCCAGGATCCTGTCACTATGTATAAAATCCTCATGAAATATACTAGTTTGTGGTTGTAATGTGGCAAAATGTGAAAATGTTCAACAAGTATTAATAACATGTTTGATGATCATATGAACTCATTGGTTTTCCTATTAAAAGCTGATTCTCTCCTGTCTAATTAAAGGATAGGGAGCACGTTGCAGCCAGTGAGAATGTGAAAATAGTCCAACATGGTGCTCGTTGCTGTCTCACCATATTGTGCCCTGAAGGAGAGGACAGTGGCATATATACCTGCTTCGCTCACAATGACTCAGGCCAAGCCTCTTGTGAAGCTCAGCTAACAATCGAGGAAGGTCAGCAGTGATTGTCTGTATTATTACATCGGTTTAGTCCATCGTAATGTTAAGAATAATGAATGATTAGAGCAGCTGAGGTATGACGCATGAAAGAGGGTTTTGTACTTTTAAGGAAGGTGAAAACTATACACTGATTGCCATTCATGTGCCAAATTTATTTACAAGTTTTTGTGTTTTTCTGTAGGTCTGCTTGATTCTCAGGAGAGAGAGGTGGAGCTGGGGAAGAGAAGGAGATTATTCTCTGTCTATGATGTCCATGAGGAAATTGGAAGGTGATGGTCACTTTCAATTTGATATTAGATGGAGTTTTGTAAGACACAGCATAGCAATTTGTCTTTTTGTGATTTAGGGGTACATTTGGGGTGGTGAAGCGTGTCATCCACAGAAGAACAGGTGAAGTGTTTGCTGCCAAATTTCTGCCTCTGCGGAGCAGTTCTCGGACCAGGGCCTTCCAGGAGAGGGATCTTATTTCCCGCCTCGCTCACCCCAGAGTGGCCTGCCTGCTGGACTTCTTTTGTACCAGACGGACCTTGGTGTTAATAACAGAAATGTATCCTTGCTTTTCAATTTGCCAAACTAATTATGGGTTTGATCACATGCTTGATCAGTGAGTTCTTAACATCATTTCCAGCTGCTGTTCTCATGGACTTCTGGACCATTTATTAATGAGAGGATCTGTCTCAGAAAAAGAGGTACAAGCCCAAATTTAAATTTGACTAAATCATCAAAGCTTTACAAATA